>CM065905.1:30010000-30395000 GCA_033439115.1 Firmiana major
GAGTACGTTGTATCGTGTTGAGATTGTGATATGCCATCTTCGGACGAGATCAGCTATGGACCGACGGGCTGGACGTGACCCACCTCCCGTCTGGAAGCAAATAGTGGTGATACCCCACACACCTGATCAGTGTAGCCTGGGATCACAGGATATGGCCATAGTCCTTAAGGTGATTTCCCTTATTATATTGCCTATCTCACATGTCTATTGATTTTATGAATAAATCCATGTTTGAAATGCTTTGTGAGTCAGGACAGTCCGAGGGAGGGGCTGAATCCTGACAAGTGTGGATTTGTTTGAGATGAGAAAGTACGTTAATGGTTTTAAAGTGCACTGATGCATGATGAGTTTTCCATGCCTTATTTATGAAATATGCATGATGATTAATGCCATACTTTAAATTTGATCTGTGCACTGATTTAAAAAGCATGAATTACTTTACATGACATTAACATAAGCATGAACTAATGCTTTTGAGATGCAAATGAGAAACTGCATGGTTTTGAGCATGGCATCACGATCACGCAGATAGTGCAGTATCTACCTGTTCACATGATCGCCTTACTAAGCGTGTGGTTTGCTCACCCCCTTATTTTGCCCTCTCTACAGAGATTTGAGTTTAGATGAGTGCGACTGGATGCTTTCTCATTTTAGTATCTGCTGTATCCCATCGCTTAAGGTAAACACACTGATATAATTTTATATCTAAACTTTCGATAGCATAATAGCATTTTATATGTAACTATTGGGGATCTAAAGCAGTGTAAACACAAGTAAACAACACTTTGATTTATTTATACAAGTGTTTACTTATAAACTATATTGCAAGTTAAATTATTATGGTTGGATGAGGTAGACATTGACACACAGCACAACAGTTTGAGAGTGTAGCTGATCACGATCGAGGTAGGGTAAGGACGAATAATAAATAATGTACGAAAAGCGAAAACTTCGTGCTGATTTTTGGTAAGTTGAGGGTCGTGACAAAAGTTGGTATCAGAGCTGAGTTGGTTTGACGTGTGTTGATATCTAAATACTTAATAAGTTCAAAAATTACATCTCTATGTTACTGTGCTTGTTTAGATACAACTGTGTGTGTGTCGATGGGTTGACTAAGAAATTGATGTGTATGTAGGGAATTGAAACATTATGCCTAACACCATTCGCGTTAGAGGGACAAGAGCGCAAGCTTGAGGTCATAGAGGTATGCCTAGGGTTAGTGTTGAGCCAGAAACACAAGAGGCTCAGGAAGAGATTGAGGTGGAGGCTGAAGTTGAGCATGCTTCACAGGGTCCAGAGGAGAGACCCGGGAGTACTGAGGCACGCTTCGCTAGGATTGAGTGGAGCATTGAGATGATCTTTGAGTTGGTCACTCAATCATTGCCTGGAGTTGGGGGCAGACAGAGTCCCGCTATAGAGGGTGATGCCGAGCAGGCGGCAGCTCATGAGGCACAGGTACGGCCAACCCAAAGACCTCAGACGACAGATACACCTACACCCCCACCTGCACAGGATATACCTAAACCCGTTGCTACACCACATGGCAGTAGAGGCTGGGTTTATAATTATGATTTGAATAGACTGCGGTAGTTCCAGAAGTTTCGACTGCTATCTTTCAGCGGAGTTAATGACCTAGTAGTTGCAGAGGATTGGATAAATGAAATCGAGAAGCTATATAGGTTCTTCGAGTACACTACTACTGAGATGATAGCATTTGCTGTATTCATGCTGAAAGGATCGACAGAACATTGGTGGAAATCCACCAGGCCCACAAAAGGGTAGGGAGTCAAAGAGAACTCCAGTTAGGACAACTGCTACGAGGAGGAGGGCTACAGCTGAGGAAAAGGGGAAGCAGGTAGTGGGTGTGAGCAGAGGATGAGTGCACGCATTGGACTAGGATAATGCGGATCAGTCTTCGAATGTGGTTAAAGGTACCATCCAAATCTTTGATTTAGAAGCATTTGTATTGTTTGATCCTAGTGCCACGCATTCCTTTATATCGCCATACTTTGCATGTAAATTGTTGAAGTATGTAAAACCCATACTGCTAGAAAAGATGTTGATGATATCTACCCCTAATGATAGTCAGTTGACTGAGCATGTATATAAGAATTGTAGGTTAAGGATAAGAGGTAAAGAAATGGCAGCCTATTTAATTGTATTAAATATGAGTGATTTTGATGTAATCCTAGGTATGGATTGGCTGGCTGCGAACCATGTTATTATGTATTATCGTGCTAGAACATTGACTTTTTTAGGATTAGACAATCTTACTGTACACTTTGATGAAAAGAAATGAAATGACATGAACTTTATAAATGAGAAGAGTACGATTTTAAATTCATAATACTTAAGAGATGGATTTGTTTATCAATTGTGTATGTAATGTGATGATTTGTGTTACTAATGGTGGAAAGGATAACATGAAGGGTCCATTGCTTATGTGATTGAGACGGATAAGGCATGTCCGGAGTTGATAGACATCCTAGTGGTCAGGAAATTTTCAGATGTCTTCCCGGATGAACTACCAGGGTTACCTCCAGATAGAGAGATGGAATTTGTTACAGATTTGGCACCTGGTACGAAGCCGATATCTAAGCCACCGTACAGAATGGCTCAAGTTGAGTTGGAAGAATTAAGGAGGCAGCAGCAAGTGGAGAAGGGGTTTATCAGGCTGAGCGTCTCACCTTGGGGAATACCGGTTCTGTTTGTAAGGAAGAAGGATGGAAGCCTCCGACTGTGTATAGATTACCGATTGTTGAATAAAGTCGCCATCAAGAATAAGTACCACCTTCCACGCATCGATGATTTGTTAGATCAATGATAATTCTATATTTTTTAGAATTATTTGTGCTTAATTTCCTAATTAATTATTTAAATCCCCAATTTATTTTGTTAATTATCCCCTTATTTAATTAAAATTCTCATGTTTGTAAATAAATTAAATCCGGATGAATTTTGAAAATTTCAGTAGAAAATGGATCGGAATTGGGCTAAAATTTAGATTGGACCACACGGACAACACGTGCCATGCCACCTAGCCTATCCAATTGGACAAGAAGACAGATGACATGGAAATATCTTTTCAAGGAGCCAATGGTGTTAAGACAAGTGGTCAAACAATGTCAACTCATCTAAGATGTAGAAATTACAATTATACCCCTTGTGTGTATATAAATTAGACATGGAAGCAATTGAAGAAACCATGTAATTTAGGAGTAGGAGTAGTGTAGGTAGAGTAGTTTTTAGAGTTATTTCCTTGCTACTATTTTTTTTTTTTACTTTCTCGTTTGTTTTACTTTCCAATTTCCATTAGCTTCCATTTACTTATAATATTCATTCCATGTTTATGCTCTTCATCTTCTAGACTTGGATATTTTCTATTTCATAACAACAATGTATCATTTCATCTTCTCGGTTATGTTAAATCTAGTCTTTTATTTTTCAAGTTTTATTTACAAAGCTTACTTCCTAGTGTAGCTCTCGATTACTCCTAGATCATTGCTTATGTTTCCTTTGTTTTACTTGAAAAACCAACATTTTTAGTTGTTCTCAGGTTGTTTTCTTTATGCATTCGGTTCCTTCTTCCCTTATATATGCTATTTGGTTTTGGTGCTTTAATCTGGGCAAATGCTAAGCATTATTTCACATTTAAGCAATGTGGAACCATGGCATTAAAGAGCTGGAATAGAGTAAGCCGATGATGATGAGTTTTCATGTTAATGAGCTACGGGTCTAAGAGTGTAACTTCCATTGTTGTTTAGTTTGTTTTATATTTATTCCCTCTCGGTTTTAATCTCCTGTTTACTATGCTTTTTTTGTTCTCTCTTTTCTGTATTTCTTTCTTAGTTGCATGAATTTCATGTCTCGGTTCTTGATTATATTTAGAGTTTAGCTTCCATTTTTACTGCACTTGCTTACGTTCTTGAATCTATTTCATTTACTGCATTTTATTTTTGCTTTATTGTTATTTGTTACTAGTTGTTGGGTAGTGAAAAGGATGAGGTGAGCTTTCCGGTGTAAAGTCTCAAGAAGAAATTCTTAGGAGCACAAGTTCACTCTTGGCTTCATTATCACCCTCTGTTACACTCTGTTTTAGAAGTTTCACACTGTTCATTCCACTGTATGCTTTCATTGTGCTTTAATCTAGTAATTGGTTGTTGCAAGTTCATAGATGTGTGTAGGCATTATTACCGAACTGCTGTGATTGTCGTTGTTCATAGATATGTAGGCTGTAGCTAACGGTTTGAAGGATTCATATTTTATGTTTAAGCTCGGGTCAAGCCTTGTTTCATTTTTTGTTTTGTAATTTTTTTTGTTATCATTTCTCCTAGTTACTTATTTACATAGTCAAGGTTGGGTTTTTGCTTCATTGTCATCTTACGGTTGCAATGGAGTTGTTTAGCTTTTCCAGGTTTTGAGCTGCTGAATGGCTTGTTCTTCATTGACTCAATCGGGATTCTCTTGAATGCATTCTGTTCACGGACATTATGAGAGGCAGTGTAGGACAGCAGAGGAAGAAGAAGTTAGCTAAGGGTGGATGGGTAACGTGAGCAAGAATAGCCAAGGACAAACAGTAGCGGAAGTAGCACCTATTTGCACTTGGAGCAGCAGGACACATGCAAGAACCGATAGCAAACTTGGATAGCAGCTGGAGTTGATAGGAGCAGGAGCCGAGGATGTGTAGAGCATGTCTGGCAGCCAGAAGCATGGGCAGAGAAGAAGGAAGCACACGAAACCGAGGCAGCGTTAGTGAGAGTGCAGAGCAGGAAGCAAGCTGGACACGCCTGGCCAGAACCGAGAGCTAGCAGGGTGCGATTTGCACCAGATGAACTTGCAGAAACGTACAATGCCAGTAGCTGAAATCGTGAATGTCTGGAAATAAACATGAATTTGGAAATACAATGAACAGTACCAGCACATGCTCGGGACACTTAATTGCCAAATTTGTTTAAGGCCTTGTTTGGCCACCTCTCTTTTGTTTAGCTTAATGTTTATTGCATTTTTATTATTTTTGATTATGATCATTAGTTGTTAGTTTAGGATAGCTTTTAATTGATAATGGTAGGTTAAATCTAATGTGTTAGTTTGTCAATTTAAATTTTAGTTTTAATTTTTTTTAGTTAGTAGTTAATTTTATATTATATATTTAAGCACTTTATTTTAGTTTACTATTTTATTAGTTGCATTTAGAGTAAATTTAGATTAATGTGCTTCATGCAATTTTAATTTAGTTTTTATTTTTATTAGATTTGAGGTTAGTTTAATTTGCAATTTTTATTAGTTTAATTACATGCATTTTTATTTTAAGTTTGTTTAAATTTGAGTTTAATTTTATTTCTTATTTTCATATTTGCATTTTTAATTGCGCTAATTAATTTTTAACTATTTTAGTTATCTTTTGCAGGTTATTTGTTTTTAATTTCTTGGAGCTCTGTAAGTAACTTTTAGCTCGGTTTTATTTTCTTTATTTTATAGTTTTATTATTTTCAGTACTATTAGCTTTGTAGATCACACATTAAACTTCATAATTTGCTAGGATATACTTAGGGTAAGATTAACCGGTAGTTAATTAGGCTAGTAAACTTCTCTGTGGGACCATAATTCGGGACTCAAATCCCATTATTACTTGTATGACTTGTGCACTTGCGGACAATACCTTCAGGGCGTATTAAGTTTTTAGCGCCGTTGTCGGGGATGTTTTAATTAGTCGTTAATTAATATCTGTGAAATTATGCTTAGGTGTAATTCTAGCTTGTAAATAATTAGGTTGTAAATACTTAGAAGTTTAATCTAGATTAGTTAATTAAAAAATTTTAAAAAATGAAAAATAAAAAAAAAACTTAAAAAATTTTTCTAAGGACTTTTTAATGATTGCATGCGTAGAGCCAGAAGTTATGATTGCTTTCCTTTAGATCCTGAAATTGAATGAACACTTAGAAAAATTCGAAAAGATTCTAGGAAATTAATAGCTCTGCTGCAAAACACTATGGCAGAAAATAGACAAATTAGGACCGTTGGAGATTATGCAGTGCCGACGATTGGAGGATATTATTCTGGCATTAGGCCACCAGCTGTCCCTGTGAACAATTTTGAAATTAAGCCTACAATCCTTCAGATGATCCAGACTTCCTTACAGTTCAGTGGGCTTCCACACGATGACCCACATGCTCACCTTGGCCAATTCCTGGACTTGTGCAACACGTTCAAGCACAATGGATTATCTGATGATGTGCTTAGGCTTAGATTATTCCCCTTCTCACTTAGGGATAGGGTGCGACACTGGTTAACCTCCCTGCCTCCAGGATCCATTTCTACATGGGACGAGTTAGCCCATCAATTTCTAGCTAAGTTTTTCCCTCCCTCTAAAATGGCCAGACTCCGTAGTGATATATCATTCTTTGCCCAGCTCGATTTTGAATCTCTTTATGAAACATGGGAACGATATAAGGAGCTTCTTAGAAAGTGCCCTCACCATGGCCTGCCTTTGTGGTTGCAAGTTCAGACCTTCTACAACGGACTTACAAGCCAAAATAGGACCATTGTTGACGCTGTTGCGGGTGGAGCGCTAATGTGTAAAATAGAGGAGGAAGCTTACGAGCTCTTAGACAAGATGACTACTAACAACTATCTATGGTCCTCGGAGAGTCAATTACCAAAGAAGTCGGCAGGTATTTATGAGTTCGACACGCTGTCTACCTTGATCTCTCAAATTGCTAATCTTACGAAGAAGGTAGAGTCGCTCTGTACCCAGCATAATCCTTTTACCAGTCCTAATCTGATTTATTCTGTCCAAAGTACTTTTCTCTGTTGTGATCTGTGTAGTGGTACCCACTCTGTAGATAGGTGTCCACTTAACTTAGAATTGGTTCAGTATGTTTCTCCACTTCAGAAGCAACAGAACAACCCCTTGTCAAACAGCTATAATCCAGGGTGGAGGAACCATCCTAACTTTTCATGGAGCCAAAACCAAGGGCAAACTTCTAGCTCTAGATTTGTAGGACCCCCTAGTTTTCAAGCTCCACAGGTTTAGGTACCACCACAACATCAATTTTCTCACCACCCACCACCTCAGTATCCACACCATCCACCATATCATCCATCCCCACCTCAATTTCAGTATTATTCACCTTACTTCCATCAACCACCACTACCACCACTTACGCAGCCACAACTTAACCATGCACCAGCAGCAGAGAAGAAGCCCTCACTTGACGAAATGTTCACGACTATCCTGCAAAATCAAGCTGCTTCAATTATGAACTTAGAGGATCAGGTAGGACAAATAACAAATGCTCTTAGCCAACGTCCTCAAGGGACCCTTCCTAGTAACACTGAAGCTAATCCTGTTAAGCAAAAGAAATGTAAGGAACATGTCAAATCCATCACCCTTAGGAGTGGCAGAGAGCTAGATGAACCACAAGTTAAGTTTGGACCTGAACAACCTATAGTTGAGAAACTCATAGGTTCTAACGAAGTAGCTCAGAAAGAGCAAGAACATCAGGATCAGGCTGCAAAGGAAATCAAGATAGGCGCTTCTTCATCTATACCTTCTACTTCACAGCCTTCATCATCCTCTGATGTCATACATGTTACCACTACATCCCTTCCAGTTAGACCACCAGTACCTTTTCCTCAAAGGTTTCAAAACCAAAAGCTTGAACAACAATTTGCTAAATTTCTTGAGGTTTTTAAGAAACTTCGCATCAACATTCCTTTCGCAGATGCTTTAGAGCAAATGCCAAGTTATGTGAAGTTTCTGAAGGATATCCTCTCTAAGAAAAGGAGATTGGAAGACTATGAGACTGTGGCCTTAACTGAGGAATGTAGTGCCATTATCTAGTATTATGCTTTGAATCAAGCTTCAGTTGTTCATCATCATCATCAGAAAAGGGGAGTACCTATCTTGAGCTTAAATTCTTATATTATCTGCACACTGAGGACACTGTGCACTTTAAATTTAGGGGAGGGGATATCACTTGAGCAATTTTATGAAAAAATGGAAAATTTTTTAAAGTTTTTTCAAAAATTTGAGAAAGAATTTTCAAAATTTTTTCGATAGTATGAGCTTAAATTGTTTGATTTTGGGATGATTTAGTGCTTAGCATGTAGTTTTCCCATATTCTGATGATATGACCCCATGATTGAGTCTAACTTTGATTAACGGAGAAGCATGATTATAGGAAAAGCATGAAGTTGAATTCTTGAATTTGTCTTAATTCTGATTGTCATTGCCTCATCTTATGCACATGTCATGTTGTTCAATTGATTTGGTACATCATATTCTAGAATTTGTTTGATCTAATCTAGAGGGAAAATATTAGATCACACTTAATTAGGGAGATGATTTAGGCCATCTTTGGATTGTTTGAGCCTTTCTAGCCTTCCTTGTACATATTCTACCCATAGTCACCCATCTGGGCCAAATAAGCTATTCTCTGTAAATACACCTGCTTATTTTTTTTCCTTTAGCTTAAATACTCTGTTCCTATTCCTTACCCCAAAAGCATGAAAAGTCATTGGGATATATTGTGAGCTATATGGGTATTAAGTGATAGTGAAGCAGTATGTATTAAAAAAAATATAAAAAAGAAAGAAAAAAAGAAAAGAAGAAAGAAGAAAAATACAAAAATAGAATAAAATGTTTAGTGAATTAAATAAGTTTGGGGGAAATGATTTGAGCTCTTACATTAAGATCCTAGAAGTAATGCATGTTAAGGGGTAATTAAACCTAAATCGACTTTATCATACCTTAGCCCCAGCCTTACATTACAAGTTTAATGAAGTCCTATTGATCTTTGGTTAAGTGTGACTACATTAGTGGAGAGATAAGTGAAAAGCAAACTATGAGAATGATCACATGTCATTGACTTTGCATTCACTGTGTTTATATAATCTGATCCAGATAATGTACTGTGAAGTGACTTTGACATTTTTCACACACTCTCGAGGAGTCCAATTTGGGTTAGGACTTATGATTGAATGATTCTGAATGTTGGACTTGTAATTGTGAGTCTATGAGATCATAGTTTGCACTTTTTCTTTGAGGATGATATTGGAAAAATTATTGTGTTTAGTACTTGTCATTCCTACAATTATTTTGTTTTGTTTGAGGACAAACAAAAGCTCAGGTTTGGGGGTGTGATAATTCTATATTTTTTAGAATTATTTGAGCTTAATTTCCTAATTAATTATTTAAATCCCCAATTTATTTTGTTAATTATCGCCTTTTTAGTTAAAATTCTCATGTTTGCAGATAAATTAAATCCGGATGAATTTTGAAAATTTCAATAGAAAATGGATCAGAATTGGGCAAAAATCAAGATTGGACCACGCGGACAACGCGTGCCATGCCACCTAGCACATCCAATTGGACAAGAAGACAGATGCCATGGAAATATCTTTTCAAGGAGCCAATGGTGTGAAGACAAGTGGCCAAACAATGCCAACTCATCTAGGATGTAGAAATTACAATTATACCCCTTGTGTGTGTATAAATAAGACATGGAAGCTATTGAAAAATCATGTAATTTAGGAGTAGGAGTAGTGTAGGTAGAGTAGTTTTTAGAGTTATTTCCTTTCTAGTATTTTTTTTTTTACTTTCCTGTTTGTTTTACTTTGCAATTTCCGTTAGCTTCCATTTACTTATAATGTTCATTCCAAGTTTATGCTCTTCATCTTCTAGACTTGGATATTTTCTATTTCATAGCAACAATGTATTATTTCATCTTCTCGGTTATGTTAAATCTAGTCTTTTATTTTTCAAGTTTTATTTACAAAGCTTACTTCCTAGTTTAGCTGTCGGTTACTCCTAAATCATTGCTTATGTTTCCTTTGTTTTACTTGAAAAACCAACATCTTTAGTTGCTCTCAGGTTGTTTTCTTTATGCATTCGGTTCCTTACTTCTTCCCTCATATATGCTATTTGGTTTTGGTGCTTTAATGTGGGCAAATGCTAGGCATTATTTCACATTTAAGCAATGAGGAACCATGGCATTAAAGAGCTGGAATAGAGTAAGCCGATGATGATGAGTTTTCATGTTAATGAGCTACGGGTCTGAGAGTGTAACTTCCATTGTTGTTTAGTTTGTTTTATATTTATTCCCTCTCGGTTTTAATCTCCTATTTACTATGCTTTTTTTTGGTTCTCTCTTTTCTATATTTCTTTCTTAGTTGCATGAATTTCATGTCTCAGTTCTTGATTACATTTAGAGTTTAGCTTCCATTTTTACTGCACTTGCTTACGTTCTTGAATCTATTTCATTTACTGCATTTTATTTTTGCTTTATTGTTGTTTGTTACTAGATGCTGGTGAGTGAAAAGGATGAGATGAGCTTTCCGGTGTAAAGTCTCAAGAAGAAATTCATAGGAGCACAAGTTCACTCTTGGCTTCATTATCACCCTTTGTTACACTTTGTTTTAGAAGTTTCACACTGTTCATTCCACTGCATGCTTTCATTGTGCTTTAATCTAGTAATTGGTTGTTGCAAGTTCATAGATGTGTGCAGGCATTATTATCGAACTGTTGTGATTGCCGTTGTTCATAGATGTGTAGGCTGCAGCTAATGGTTTGAAGGATTCATATTTTGTGTTTAAGCTCGGGTCAAGCCTTGTTTCATTTTTTGTTTTGTAATTTTTTTTGTTATCATTTCTCCTAGTTACTTATTTACACAGTCAAGGTCAGGTTTTTGCTTCATTGTCATCTTACGGTTGCAATGGAGTTGTTTAGTTTTTCCAAGTTTTGAGCTGTCGAATGGCTTGTTCTTCACTGACTTAATCGGGATTCTCTTGAATGCATCCTGTTCACGGACATTACGAGACGCAGTGCAGGACAGCAGAGGAAGAAGACGTTAGCCAGGGGTGGACGGATAACGTGAGCAAGAATGGCCAAGGATAAACAGCAGCGGAAGTAGCACCAATTTGCACCTGGAGTAGCAGGACACATGTAAGAACCAAGAGCAAACTTGGACAGCAGCTGGAGTTGGTTGGAGCAAGAGCCGAGGACGTGTAGAGCATGTCTGGCAACCAGAAGCATGGGCAGAGAAGAGGGAAGCACACAAAACTGAGGCAGCGTTAGTGAGAGTGCAGAGTTGGAAGCAAGCTGGACACGCCTGGCCAGAATCAAGAGCTAGCAGGGTGCAGTTTGCACCAGATGAACATGCAGAAATGTACAATGCCAGTCGTTAAAACCGTGAATGTTTGGAAATAAACATGAATTTGGAAAGACAATGAACAGTACCAGCACATGCTCGGGATACTTAATTGCCAAATTTGTTTAAGGCCTTGTTTGGCCACCTCTCTTTTGTTTAGCTTAATGTTTATTGCATTTTTATTATTTTTTATTATGATCATTAGTTGTTAGTTTAGGATAGCTTTTAATTGATAATGGTAGGTTAAATCTAATGTGTTAGTTTGCCAATTTAAATTGTAGTTTTAATTTTTTTAGTTAGTAGTTAATTTTATATTATATATTTAAGGACTTTATTTTAGTTTAGTATTTTATTAGTTGCATTTAGAGTAAATTTAGATTAATGTGCTTCATGCATTTTTAATTTAGTTTTTATTTTTATTAGATTTGAGGTTAGTTTAATTTGCAATTTTTACTAGTTTAATTACATGCATTTTTATTTTAAGTTTGTTTAAATTTTAGTTTAATTTTATTTCTTATTTTCATATTTGCATTTTTAATTGCGTTAATAATTTTTAATTGTTTTAGTTATCTTTTGTAGGTTATTTGCTTTTAATTTCTTGGAGCTCTGTAAGTAACTTTTAGCTTGGTTTTATTTTCTTTATTTTATAGTTTTAGTATTTTCAGTACTATTAGCTATGTAGATCATAAATTAAACTTCATAATTTGCTAGGATATACTTAGGCTAAGATTAATCGCTAGTTAATTAGGCTAGTCAACTTCTCTGTGGGAAGATAATCTGAGACTCAAATCCCATTATTACTTGTACGACCCATGCACTTGCGGACAATACCTTCAGGGTGTGTCAATCAGCTTAAGCGCAGGTCTTCTCCAAGATAGATTTGAGATCTGGGTACTATCAGTTGAAGATACGGAGTGGAGATGTACCCGAGACAGCTTTTTGCACCCGGCATGGACATTATGAGTTTATGGTCATGCCATTAGGGTTGACAAATGCTCCCGCAGCTTTTATGTCGTTGATGAATGAGGTATTTCACCAAAATTTGGATCGATTTGTTATTATGTTTATTGATGACATACTGGCATACTCAAGATTTAGAGAGGAGCATGAACAGCATCTAAGGATAGTGCTACAGACCCTCCAAGAGAAGAAGTTGTATGCTAAACTCAGTAAGTGAGACTTGTAGTTTGAACAGATCTCTTTTTTGGGTCACATAGTATCGAAATATGGAGTGTCAGTGGATCTATCAAAGATTGAGGCCGTGATACAGTGGCAGAGGCCCCAGACAGTAACAGAGATCAGAAGTTTCCTGGGTTTAGTAGGATATTATCGAAGGTTTGTGGAGGGATTCTCGAGAATAGCTGCTCCTTTGACACATCTCATAAGAAAGAATGTTGAATTTGTGTGGGACGATAAGTGTGAGGAAAGTTTTCAGGAGTTGAAAAGGAGATTGACCATAGCTCCGATTCTCACCATTCCTACCAGCTCAAGAGGTTTCTCTATGTATACGGATGCATCACGCCAAGGACTGGGCTGTGTACTTATGCAGGATGGAAGGGTAGTTGCATATAGGTCTAGACAGTTGAAGGATCATGAAAGGAACTGCTCGACCCACGATTTAGAGTTGGCGGCCGTGATGTTTGCATTGAAAATATGGCGCCACTATCTTTATGGTGAGAGATTTCAGGTTTACACAGATCAGAAGAGCCTTAAGTATCTGTTCTCGCAGAAAAAGTTGAACATGAGATAGAGGAGATGGCTTAAGCTTTTAAAGGATTATGATTGTGAGATCCTGTACCACCCGGGTAGGGCAAACGTGGTTGCTGATGCATTGAGTACGAAGCATCTCGGGTTGGTGTCATTTATGATGGTCAGGGAACACGAGTTGTTGGAACAGTTCACGAACCCCAGTTTGGATATGACCTCGCCTGACGCTGATAGTGGATTTATGATAGGTAACCTACAGTTGGAACCGAATCTGGTAGATTGAATCCGACAGGCTTAATGAATTGATTAGCAGTGTAGTGATATTGTTGGGTAGATATAGAGAAGTACAAAGACAGACTTTGATTTGAGTTCAGATGGACTGTTGAGGTTCAGAGGTAGGATATGTGTTCCTGATGATCCAGAGGTCAAGAAGTTGATCTTGACAAAGGCTCACTCATCGAGGTATACGATACATTCGGGGAGTACTAAGATGTATCAAAACCTGCGAAAAGTTTATTGGTGGTCTAGGATGAAGAAAGATATTATTGAATATGTCGCTAAGTATCTCATTTGTTAGCAGGTGAAGGTAGAGCATCAGAAGCCTACAGGGTTATTGCAACCTCTACCGATATCGACTTGGAAGTGGGAGCACGTCACCATGTATTTTGTTATGGGATTACCGAAGACCCGCAGGGGTCATGATGTCATATGGGTGATTGTGGATCGATTGATGATTTCAGCCCATTTTCTTGCTATGAGAGCTACCGATACTCTGAGCCAGTTAGCGAACTTGTATGTTCGCTAGATAGTGAGGTTGCATGGAATTTCAGTGAGTGTTGTTTCTGATAGGGATGCTCGCTTCACTTCCCATTTCTAGAAACGTTTTCAGGAAGCGATGGGGACCCAATTGAGTTTTAGCACCGCGTTTTATCCTCAGATAGATGGTCAGCCAGATAGGACTATACAGACTCTAGAGGATATGTTAAGAGCATGTGCATTGGATTTTGGAGGCTTATAGGATGACCATTTGCCACTCGCAGAGTTCGCATATAATAACAGTTTTCATGCGAGTATCAGGATGGCACCATATGAGGCATTATATGGGCGTAGATGTCGTTCCCCTATTGGATGGGAAGAGGTTAGTGACAGACAGATTTTTGCTCCTGACTTGGTTAGACAAGCCTTTGAGGACGTCCAACTGATTTGTGAGAGATTATGGACGCCTCAGAGCAGACAAAAGAGTTATGCTGACAGGAGACAGAGAACACTAGAGTTTAATATGGGTGAGTCAATATTTTTGAAGGTTTCTCCCTCGAAGGGGATCACGAGGTTTGGGAAGAAGGAAAAGTTGAGCCTAAGATATATATGGCCATTTGAGATACTTGACAAAGTGGGGGATAAAGCTTATAGGTTGGCATTGCCACCAGAGTTGACAAGCGTACATAACGTCTTCCACATATCCATGTTACAGAAGTATCATCCGGACTCGAAGCATGTAATAAGGTATGAGCCTTTGGAGCTCAATGGAGGCGTGACGTACATTGAGAGGTCGGTTTAGATATTGGACAGAAAAAAGAAAGTGTTGAGGACAAAGACAATTCCCTTGGTGAAGGTTCTTTGGCAACATCACACGGTGGAGGAGGCCACATGGGAATTGGAGAGTTTGATGCAGGAAAGGTATCCCGAGCTTTTCACAGAATGATTTGGTTCCAATTTGGAGGACCAAATTTTTTAAGTGAGGGAGAACGTGAGACCCCATATATGTATAACCTTGTGTATGTGTAAATGGTGATGTATTTGTAATTTGAAGCATAAATGATGTAGAGTCCATAAGTTCAATGTACACACTTGTAGTAAGAGTCTGTGATGTACATACAAGTTTCATTATGTATAAATATAGAGAAATGGACTTTTGTATGTGATGAATGTGAGTGGAATGGAATATGAGTGGTGTGGTAAAATGAAATGAAGATTGCATGAGTTATGCACTTCCATTTGGTTTTGTATTGTATACCTTTGGTTATACAATGAATGCACACAAGTTTTAATGTGTATAAAGTGTGAATGGATGCCATTTTCAAGACTTAGTAACTGGATGAGAAAATGACCATGGCAACAAATTAAGGATGTTTGGGTGTGGGTTGCTGTAGAAAAACTGTAAAAAATCTAGAAAATATGAAGGTCAGATCGATCTCATAGTATGAGAGATCGATCTGGAAGAGCCAAAATGCTATTATTCGAGCAATAGGAACAGTGCAGATCGATCTCCAATAGAGCCAGATCGATCTCCTAAACATTTTGTAAAATGATGATCGATTCTTAAGGCAAACAGATCAATTTCCTTTGCTCTCTGTTTGAGACAGATCGATCTCAAGGCTTCGACATATCGATCTCATGCCTTCAAAATTATTGTGAAAAGAGGGATTTTAAGGGGACCAGATCGATCTCATGTCTTGACAAATCGATCTCATCAAGCTAAATCTATAAATAGGAGCAGTTGGATCTACAGATTTTGAGAAACACTCTCACCTTACCATTTTCAACCCAAAACCTAGTTTTCTCTCTCTAAAATCCACCCATTTTCAAGAATATTTGAGGGAAGGCTATTAGACGCAAAGTTGTTCACATCAAGGAGAAGAACAATATAGCTTGGAGGCATTTCCCCCTTTTGTTTGATTGAAGGAGCTAGGAGCATTGTCATTTAGAGTGAGAAGGAAATCCAAAGAGGTGAGTTTCTAATGCACCAATCCAAGTACATTTGTGAAGTAGTTGATTTTAGAGTTGATTGGTGCGCTTATTAATGGTAGAAACTATCTAGAATGCAATGGAATGATTATAACCTAGAAATGGGTTAGTGTGAGAAAGTGAAATGTAGAGGTATTAATGATGAATAAGATATCTTAAGGTGATAATGGTGTTATGGGTATGAATTTAAGATGGTGTTATGGAATGAATTGTGAGACTTACCCAAAAAAAGGGGTAAAATGAATATTTAAGGCATTGGGTAGAATGCATAGTGAGTGGGAGTTAGCAACACTAACTCGAGCGTTTGATGAATGAATTGTAGCTCCTGAGGATACACCAGAGCAAGTTGAACTAAGAGCATGAGAAACGTAAAAGAAGAGAGTCGCACCCCGAGTAAATCGAGGTAAGGGGATTGAGTGGACTCTTGAGATATCTGTGTGCAATTTGGGCACTTAAATGTTTTGATAGAGTGCATGTGATACTAGGAAATGATATTGGGTGATTGAAGGGTAAAAAGTGGGATTTTGAGAAATGAGCATGAAAATAAAAGTATGATGCTTTGAAAACCTTGTTTTATTGCTTCCAAGCAAGTGATTGGTAGGTTGCCTAGTATTTGAAATGATTTTTACAAAAGAAATGATTTGATTTAGTTGATAACCATGTTTTACAAAGAATTGAGCCACCTACATGGATTTTGTGAGAATGAAAGCGTGCTAGAGTATGACTCGCACGAGATTTGATGTATTTTCATACACATGAGTGCTAGAGCGTAGCTCGCACTAGTTTTCACATGGATTTTCTATGATGTTGTGCTAGAGTTGAGCTCGCACAGACTCTACATTGGTTTTGTCACGGTGCTGGAGCATAGCTCGCATTAGATGCCTACTATACTTGTTATCGTGCTAGGAGCTTCGGGTAGACTAGGTGTCACACCGATTAAATATGCTCGCATGTGCATTTTTTAGAATTGACATATTGATAGCCGTGCTAGGAGCTTCAGGTAGACAAGAGGTCGTACCAATTAAATAGGCTAGCACGTGCATTTTTTAGATGTGGCGTGATATGATGTGTTAATATGGGTCCATGGAGTACGTTGTACCATGCAGGTAGCATGGAGTACATTGTACCAGGTTGAGATTGTGATATGCTATCCTCAGACGAGATCTACTATGGACCGACGGGCTGGACGTTACCCACCTCCCGTGTGGAAGCAGATAGTGGTGATACCCTGCACACCTGATTAGTGTAGCCTGGGATCATAGGATATGGCCATAGTCATTGAGGAGATTTCCCTTATTATATTACCTATCTCACATGTCTATTGATTTTATGAATAAATCCATGTTTGAAATGCTTTGTGAGTCAGGACAGTCCGAGGGAGGGGCTGAATCCTGACAAGCGTGGATTTGTTTGAGCTGAGAAAGTACGTTAATGGTTTTAAAGTGCACTGATGCATGATGGCTTTTTCAGGCCTTATTTATGAAATATGCATGATGATTAATGCCATGCTTTAAATTTGATTTATGTACTGATTTAAATAGCAAGAATTGCTTTACATGCCATTAATACAAGCATGAACTAATGCTTTTGAGATGTGAATGAGAAACTGTATGGTTTTGAGCATGGCATCACGATCACGTAGATAGTGCGGTTTCTACCTATTCGCATGATTACCTTATTGAGTGTGTGGTTTGCTCACCCCCCTTATTTTCCCCTCTCTACAAAGATTTGAGTTTAGACGAGAGCGGCTGGAGGCTTTCCCTTTTTTGTATCCACTGCATCTCATCGCTTAAGGTGTATACATTGATGTAATTTTGTATCTAAACTTTCGATAGCACAGTAGCATTTTGTATGTAACTATTGGGGATGTAAAGCAGTGTAAACACATGTAAACAACACTCTGATTTATTTATACAAGTGTTTACTTATAAACTATATTGCAAATTAAATTATTATGGTTGGATGAGGTAGACATTGACACACAGCCCAACGATTTGAGACTGTAGCTGATCACGATCGAGGTAGGGTAAGGACGAATAATAAATAATGTATGAAAAGCGAAACATTCGCTTTGATTTTTGGTAAGTTAAGGGTCGTGACAAGTGAAGATCTGAAATCTTTCCTCATACAAGTAATGTCGTCATTTCTTCAATGCAAACACAACTGCGGCTAACTCCAAATCATGTGTGGGGTAGTTCCGCTCATGATCCTTCAGCTGACGTGATCCATAGGTGACTACTCTTCTGTGCTACATGAGTACGCATCCCAAACCCAGATGGGAAGTATCACTATACACTGCGAAGCCTCCAGATCCACTCGGAATTGTTAAAATGGGTACTGTAGTCAATAATCGTTTAAGCTCTTAGAAACTTTGCTCACACTGATCTGACCATGTAAACGGAATACCCTTGCATGTAAGCTTAGTCAGAGGAGCTGCGATATGAGAGAATCCCTTAACAAACCTCTTGTAATATCCTGCAAGTCCCAAAAAACATTGAATCTCTTTAACTGTCCTCGGTCTCTCTGAATCAAGTACAGCCACTACCTTGGGTAGATCAACTGAGACTCCATCCCTTGATACAATGTAACCAAGGAAAGCTATCCTATCCAGCCAAAACTCATTTTTACTGAGCTTTCCATACAACTATTTGTCTCGAAGTATCTGAAGCAAAATCCTCAAATGTTGTGTGTGTTCCTCTTGGGACCAAGAATATGTAAGGATATCATTAATGAAGACTATCACAAACTGATCTAGATAGTCTCAAAATACCTCATTCATCAAACTCATGAAAGCAGTAGGGGCATTCGTCAAACCAAAGGGCATCACTAAGAATTCTTAGTGGCCATACCTAGTTTTGAAGGCCATTTTCGAAATATCCTCATTCCTGATTATTAACTAGTGATAGCCCGATCTTAAGTCAATCTTAGAAAATATTGAAGCCCCTTTCAACTAATCAAATAAGTCGTCTATCCTTGGTAAGGGGTAGTTGTTCTTCACCGTAGCCTTGTTTAATAATCTATAGCCTATACACAATCTGAGGCTACCATCCTCCTTCCTCACAAACAAAATTGGAGCTCCCCATGGTGACACACTAGGTCAAATAAAACCCTAGTCTAGCAGCTCTTGTAACTGCTTCTTTAACTCTTCCAATTCAACCGATGCCATCTTATAGGGAGTTTTAGAGATTGACTGGGTATCTAGCACTAAATCGATAGTGAACTCTAGTTCTTTCTCTGGTGGTAAACCTGGTAACTCATCTAGGAACACATCTGAAAACTCACATACTATCGGTATGTCCTCTATCCTCAGAGGTTCTTGACTGATATCAGAGATGAGTACGATGTAACCTTCACATCAATAATCTAATCAGTGTTTTCAAGAAATCATAATCACATCAATAAGATTTCTAACAAAAATCTTCACACATTTTCATTCCTTAACATTCAAATGTATACTAAACTTTTCAGGTAGGGAGAAAGTTACTGTAAGACCCGTATTTTTATGTAGCTTGTTCCTTATGATTTCTATGTGTACGAACACTTTATTTCATTAGTTGAATCATAAGAAGAGTATTTATTTGAATAAAAGTGTAAGTAAAATGATTTAACACTTATAAGCTACATAAAAGTCGAATAAGGGCTATAAGAGCCACAGGCTAAATCGAGTGGATCTGGATCATTCTAACTGAAATGAAAACTTAAAATGAGAAAATATAGGGAGCTCATGAAGGAAAGTCGGTTTGATTTGGTCCAGAACACAGAGAACAAGAGAAAAAGCCTAAAAGGGCTAAACGAGTCCAAAATGGTCCGTTTAAGGTATTTTAGGCATATTCACCTCCCGGAAATGGCCAAAACATGAAGACGAGAGTGTAAACCATAATATATGACACTTTTGGATTTTTGAGAAAAAGTCAAATCTGGTTAATGGTCAAGAAAAGTTAAAGGTAGTTAAGAAAAAGTGGACTTTGACCATAGTTGACTAACCATGGTTAAAATTTAACCTAAGTATGATTAGAATTTGGGGAAGAAATATTTTTGGTCAAAATACAAGATAATCATTCCCTGAAGTAAGGAAAATTTATTTATTCGAAATTCGGATTAAATCTAACGGGTAAAAACGTAATGGGCCAAAGTGGAAATTTTAAAAGCCATTAAGGTATAACAAGTGTGGGCCTAATTTCTTAGGTCCATTAGACTAGATTGTTGGACTGATTTGTGGGCCCAACATTTAGACAATTGAAGGCCCGATAGGTAGTAACAATTTCAGCCTGAAAGCCCATTAGGAAGGCCCAAACCGAGAGGCCCAAAAGCTAGGCCCAATTGGTCAATTTCAAGCCCATTAGTAAATGGTAACAAAAGCCAAATTGGTAACTATCACCTAACTCAATTCAATTCAAACTTGTTGGCTGAAATTCAAGGCTCAATGACTAAGTAATTGACTTATAAAATCAGCCAATGTATCATCTTCTTCAACTCATCATTCTCGGCTACACAAAGAAACACCATAACCAAATAGTTTTCAAGCTTTCTCTCAGTAGAAATCACTAGGATAAAGGCATATTTGGAACTTGCAATATTCATGAAAGTTGTTCCAAATTGAGAGAGGATTAGCATATGCTGGAATTAGCTATCAAGGAACCAAAGTGAGCAGCCCGAGAAGCTTTAAAGTTTCGACCAAGTGTGAAAGTGCAAGCTAGGTATAATTTCAAGCTTTCAAATTCATATATGTTAATGTATGAATTATTCTGAGTTGATTGGTATATGTTTTAAGCATTGAAACACATGAAATCACCATGAACATGGATTAACCGAGAGTGGGTGATTATAAATTAATGATTACCTAATGGATTTTAAGGTATGAATAAGTTGGTATACATGTGTTTATGGTTATGGTTATGGTATAGTTAGAATTAATCAATTTGATAAATTGGTGGGTGAATTGAAGTTGGCAATCAAGGTGTTTGATAAAATGCCTAAATGAACTAAGTAAGCTTAAGAGCATTGCCCACCAAGTATTTTTTAAAATGCCTAAGTAAATGGCTAATGAAATGGCCAATGTGGCGTGGTGCTCGGCATGGCTAGGCATGCCTGGCTCTCGACCATGGCATGTAGCCGAAGGTCCAATGGGCCAAGCCTAATTGGTTTTGGCCCCAAGAGGTGTTATGGGCCTCTAAAAAGCCCAATAAGAGTTGATAGGCTCCACAAGCCCAATAGGCCCAACGAAAATGAATAGTAAAATGAAAATGGGCTTAAGGCTGTGTTAAGCCCATTAAGGTTTTCGAGGCACATTAAGTGAAATAGATTGTATTAAATATGAAATACAGTCAAAAAAGTAAAATTAACCTGATGAATGGTTATATGCAGCTCAAGAGATTGTTGGAGGAGCTAATCGAACTACTGGATCGGGCAACGTTGAGAAAGTAAAATTTCTCGAGTGATTTCAGGTAAGGGACTCTTGTGAGTAGTTAGAGATACCTGCACGTATTTTAGTCTGCTTTTGCATTCACTTAAGAACTCTGAGGGTCAGACAAAGTAAATGATAATTTTAACGACCCGATAGTGACGAATTACGATTTTACCCCTAGTTAGGAAAAAAGTCAACATTTGGAAAAAGTTGTAAAAAGCATGGAAACCACAATTATGAGTGTTTTTACAACTGTTTAGCAGAAGAGTAGGTAGATAGGCTAATGTTTTCTTTGTTGTTGAGAAATAGTACAATTTATAGTGCTGATTTTTATGTTTTGAAAATCATCCCTTTTAAAGATCCATCTATCGAATTATGTGAGAATAAATCATGCAAGAGCACAACTCACACTTGATTTCATATGTTTTCCACATATATTAGTGCTGAAGTATGATTCACACTAGATTTTCCTGACATGCATGATAGAGTGCTGGAGTATTGCTTGTACTCGGTTTTATATGATTTATGCATGATAGAGTGCTAGAGTAATTGCTCGTACTCGATTTGATGAGTTTTGTGCATAACATGGTACTTGAGTTATTGCTCATACTTGATTTGAAATATGAACTATGCATGACCTAGTGCTGGAGGTTTACTCACACTAATGTTCGATATTTTGAGGTGCATAAACAGTGTTTGAGCGGGGTGTTGATTGTGTGTCATGCCCCGCTTTCGGGAACCCTTCTATCCATACATTCTCTACTACGGTTGGGCTGTGAGAAGATGCAATTACTAAAAAATTTATTTATTTACAGCGGAATATTTAAACTTTAATTCACACTCCCAGGTATGTGTGTAAATACACAAAATTAATTGTATAAATACCAAGTGTTTACATATCATCCCCATAATACTGAATTACAATTCCAAGATATAACTGTGCGATACAATATATTAGATACAAAATACTCGTGTCTACAAATCTTATACCTTTGCGGATTGTGGGAGCTGTTCAACACAAAAGACTTAGAGAACACCGCTCTCTTACTTCTCAGTACCTGGAGGGGGAAAAATAGTGGGATGAGCAAACCACGGCTCAGTAAGGAAATGTATGCTAGCAGGTAGATATCGTACTACCTACATAGCCCATGCATGCATAAACCAAAACCATGTTTTCGTTATAAATGGAAATATCATACGAACAATGCATTTAAATACATATTTCTCAAGAGCATTTTCGTGTAAATCAAATGTCAAACTTCCATTTAAAACATGCTCATAAATAGTGCCCTCATGGCACGAATGTGAAATCGGAGATTTATTAAAACATGAAATCTCTTTCACTTCTCAAATCATTCTTTCTCGCAAGTCTCTTTCTTTTCTGAGATTGTCTCTGTTTCTCGATTCTCTGAGACAGGCATGGAATTTTAGGCAATCAAATATCCACGACTTATGGCCACAGTCAGTGATCCCAGGCCTCACTGATCGGGTGTGCACAGGGTATCACTTCGCCTGAAGGGGGATGGGTCAGTCCTACCTCCGGCTCATCTCAATCCACCTCATCTCCTCGTATACTCACGGTGAAGATACGTCGTGTGTCATCTACGCGATACTCGTACTCACGTGCACCCAGCACGGTACATAGTATACCAACGGGTGACTACACTATTCTACGTACAACCGTGGACCCAAGTCCATACTCCAACTCCGATGGACTTTTTATCCTTAAACCATGTCTCATATACCAGGCGAGCAAGCAGCGTGACACACAGTCAACGCAAAGCTCCAGCGCGGTACGATCTATCGTTAAGGCCCAGCCCGTTCAATTGGCCGTCGGCTGGTATCCCCTTGGGTCCCAGACCCCCAGGTTTACCTTAACTCAACAAAACAGGTACGAGCATAGTTCTCGCACTTTCTCAAAACCTCCGTGCGAGTTAAAACTCCCGCACGGTACATCAAGGCTTTAAACCGGGTGTGAGCTAATGCTTCAACACCAAATCTCATCTCAAAACTGATAGATGGCTAGTTTCTCTTTTTAAAACTCAAAACACGTTTATTCACATAGCATGCCTTTTCATGCCAAAACATGTAAAATTAGCCAACCTATCATCAACATTTCTCAATCATCAATAACAATGTAAAATTGAGAATTTCATTGAAAACATGCATATCATGCTATTTCCTTACCCTATCCCATTTCTCAATACATATATATACATCATAGTACTTTTCATACTTCCACATCATTTCATAAACTTATAATATCGTACTAGTCCTAGCAATATATCTACGAAATTGCTGTAATTACGTACGAACATCTCTATAGCTAACACACAGTCCCTTACCTCGTTTTACTTGTGTGCAACTATCCGCCTTTACGCTTCTTGCGTTCTCATTTTGACTTGCTCCGGCGTATCATCCGAAACTGAAATTCATCCATCAACATTTGAGTCAATGATTCTAACTCTTATTCAACTAAGCATTTATCCAATGCCTTAATTACCCATTTTTACCCTTTGTGGTAAATCTCCCAATTTATCCTAATATCAACATTTCCAAACCATTTCCACAACATACTCATCCACTCAAGATATCCCATTCATCAAAAATACTCCCACATTCCACTTTCTCACACTTGACTATTTCTAAGCTATATGCATTTCATACCATCCTAGGTAGTTCTATCCATAATATGCACACCCAAATATCTTTATAATCATTAACTAAACCAATGTACTTGGATTTGTGCATTAGAACTTACCTCATTGGATTTCCTCTTGCTCCAATTAGGATTGCCCTCTATTTCTTCAATCCTTCAAATGGGAAAATGCCTCTAGACTATGTTGTTCTTCTCTTTGATGTGAACAACTTTGTCTCTAATAGCCTCTCCTTAAATCTCACTGAAAATGGCTGGATTTAGGAGTGAGAAACTAGATTTCTTTGAGTTGAAGTGAAATGGAAATGTTTGTCCCGAAATTCTGATGATCCAACTGCTCCCATTTATAGGTTTGACTTGATGAGATCGATCTTCCTTGGGTGGAGATCGATCTGTTCCTCAAAAATCCCTCTTTTCTGAGACGTTTTAAAGGTAGGAGATCGATCTGTCGAGGCTGGAGATCGATCTGCTGTCAAACAGAAGCTTAAGGAGATCGATCTGGTCTTATGGGAGATCGATCTGCTTCCAACCCGAGAGCTAAGGAGATCGATCTGCTTCCTTTGGAGATCGATCTGTCCCCTTCCATTTCTCACCTAAGGGCATTCTGGCTCTCCCAGATCGATCTCTCATCCTATGAGATCGATCTGGCCTTCACAAATTCCAGATTTCCTGCAGTTTTTCTGCAACAACTCTTACCAAGCACCCTTAATTTGCTTCCATGATCATTTTCTCATTCATTCATCTTTGAGACTTGAAAATGGGATCCATCCTCTCTACATACACATTAAAACTTGTGTAGAATCTTTGTATGACCAAATATATACGATATTACTCGAATGGAATTATACACTTATGTAAATCTTTCCTTCCATTTTACTATACTACTCATATCCCATTTTGATCACATTCTTCTCGTTTCAAGTTTATTTCTTCCTACTCACTCATAATGCAACTTGTACGTATAATCACAATTCTTATTACACGTGCGTACATAATCTTATGAACTTACATTGCATACACTTCACATTAAAATACGTCATCTTACTTATGATTCTATTTACATTCCCATGTTCCTATATACATAGCTATACATGTACGGGGTCTCACATTCTCCCCCACTTAAAGAATTTGGTCCTCCAAATTAGAACCAATTCAATCTGTGAATAACTCGGGATACTTTTCCCGCATCAAACTTTCCAGTTCCCATGTGGCCTCTTCCACAGTGTGATGTTGCCACAAAATCTTAACCAATGAAATCGTTTTGTTCCGCAACACCTTCTCTTTCCTGTCCAACACCCTGATCGGTCTCTCGACATACGACATATCTTTCTTGAGCTCCAACGGCTCATAGCTAATTACATGTGTCAGATCCGGGTAGTACTTCCGAAGCATAGAAACGTGGAAGACATTGTGGACTTCTGCTAGCTCAGGTGGTAAGGCTAGCCTATATGCTCCTTCTCCCACTCTATCCAAAATCTCGAAGGGACCAATGTAACGAGGACTTAATTTTCCTTTCTTTCCAAACCTCATTATTCCCTTAGAAGGAGATACTTTCAAAAATACAGACTCGCCAACATCAAACTCAAGTGGTCTCCGTCTCCTGTCAGCATAGCTCTTTTGTCGACTTTGAGCTGTTCGCAGCCTCTCGCATATTATCTGAACATCCTCGGAGGCTTGCTTAACCAAATCGGGGGCGAGCAATTGTCTGTCACCAACTTCTTCCCAACCAATGGGCGATCGGCATCTACGACCGTATAGTGCCTCATAAGGGGCCATACCAATACTTGAGTGATGACTGTTATTGTCGGCGAACTCAATCAATGGCAAGTGATCGTCCCATGAGCCTCTAAAATCCAGCACACACGCTCTCAACATATCCTCCAGGGTCTGTATAGTCCTCTCTGACTGACCATCTGTCTGAGGATGAAAAGCGGTGCTAAAACTCAACTGGGTCCCCATCGCTTCCTGGAAATGTCCCCAAAAGTGGGAAGTGAAGCGGGCATCCCTATCCGAAACAACACTCACTGGGACTCCATGCAATCTCACTATTTCTCGCACATATAGATTCGCCAGTGCACTCAATGTATCTGTAGATCTCATGGCTAAGAAATGTGCCGATTTCGTTAACCGATCTACTATCACCCATATCGCATCATGGTTCTTACGGGTTCTCGGTAACCCCATCACAAAATCCATGGTGACATGCTCCCACTTCCATGTTGGTATCGATAAAGGTTGTAATAGTCCTCCTGGTTTCTGATGTTCGACTTTTACTTGCTGACAAATGAGACATCTAGCGACATACTCCGCTATGTCTCTCTTCATTCCAGACCACCAATATGCTTTTCGGAGATTTTGATACATCTTACTACTCCCCGGGTGTATCGTGTATCTCGACGAGTGTGCCTCTGATAAGATTAGCTTTCTCAGCTCTAAATCCTTAGGAACACATATTCTATCTCCAAACCTTAGTATTCCATCTGGACTCAATATAAAATCAGCACCCTTCCCTTTCCGGATTTGGCTAATCATGACAATACACCATTGATCGATTTGCTGAGCTTGTCGGATTCTCTCAATCAACTCCGGTTCTAATCTCAAGCTAGCAATGATCCCATAGCTGCCAATCTCAGGTAGGGTCATATCCAGACTAAGGTTCGTGAATTGTTCCAACAACTCGTGCTCTCTAACCACCATATGTGATACCAACCCGAGACTCTTCCGACTCAATGCATCGGCAACCATATTTGCCTTCCCCGGGTGGTACAAGATCTCACAATCATAGTCCTTGAGGAGTTCCAACCACCTCCTCTGTCTCATGTTTAACTCCTTTTGTGAGAATAGATATTTCAGACTCTTATGATCCGTAAAGATCTGAAATCTCTCACCATATAAGTAGTGGCGCCATATCTTCAACGCAAACACTACGGCCGCTAACTCCAAATCGTGAGTGGGGTAGTTCTTCTCATGATCCTTCAGCTGTTTAGATCCATAAGCTACTACCCTTCCATCTTGCATCAAAACACAGCCTAGTCCTTGATGCGAAGCATCAGTATACACCGAGTAATTCCCTGAACTGTTAAGGATGACAAGAACTGGCGCGGTAGTTAATCTGCGCTTAAGCTCCTGAAAACTCCTCTCACATGCTTCATCCCATGAAAACTCCACACTCTTCCTCGTAAGACGTGTCAATGGAGCAGCTAATCTAGAGAAACCTTCTACAAATCTCCTGTAGTAACCAGCCAAACCCAGAAAACTTCTGATCTCTGTGACTGTCCTAGGTTGTTCCCACTGAACAACTGCCTCAATCTTGGATGGATCTACTGACACCCCATCCTTCGATATAACATGGCCTAGAAAAGAAATCTGTTCTAGCCAAAAGTCACATTTGTTAAGCTTGGCATATAACCTTTTCTCTCGGAGGGTTTGCAAAATAATCCTTAAGTGCTGCTCATGCTCTTCTCTGGACCTTGAATACACCAATATATCATCAATGAAAATAATTACGAATTGGTCCAGGTATGGCTTGAATACTTCATTCATTAGAGCCATAAAAGCTGCCGGCGCATTGGTCAACCCAAAAGGCATCACTAAGAATTCGTAATGGCCATAACGGGTACGAAATGCTGTCTTGGGCACATCCTCCTTCCGAATCTTCAATTGATGATACCCAGACCTCAGATCTATCTTGGAGAAGATCTGTGCTCCCCGAAGCTGATCCAATAAATCGTCAATGCGTGGCAAGGGGTACTTATTCTTGATGGTAGCCTTGTTTAACATCCGATAGTCAATGCACAACCTGAGGCTCCCATCTCTCTTCTTCACAAATAATACCGGGGCTCCCCATGGTGAGACTCTCGGTCTTATGAACCCCTTCTCTAACAACTCTTGCAGCTGTTTCCTTAATTCCTCTAACTCAACTGGGGCCATCCTATATGGTGACTTAGATATTGGTTCGGTTTCAGGCGTCAAGTCTATATCGAATTCCGTTTCTCTATCAGGTGGCAATCCTGGTAGATCGTCTGGAAAGACATCAGGGAATTCTCTGACCACTGAGATGTCCTCCATATCCGGATGTACTTTGTTCAAATCCACCACATAAGCAACAAAACCTTCAAAACAACACTCAAGCCATTTATACCAAAGTACTTTACTAATCACAAAATTTAAGATTTCATTTCTTCTCTTAAAATCTTACAACACATTCTTCAGGTAGAGAAAACTTAATAGACTTAGAACGACAGTCTATGACAGCATGATTGGCGGCTAACCAATCCATTCCCAAAATTACATCAATGTCATACATATTCAACAAAATCAAGTTGGCTGTCATGCACTTATCTCCCACCCTCACTTTACAATCTTTATACACTTGCTCAACTAATTGGCTAACTCTCATTGGAGTACTTATTAGTAAGGTCCTACTCAAGTATGTGGGTTCTACAAAACCTTTTAACTTAGATGCACATGCAGGTGATATGAAGGAATGCGTAGCACCAGAATCAAACAAAGCTATAACCTCTAGATTGAAAATCAAGATTGTACCTTTTATCACTTCAGAAGAGGTATCAGCCGATGCCTGGTCTATCGCATACACCCTACCTTGACCCACAACTTGTTTTCCTTTCTCTTCAGCCGAGGCTTTCTTTCTTGCAGGAGGTGCAACTGTAGGAACCCTCTCTGGCTCTTTACCCCTTTGTGGAACTGCCTCAACTATCTCCGGGCACTCTCTGGCATAATGTCCAAATTTACCACATCTGAAACATCGGGTACCCTGAAGATGACATGGCCTACCACCATGGTATCGACCGCATAGCCTACACTGATCTGTAGTCGGTCGGGGTCCACCAATCACTATACCCCTGGCTGGTGTCTGAGTCGGAGGCATAAAAGGTCTAACAACCTTCTTCTGGAACTCATCTACTTCTCTCCGACGTTTACTCATGAATTTTCGACCAAATTTGGCACTCTTGCCATCTCCCAGCTTCCTCGGACCCTTGTCCTTTCCCCAACTAAACTCAGAAATTTGCAAGTCATGATCCTGCTCACATAACTGGGTCCGTCACACAGCCTCTCTATATGTAGCGACATCAAATGGGGCCAACTTCGCTCGGATCGAAGGCCTCAGTCCATCTACAAATCTACGGACTCTGACAGCTGCACTCCTGATCGAGTACGGATCGTATCGACCCAGTGAAGTGAATCGTGACTCGTACTCGTCAACTGTTCGATTCTCTTGAGTCAGATTCAGAAATTCCATCTGTAGTCTCCGTCGAGCAGTATCTGGGATGTATTGCTCTCTGAAAACGTCCAAGAACATATCCCACGTGATAACCATTCCTTGAGCTCTTAACATCGGCCTGACGGACTTCCACCAGTGCTCTGCTTTGCCTCTCAATACAAAGGCCGCAAGTGCTACTCTCTCCGTAGCTGAACATCTACAGAAGTCGAATAACTTCTCCATTTGACTGATCCAGTCCTCAGCCACCGTCGGATCCTTTACTCCGCTAAACGAAGGAGGCTTAAAGTCCATAAAGTGCCTCAATCTTTCCATGTCGCAATCATATCCATACCCCAAATCATCATCATGCTGATGTGGGGCTACCGGAGGAGGTACCGGTCGAATATGAGGTTCCCGTGGCCTAGTCGGTTCAGCTTGCGCAGGTGCAACATTCTCAAGTTCAGGTGCAGCTGCTGGGGGATTCGGTGCAGCCTGTCCCGCTGTACCAGGTGTACCCTCAAACCTAGCCATGATCTGACCCATCATGGTCATCATCGTGCGCATGTCTTCCTCCAATCGAGTGATTCGAGGATCAGAAGCCTCTATCTGTTCCTGGGGCTCATGACTAGAGGATGATCTACTGTGCCTCTCAGTCCTGTCATTTTGCCCTCGAGCCCTCGAGCTCTCTCCCCTCTTGCGGTGTCTCTCAGGCATAACTCACTAGCCTGATAACTTTCCTGCGTTATAACAAACATTTAATTCACTACCAGCTCCGTACACACATTTGTATCTAAATATCGCACAGTGACTTGGGGATGTATGTTTTCTTAGTCCTAAGCATCAACTCACATCAGACCAACCACGCTCTGATACCAAGCCTGTCATGCCCCGCTTTCGGGAACCCTTCTATCCATACATTCTCTACTACGGTTGGGCTGTAAGAAGATGCAATTACTAAAAAATTTATTTATTTACAGCGGAATATTTAAACTTTAATTCACACTCCCAGGTGTGTGTGTAAATACACAAAATTAATTGTATAAATACCAAGTGTTTACATATCATCCCCATAATACTGAATTACAATTCCAAGATATAACTGTGCGATACAATATATTAGATACAAAATACTCGTGTATACAAATCTTATACCTTTGCGGATTGTGGGAGCTGTTCAACACAAAAGACTTAGAGAACACCGCTCTCTTACTTCTCAGTACCTGGAGGGGGAAAAATAGTGGGATGAGCAAACCACGGCTCAGTAAGGAAATGTATGCTAGCAGGTAGATATCGTACTACCTACATAGCCCATGCATGCATAAACCAAAACCATGTTTTCGTTATAAATGGAAATATCATACGAACAATGCATTTAAATACATATTTCTCAAGAGCATTTTCGTGTAAATCAAATGTCAAACTTCCATTTAAAACATGCTCATAAATAGTGCCCTCATGGCACGAATGTGAAATCGGAGATTTATTAAAACATGAAATCTCTTTCACTTCTCAAATCATTCTTTCTCGCAAGTCTCTTTCTTTTCTGAGATTGTCTCTGTTTCTCGATTCTCTGAGACAGGCATGGAATTTTAGGCAATCAAATATCCACGACTTATGGCCACAGTCAGTGATCCCAGGCCTCACTGATCGGGTGTGCACAGGGTATCACTTCGCCTGAAGGGGGATGGGTCAGTCCTACCTCCGGCTCATCTCAATCCACCTCATCTCCTCGTATACTCACGGTGAAGATACGTCGTGTGTCATCTACGCGATACTCGTACTCACGTGCACCCAGCACGGTACATAGTATACCAACGGGTGACTACACTATTCTACGTACAACCGTGGACCCAAGTCCATACTCCAACTCCGATGGACTTTTTATCCTTAAACCATGTCTCATATACCAGGCGAGCAAGCAGCGTGACACACAGTCAACGCAAAGCTCCAGCGCGGTACGATCTATCGTTAAGGCCCAGCCCGTTCAATTGGCCGTCGGCTGGTATCCCCTTGGGTCCCAGACCCCCAGGTTTACCTTAACTCAACAAAACAGGTACGAGCATAGTTCTCGCACTTTCTCAAAACCTCCGTGCGAGTTAAAACTCCCGCACGGTACATCAAGGCTTTAAACCGGGTGTGAGCTAACGCTTCAACACCAAATCTCATCTCAAAACTGATAGATGGCTAGTTTCTCTTTTTAAAACTCAAAACACGTTTATTCACATAGCATGCCTTTTCATGCCAAAACATGTAAAATTAGCCAACCTATCATCAACATTTCTCAATCATCAATAACAATGTAAAATTGAGAATTTCATTGAAAACATGCATATCATGCTATTTCCTTACCCTATCCCATTTCTCAATACATATATATACATCATAGTACTTTTCATACTTCCACATCATTTCATAAACTTATAATATCGTACTAGTCCTAGCAATATATCTACGAAATTGCTGTAATTACGTACGAACATCTCTATAGCTAACACACAGTCCCTTACCTCGTTTTACTTGTGTGCAACTATCCGCCTTTACGCTTCTTGCGTTCTCATCTTGACTTGCTCCGGCGTATCATCCGAAACTGAAATTCATCCATCAACATTTGAGTCAATGATTCTAACTCTTATTCAACTAAGCATTTATCCAATGCCTTAATTACCCATTTTTACCCTTTGTGGTAAATCTCCCAATTTATCCTAATATCAACATTTCCAAACCATTTCCACAACATACTCATCCACTCAAGATATCCCATTCATCAAAAATACTCCCACATTCCACTTTCTCACACTTGACTATTTCTAAGCTATATGCATTTCATACCATCCTAGGTAGTTCTATCCATAATATGCACACCCAAATATCTTTATAATCATTAACTAAACCAATGTACTTGGATTTGTGCATTAGAACTTACCTCATTGGATTTCCTCTTGTTCCAATTAGGATTGCCCTCTATTTCTTCAATCCTTCAAATGGGAAAATGCCTCTAGACTATGTTGTTCTTCTCTTTGATGTGAACAACTTTGTCTCTAATAGCCTCTCCTTAAATCTCACTGAAAATGGCTGGATTTAGGAGTGAGAAACTAGATTTCTTTGAGTTGAAGTGAAATGGAAATGTTTGTCCCGAAATTCTGATGATCCAACTGCTCCCATTTATAGGTTTGACTTGATGAGATCGATCTTCCTTGGGTGGAGATCGATCTGTTCCTCAAAAATCCCTCTTTTCTGAGACGTTTTAAAGGTAGGAGATCGATCTGTCGAGGCTGGAGATCGATCTGCTGTCAAACAGAAGCTTAAGGAGATCGATCTGGTCTTATGGGAGATCGATCTGCTTCCAACCCGAGAGCTAAGGAGATCGATCTGCTTCCTTTGGAGATCGATCTGTCCCCTTCCATTTCTCACCTAAGGGCATTCTGGCTCTCCCAGATCGATCTCTCATCCTATGAGATCGATCTGGCCTTCACAAATTCCAGATTTCCTGCAGTTTTTCTGCAACAACTCTTACCAAGCACCCTTAATTTGCTTCCATGATCATTTTCTCATTCATTCATCTTTGAGACTTGAAAATGGGATCCATCCTCTCTACATACACATTAAAACTTGTGTAGAATCTTTGTATGACCAAATATATACGATATTACTCGAATGGAATTATACACTTATGTAAATCTTTCCTTCCATTTTACTATACTACTCATATCCCATTTTGATCACATTCTTCTCGTTTCAAGTTTATTTCTTCCTACTCACTCATAATGCAACTTGTACGTATAATCACAATTCTTATTACACGTGCGTACATAATCTTATGAACTTACATTGCATACACTTCACATTAAAATACGTCATCTTACTTATGATTCTATTTACATTCCCATGTTCCTATATACATAGCTATACATGTACGGGGTCTCACATTGTGAGTCACACTCAAGGCGCACACTGTAGTTTTACTGTGATATATAAGACATGTTAAAAACCATGACGATTTCCTCGTGTAGACTGAGTGTCATACTGTTAAGATGTTCGCACGTGGATTTAGAGACGTGGTATTGATTATCCATTGAGATAGGGTCCATGGGTGTACGTTGTACTAAGTATATGTCATGGAGTACACTGTACCATGTGTTGTTGTGATGTGTATGAGGAGTTGAGGAGTTGATAGCTGGCGGTTGTGATGGACTGACTCCCCTCCCGTTGCAACAATGATTGCCTCGCACACTGAGTACTGTTTAGCATGTGATCACCATTTTAGGATATGGCCATAGTCCAGGATATTATTGCATTTAGCCACAGAGTCTCACATGATATATCACTTGATTTTATGATACGAATAGACCTGAGGGATGGGTCGAAATTCAATTGTTGTGATGTGAATGATTGAAATGCCATATTTACTATGATTTGAATATAAATGACATGATTTATCTAAAGGCATTATGAAATTATAAAGATACATTGTTTTGCACGAAATGCCTATAATTGAGAACTCAACATGATTCTTGTACATGGGATTTAATCGGTACAAGTATATATATATTTTAAAAACATGCTTTTAACGTGAGTTAAGGAAATAATGTTTTTGAGGCATAGCATTATTTTGAGTAGATAGTATAGATGTCTACTTGCTTGCCTGATTTCCTTATTGAGCTGTGATCTCACCCCTTTCATTTTCCACCTCTCTATAGAGCATCCGTAGTAGAGCGAGTACAGCTGAGGGTTAGCATTCCTTTTATCCACTGCCATTTCCTATCGAGCGAAAGGTATACACATTTTGTACGATTTTGTATCTAAACATATAAAAAGCATAGTGATGTAAACGATGTAAATTATAGGGGACATATTTGTATTAGATTTTATATGAGCTCACTTATGTTATAAAAGAAATTACAGTCACTAGATAGTATATTGACATGTATGTATGATAATAATGAATGGTGTGGTAAGCGAGAATACTAACATCGAATCACAACCTAACTGTTAATAAGGAGAAAGGTAAGTAAAAAGTTAAACATTTGTAGTGGTTTTGGTTAAGTCACGGCGGTCGTGACAATTACAATCTTAGTGTAGCAGTCTAGACTCACGCGATTAGCCACTAACCAATCCATCCCTAGAATCACATCAAAACCACACATATTTAAGAAAGCTAGATCTACTAACATCACTTTATCTCCCACCTTAATCTCATACTTTCTACAAACCATATCAGTACTCTGCGATTCATGCATAAGTGTACTTACATGTAAAATATGAGCTAGGGGTTCAGGCTCTAAATTTAATTTACATGCAAAGTGTACTAAAATAAAGGAATACATGGACCCTGGGTCAAACAACACATGAGCATGATGATTACAGACAAGAAGTGTACCTCGTATAGCCTCAAACAAAGTGTCTGTAGTCTCCTTATCCAAAGCAAATACATGCCCTTTAGTGATAGGCTTCTTTCCTTTATCAGCAGTCGTGGCCTGTCTTTGGGGGATCACTCTCTGCGGTTGTTGTCGAGGAGGCTCTTGAGGATGTGGTATCTGTGGCTGCGGGCAATCCTTCATCCTATGACCCATGTCGTCGTACCTAAAACATCATCGCGGTATCCGAAAACAAGTGCCCTCATACGGCCGACCACAATCTCTACAAATCTTAGTGTCGGGTCTGGCACCTCAAGGGGTCTCCATAGTAATAGCAGGAACTTTGGGCCTATCAACTCTCCTTTTAGATCCCTTGACCACTTGTCTCTTAAAAGAACCCCTCCTGAAGTCGGTGTGGGAAGCTGCACGTCTTTTACCCTTATCCCTGGTTATCACCTGGGACTCAGACGGGGACTGTATTAACTCTAGCCCCCTCTCAACTTCTTGTGCCTATCTCCGAGCATCATTAAACTCGTAATGCAGAGCCCCATCATTCTATCTCGAATGGCTGGTCTCAACCTATAGACAAATCGCTCTGTTCGGTGCTCCTTATCCTTGACAGTCTCAAGATCATATCTCAACAAAGCAGTGAATTGATTCTCATATTCATCGACTGTCATGCTGCCCTATACTAGATTTAGAAATTCTGCTTGCATATTCCTCAGGGCAGCACAAGGAATATACTGGGTTCTGAAGGCCAACTGAAAAGTCTCCCAACTGATGATTGGATGGATGGCAGTCAATATACTCTGGGTGGTATTCCACCAACACCGTGCTTGTTCCTTAAGCATGTAGGTACCCATACTAACCCTCTCCGCATCAGTGCATCCCAGAAAGTCAAAGATTATCCACATCTTTGTTAGCCACTCCTTCGCTTCTGCTGGATCCTTCACCCCTTTAAATACCAGCAGATTAATCTTAAGAAAATCCTTCAACCGACCCTTACCTCCATCATTTGGGCTTGGTTTGTGCCCAAGGCTGAGCGACGGGTGGCACTGGGTCAGTCTGTATAGGAGGTGGGAGCGGTTCCTGTGGTGGTGTAAGAGCCGGGGTAGATGTGGTACCTGAGGCATTAGCCCCGAAATGCTACATAAATAGCGCTGCCATCTGCTCAAACCCCTATCGCACATCCTATTCTAGCCAATTAATTCAAGAGTTAGGACTCTCAGGCTGTGGTTCAGGTAGTGGAGGTGGCTGTGCCTGCCTCTGGGGATGACCTCGTTTCCTCCTCATATCTTATCTCTTACGTACCTGCGTGTATACATTAAACATCGGTTACCATTTTAACTGTTTAATTCAATTCATAATCAGACAATTACAGACACTTGAGATGTAATCTATTTCCACTTAATCGACACTGACAGTACTAGGCAACCTTTGCTCTGATACCACAAAATCTGTGACAGTCTAGAAGCGCGAAAAATAGGGCTAATTTAAAATTTTTCATAGATTAAACTTCCTACTCATGGTGCATTCCTATGCAGTGTCAATTAATTTATTTCTATCTCATCAATCTATATCCCAAGGATCTCTCAACATCCACTTAATCAAATGTCATAACATCAAAAGAAGTCTACTTCTCCATTCATTTACTAATACCAATATGATTACATCTCAATATTACTCAAATACAAGTGTCTACACTACACAACTGTTTGGATACAAAAAGAATTGAATTATACCTCTGGCGTGTACAACCAATAGCCTGGGGAGAGTCTCGTCCACCAGTCTATGTCACGTACGCTGCAGGTACCACCGTTCACTGTAAGTAATCTGTAGGGGGAGAAAAATAAGGGGGTGAGCTTTCAACTTCACTTAGTAAGGAGTGCGTATGAGCTTTAAAAATCATCATTAAAGCATAAGTATAATAATGGCATAATTCACATGATTATAAATACGTGATTAAAATCACAATTCGTCAAAACATCTTTATCTCATCTCACAAATACGTCATATATCAAAATAATTATAGACATTAGGCATAGTATAATCATCATGAAAGCAATCGTCACATCACATCATATCATATCATCCTCAATGAGGGAATCTCACATTACCAAAATGGAGGCATCTCACGTTACCAAAACGGAGGCATGGTAAGACCCGGGCCTAGCAAAGCCTTGGCGTCAACCGAAGTGTAAGTTTCATGACAAACCTTTGTCTAAAAAATCACATGCCATTATTATGTAGAAAATAGTTTCGCCTTCACATAGAGCTTATGATAATTTTTCTTATAAATCTTTTTTAAATAAAAAGATATATTTGCTCATAAATAACTTAAATCACAAAATCGAGCTCAAACCGACAAAACATGCACTCAAGTGATAAATCTCAAATCAAACACTTTTCTCAATCAGTATGCTCATTTGTAACTCATTTTATGCTACCAAAGCATTTTCATCAGTAAGGAAATACATATGCACAAAAGGTTACATCCCTTACCTCTTGCACCTTGGGTGTTGCAATATTCAAGTTTCACAGACTAGCTCCGACTCACAAGTCAAATTTTTGAGCTGTCCAAATAACATTAAAACATCAATGATTACTCATTATACCACTACTTCACACTTCTATTCATCCAAATCTAAAATGAGGTTATTCGGACCCTTACTCGATTACTTCCTCTATTTTTCTTAGATTTTCACTTATCCGGGCCTTAAACCAAGTTCCTTTGGTATTAAATAAACATTTAATAACCTTAGTTTAATCCATTTATCCATGAATTTTCTCAAACACCCTAGGTGTACATTTTTCTTAGCTTCATCAAATTCTATTAGTTAATCACACTAAATCATCTCACAATCATGCATATAACATCACCATAGTACATTCATTCCATCATTAATTCAATCCATAGTTCAATTTCTCACACTAAACCCATTTTTGACTATGGTTAGTTCATCATACTCTAAGTAGTTCCAACCAACAATACATACACTAATAAACTCCTAACAACATCTAAATAAGCACACTTAGAGTTGGTGTAATGGAATCTTACCTAGCTTGACTTTTTTCTTGTTCAAAATTGGAAAACCTCTTGGTCCTTCAATCCTTCAAGTTAAATGTTGATTCCAAGATATGTTGTTCTCCTCCTCACAATGAACAACTTTGCTCAAATAGCCTTTTTCTCAAATCCTTTTGCAAATGGTGGTATTATAGAGTGAGAAACAAGGTTTTTCTTTGGTAAAATGGAGAAATGGTGAATGTATGAGGAAGAGGGAACGAATTATCGGGCTTTTTATAGATTCCACATTATGAGATCGATCTCCAAGGGGTGGAGATCAATCTCCCCTTAAACTCCTTCAAAATTTTGACAATTGTAGGCAGGAGATCGATCTGCCTATAGCATGAGATCGATCTGGTTTAGGCAGATTGCTTTAGGGATCGATTTGGCCTATCTAGAGGCAACAAGAGATCGATCTACATATGGGAGGAGATTGATCTTGTCCAAGCCGAGGCAAATTGAGATCGATCTGCTTGAGTGAGGGATTAATCTCCCTCTTGCAAAATGCCCTGGTATTGCAATTCAAGGTAATGAGATCGATATGCCCTTGCAATGAGATCGATCTGCCCTATATTCTGCAGCATTCTAGCTGCAGCTTTCCTAGATTTCCAAAGTTAAACTCCTATTGATTTACTTCTATACTAATTTTACATTTCATTCATACTTAGAGCTTAAAAACATCATTTACTTGTGATTCATATGTAATGTAACTTGTCTGTACATTTCGAAATCATATACATTATATAAAAATTTACAGGTTTTACACAGCCCTTTTTAATCTATTTTATACACTAAAGGAATTTTATGTGTATTTTAAGGCACATGGACTGTTTATGAAAATTTTTAAACGAGATGTGCTGGAGTGGGTGCTGACTGTATCGCACGGATCGACTCATACTGATGAGATGTGCTTGAGCACGTGCTAACTGTGTGACACACGACTTGACTCGCACTGACAAGATGTGCTCGAGCGCTTGCTGATTGTATCGCATAGACCAACTCGCACTGACGAGATGTGCTTGATTGTGTGCTGACTGTGTGTCTCACGACCTGACTCGTACTGACGAGACGTGCTTGAGCGCATGTAGACTGTGTCGCATGGTCCGACTCTCACTAGATTTTAATCTAAGTCAAGAAGTAAAACCAGGCCAGCCATCGTGTATTGCTGTTTGATCTTGCACTTACCTGCTTACACATGATTTTAAAGTGTTTTGATAAACCGTGCCTATTAGACGTGTATTGCTGTGTGATCTTGCATGTACCTACTCGCACGTGATTAGAGGCAAAGAAGGCAATGGAAATTATATGGAAATGTCAATGATGTCGAGGTCCATGGAGTACGATGTACCGTTTCGTGTGCACGTGAGTACGATGTACCGTGTCACTGAAAATGAAATTATATGGAAATGTGAATTGAGAATGATGCCCAGTCCATGGAGTACGATGTACCATGCTGTGAACATGTGGGTACGATGTACAGTATTATTGAGAAATAGAGAAATGAGTAAGTCGATTGGGTAGCTGACCACTCCCACGACACTTGACATCTTGGCACACCTGGCCCGTGATTGCCCGGAGTCATTGACATTGGCCAATTGTCATATTGATTGATTAATTATTGATAATGCATATTCCGTCATGCCTCACTTATTTGTTTTGTTTGAATAGAGTTTTGATGAAGTGAATTTCTGATATGAAATGAGTTTTATTTTACTGCATTTTATTTAAATGATATTTTACAGTAATGTTTTTTGTGATACCTATACTGTGAGAAAATGGTAATTTTGTGATACCGATACTGTGAGAAAATAGTAATTTGCACTGTACTACACTGAACTATATGATATTACTTCAAGCTCGTATTTTTGTAGATAGTGTATTTATCTACCTACCGCTTGATTTTTCTTACGAAGTATGTTGAGCTCATCCTTTACTTTACATCCATAGAGTTCCCTCAATAGCAGAGGTGGATGGGCAGATTTTAATATGCGATCATACGTTAGAGGGACACCCTTCTACGCACAAAGGTATACCCTATTTAGACATGTAATTGGTGTTTAATTTTGTAATTACAGCAATGCAGTATTGTATCTGAGTCTGGGGGAAATATGTGAACTTAATCATGTGTAACAAAGATTTATTCTGTTTAATTACAAAAAAAAATTTACTCAGATTTTATATTCAATTTGTTACCATAAAATACATAAGAATAATAATTTACTATGGGAAATAATCATCGACTCATAGACCGACTAAGGAAAGTGTAAGCAAAATCAGGTCATTACATACCTATACTGTGAGAAAATGATAATTTTAATTGTACTACACTAGACTATATGATATTACTTTAAGCCTGTATTTTGTAGATAGTGTATTTATCTACCTGCCACTTGATTTTTCTTACAGAGCATGTTGAGCTCACCCCTTACTTTACTCCACAGAGCCTCGTCAATATCTAGGAGTGTTTGTAAGTCGAATAAATTTGCACAGTCATGTGTCAGCGAAGGACTCTTCAGCATTAAAGGTATACCTGACATAGACATTTATATTATATCTATATTTTGCAAGTACAGTAATGTATAGAGAAATGTATTTAGGGAATTGTGAACATGAAAGAACAATCATGATGATCAATTTTGTTTAAATTTGTCACAAAAAAAATGAAATCTAGTACTCGTGTTTACAGTTTCTAATCTGATATAGACTCGTAGCCCAACCAGTAAAAGAGCATCCAAAATGGGTCGTTATGTTAAGACCCATCCTGACTTAACCAAAAATCACTACATGTCTACATGTCTTGCTAATTTACATCATCATCAACATCATACATAACGGTGTACGCTCTACATGTCTTGCTAATTTACATGCAAATGAAGGCGATACAAAAGAATGCGTGGCACCAGGATCAATTAACACATATGCTTCAATATCATAAATCAGGATGTTACCTCGTATCACATCCGATGAAGCATCTGCTATTCCCTGGTCCAAAGCATTTACGCGCCCTTGACCAATCACATATTTCCCCTTTTCTTTTGCCGTCGCTCTACCTCTCTAAGCAGACGTACCGGCTGGTGCTCTATCAAGCTCCCTGCCCTTCAGTGGGGCAGTATCAACCATCTCTGGGCAAGCTCTAGCAATATGCCCCTATTTCCCGCATCGAAAACACACTATAGGAGTCAATGGACACTGTCTACCTCCATGTTGTTTACCGCATCTTCTACACTAATCGGTAGTAGATCTCTGTCCTCCTATGACAATACCCTTTGTTGGAGCTACGGTCGGATAAGCAGGAGGTCTAGCAAGTCTCTCTCGTGCCTCCTCAATCCGTGATCTCTTACCGAAGAGTTTCCTCCCTCCTCGATAACAGAAATCCCTAGCCGGCCTCTTCTTCTGTATATCTCGGCTCAGGCTAAACTTCCCAAACTCGAAAGCATTCCTCTTGTAATCTTGCTCGCACAGTTGTGCCCTGTGCACTGCTTTCTCATAGGTGGTTATATCTAATGGAACCAACCTGGACCGCAAAACTGGTCTTAATCCATCGATGAACCTATGGACCTTCTTGGCCTCACTATACATGGTATTCGGGTCATTGACACGCCCAAAAGGTATTATCCGCAAGTGCACGGGTCGTACAAGTAATAATGGGATTTGAGTCCCGAGTTGTCGTCCCACAGAGAAGTTGATTAGCCTAATTAACTACCGGTTAATCTTCCCCTAAGTATATCCTAGCAAATTATGAAATTAAAGTGGGTAATCTACATAGCTAGAATTAAAAATACTGAAAGCAATAAAATAATAAAAGCTATAAAATAAAGAAATTAAAACCGAGCAAAATTACTTACAGTGCTCCACATAATTAAAATAAAAAACCTACAAAAGAAATTAAAACAGTTAAAACTAACTAACGCAATTAAAATAAAATGCAAATATGAAAAAAGAAAGCAATAAAATTAAACTACAATTAAACTAACCTAAAATGCAATTTTAAACTACTTAATCAAAATGCAATTTAAACTAAACTAAAACTTAATGAAAATCATGACTAAATTAAAAATGCATGAAACACATTTAATCTAAATTAACTTTAAATGCATCTAAACTAAAATAAAATCCTAAAACATTTAATATAAAACTAACTACTAACTAAAAATGAACACTACAAATTAACATGCAAAAATAATAAAACTAACCTACCATTATAATTGACTAAACTAACTAACTAACAACTAACAAATGCATGAAAAATGGATTAATTGCTACAATGCACAAGCCAAACAAGCCTTAACCAATTTAAATCAACCAAATCCCTCCATTCACTATTTAAGTGTCTTTCTTTGTTTATTTTCCATTTCCAGGCTGTGCTCGGTTTGTCCTCTGGCCTCGGCTTTTGCCTGCTGTTCTCTGCCTCGGTTTTTGGCTGCCAACTGCCCTGCTTGGTTTCGTGCTTAGCTTCTGTCTCTGCACAATTCAGCACAGCACGTTTCCTTCTCCAGGCAAACCAAGCTTCACACGCCAGCCCCGTTTGTCTTCCTGCATACTCTGCCAGCTACTGCTTTTGGAACCTAATTCCAGGTGCTCACAATTTTGTGCCGACCCATGTCCTGCTTCTGCTGTTTGCTCCCAGTTCTATCCTTCTCCTCCATGTGCTGTCCAGGTCTGATCCAGGTAAGGTTCTCGGTCTGCTCTGTATTGCCACACCTTGTTGCGCATCCTCAGCTCTCGGTCTGGCCACGCAACTACTCTCCAGTCTAGACCTCTACTGCTGTACCACCAACAATATCCTGATCATGCTCGGTTACCTTGTTCTGTTGTTCCATTTAGTCCAGAGTATGCAGTAACACTTAGCAGCTCATATCCAACACTCTCGGCACTGGAAATGAGACAGGACACAATGACAGAAGCTGAATCCTTTCCATATCCGAGATCATCGGGACTGGAGTGGCACAATCCATCATTCTTAAAAACCAGTAACTATCAAACAATCTAACATCAAATTACAGTAACCTAACAACAGGTAGTAATTAGATTAGTGCATAATAAAAGACAACTAAGATGAACAGTTCGAAGCAATTAAAAGCAGAGCAGAACAGAGGATGACTCTCGGGTTCCTGGTTTTCTGCCTTGCTTTCGGGATGCTAGCTGCTGCCTCTCCAAATCTGCACCATAACAGTTAAATAGCTGAAGAAGATGGCCACTGTCACCGGCTTCTCCTTCCTCTCTTTACTGTTCATCTAAACTCTAGAAAATTAAAGGAATAAAACTAACTAACTAAGCTACTCGAGACTAGGAAAAATATAGATTTTCTTTCAAATAAAGACATAAGCAATTGAAGAAGCAAACCAAGAAGAAGGATGAGCAAATGAGGCTGCAAATAACACATGAAAAGCTATTCATAAAAGATCACAATTGAAGATGAACATGAACAGTAAAATAGAAATTGGTTTCGGGAAAAGCTCTAAGCATAAACGCTAAAACTAAGCTAACTAAGCTACTCTAACACTACTCCTAAATTAATTACATTACACTACTCCTACTCCTAAAATTACATCTCTTCTAATTGTCATCCTTTCCTATTTATAAACACACTAAGGGTAAAATTGTAATTTCTACATCCTTAATGAGTTGGCATTTTTTTGGCCACTTGTCTTCACACCATTGGCTCCTTGAAAAGATATTTCCATGTCATCGATCTTCTTGTCCAATTGGATGTGCTAGGTGGCATTACTCGTGTTGTCTGCGTGGCTCAATCTCGATTTTAGCCCAATTCTGGTCCATTTTCTACCGAAATATTCAAAATTCATCCGGATTTAACTTTTCTGCAAACATGAGAATTTTAATTAAAGAAAGGGAATAATTAAGAAAATAAATTGGAGATTTAAATAATTAATTAGGAAATTTAGCACAAATAATTCTAAAAATATAGAATTATCACACCCCCAAACTTGAGCTTTTGCTTGTCCTCAAGCAAAACAAAATGATTGTAGGAATGACAAGTACAAAACACAATAATTTCCCCAATATCATCCTCAAAGAAAAAGTAGAGACTATGAAATCAAAGACTCACAATTACAAGTCCAACACTTAGAATTATTCAATCATAAGTCCTAACCCAAACGGACTCCTCGTGAGTGTGTGAAAAATGTCTAAGTCACTTCTCAGTACATTATCCGGATCAGATTATGCAACACAGTGAATGCAAAGTCAATGACATGTGATCATTCCCATAAGTTTGCTTTTCACTTCTTTCTCCACTAATATAGTCACACTTAACCAAAGATCAATAGGACTTCATTAAGCTTGTAATGTAAGGCTGGGGCTAAGGTATGATAAAATCGACTTAGGTTTAATTACCCCTAAACATGCATTACTTCTAGGATCTTAATGTAAGAGCTCAAATCATTTCCCCCAAACTTATTTATTTTATTCTATTTTTGTATTTTCTTCTTTCTTTCTTTTTTTTTTCTTTTTCTTTTTCAATTATTATTATTTTTGATACATACTCCTTCACTATCACTTAATACCCATATAGCTCATAATATATCCCAATGACTTTTCATGCTTTTAGGGTAAGGGATAGGAACAAAGTATTGAAGCTAAGGAAAATTTATGCAGGTGTATTTACAGAGAAAAGCTTATTTGGCTCAGATGGGTGACTAGGGATAGCATATGTACAAGGAAGGCTAGAAAGGCTCAAACGATCCAAAGATGGCCTAAATCATCTCTCTAATTAAGTGTGATCTAATATTTTGCCTTGAGATTAGATCAAACAAATTCTAGAATATGATGCACAAAATCAATTGAACAAATGCAATCTTATGTATACATAAGCTTTCTCTAAATAAATATACCGATTCATGACATGACATGTGCATAAGATGAGGCAATCACAATAAAAAATAAGACAAATTCAAGAATTCAACTTCATGCTTTTCCTATAATCATGCTTCTCAATCAATCAAAGTCATACTAAATCATGGGGTCATATCATCGGAATATGGGAAAACTACATATTAAGCACTAAATCATCCAAAAATCAAGCAATTTAAGCTCATATTATCGAAAAATTTTGAAAATTCTTTCTTAGATTTTCGAAATTTTTTTGAAAATTTTTCCAATTTATCACAAAATTACTCAAGTGATATCCCCTCCCCCAAACTTAAAGTGCACAGTATCCTCAGTGTGCAGATAATTCAAGAATTGAAGTTCAGGAACAGAGTACTCCCCTTTCTGATGATGATGAACAACTGAAGCTTGATTGAAAGAATAATACTAGAAAAGAAACCTACAACACAAACAAAGAAAGAAACAACAAAAAAGAAAAAGAAAAAGAAAAAGAACTATATACAAAGCAAAAAGAAAAACACAGCCACTTCAAATGCAGCTGAAGAAAACAACACTCAGCAGCAGGGCAAAGAGTAGGAGGGTTATCTAAAGTGGTGACAGGGTGCTGACAGTTAACTCCTCCTGAACCCTATCTACTTCCTTCTTTCTCTCAGATATTATATGCTTAAGCCTTAAATCTTCCTTAACATCCATCTTAAAACATTCTTGAGAGTCATCAGGGAGCTTCAAAGGTTTGAAAACATTAAACTTTACTTCCTGATCTTGGATTCTCATCGTTAACTCCCCCTTCTGTACATCAATTACTGTTTTACCAGTAGCTAGGAAAGGTCTACCTAGTATAATGGGGACTTCCCTATCTTCCTCCATATCCAAGACAATAAAATCCGCAGGGAAAATAAACTTGTCCACCTTTACTAACACATCCTCAATGACCCCGTTCGGATATTTAATTGATCGATCAGCTAACTGGAGGGTCACTGTGGTGGGCTTGGCATCCCCTATTCCTAACTTATGATAGATAGATGATGGCATCAAATTTATACTAGCTCCTAAATCGCACAAGGCTCTACCAAAGAATAAATTTCCAATAGTGCATGGTATGGTAAAACTCCCGGGATCCTTGAGCTTAGGGGGTAATCTTCTCTGGATAATGGCACTACATTCCTCAGTTAAGGCCACCGTCTCATAATCTTCCAATCTCCTTTTCCTAGAGAGGATATCCTTTAGAAACTTCACATAAATTGGCATTTGCTCTAAAGCATCTGCGAAAGGAATGTTGATGTGGAGTTTCTTAAAAACCTCAAGAAATTTGGTGAATTGTTGATCCGATTTTTTATTTTGGAACCTCTGAGGAAAAGGTACTGGTGGTCTAACCGGAGAGGATGTAATGGAAACATGTATAACATCAGAGGGCAAGGAAGGCTGTAAAATAGAAGAAGGTATAGATGAAGAAGCATCTAACTTGGATTCCTCTGCAGCTTGATCCTTAGGTTCCTGCTCTTTCTGAGTTGCTTCGTTAGAACTTAAGGATTCTTCAACTATGTGTTGTTCAGAGCTGGAACTTAACTGGTGGCTCATCTAGCTCTTTGTCGCTCCTAAGGATGATGGATTTCACATATTCTTTACTTTCCCTTTGCTTAACAAGATTAGTTTTAGCGTTACTGGGAAGTGTCCATTGAGGACGTTGGCTAAGAGCATTTGCTATTTGTCCCACCTGAACCTCCAAGTTCTTAATTGAAGCAGCTTGATTTTACAGGATAATCGTGAACATTTCCTAAAGCGAGGGCTTCTTTTCAGCTGCTGGTGCATGGTAGGGTTGTGGTGGTGGTGGTGGTTGGTGGAAGTGAGGTGGATGATGCTGAAATTGAGGTGGGGATGGATGATGGTATGGAAATGGAAATTACGACTGTGGTGGTACATGAACCGGTGGAGCTTGAAAACTAGGGGGTCCTACAAGTCTAGAGTTGGAACTTTGCCATTGGTTTTGGCTTCAGGAGAAGTTAGGATGGTTCCTCCACCCTATGTTGTAGGTGTTTGACAAGGGGTTGTTCTGTTGCTTCTGAAGTGGAGCAACATACTGAACCGATTCTAGGTTAAGTGGACACCTATCCACAAAGTGTGTACCACTACATAGATCGCATGAAGGGAAAGGACTTTGGACAGAATACACAGGGTTAGGACTAGTGGGAGGATTATGTTGGGTACTGAGTGACTCTGCCTTCTTCGTAAGATTAGCGATTTGAGAGGTCAAGGTAGACAGTGTGTCGAGCTCGTAAAAACCCGTCGACTTCTTTAGCATTTGCCTCTCTGAGGACTATAAATAGTTATTAGCCGTCATCTTGTCTAAAAGCTCATAAGCTTCCTCCTCTGTTTTGCACATCAGGGCTCCACCCGCAGCAGCGTCAACAATGGTCCTATTTTGGCTTGTAAGTCCATTGTAGAAGGTCTGGACTTGCAGCCATAATGGTAGGCCATGGTGAGGGCACTTCCTAAGAAGCTCCTTATATCCTTCCCATGCTTCGTAAAGAGATTCAGAGTCGTACTGGGCAAAGGAAGATATATTACTATGGAGTTGGGCCATTTTAGAGGGAGGGAAAAACTTAGATAGAAATTGATGGGCTAACTCGTCCCATGTAGAAATGGATCCTGGAGGCAGGGAGGTTAACCAATGTCTCGCCCTATCCCTAAGTGAGAAAGGGAATAATCTAAGCCTAAGCGCATCATCAGATAATCCATTATGTTTGAAGGTGTTGCACAAGTCCAAGAATTGCGCAAGGTGAGCATGTAGGTCATCGTGAGGGAGCCCACTGAACTGCAATGAAGTCTAGATCATCTGGAGGATTGCGGGCTTAATTTCGAAGTTGTTAGCAAGGATAGCTGGTGGCCTAATGCCGGTATAATAACCTCTAATAGTCAGCATTCCATAATCTCCAACGGTCTTACATTCCCTATCTTCTGCCATCGTGTTTTGCTGCGGAGCTATAAATTTCCTAGAATCCTTTCAAATTTTTCTAAGTGTTTGTTCAATTTCAGGATCTAAAGGAAAGCAATCATAACTTTTGGCTCTACGCATGCAATCATTAAAAAGTCCTTAGAAATTTTTTTTGAATTTTTGAATTTTTTTATTTTAAAATTTCAATTAACTAATCTAGATTAAATATTTACAACCTAAATATTTACAAGCTAGAATTACACCTAAGCATAATTTTACCGATATTAATTAATGACTAATTTAAAACTCCCCCGGTAACGGCACCAAAAACTTGACACGCCCAAAAGGTATTATCTGCAAGTGCACGGGTCGTACAAGTAATAATAGGATTTGAGTCCCGAGTTATCATCCCACAGAGAAGTTGATCAACCTAATTAACTACCGGTTAATCTTACCCTAAGTATATCCTAGCAAATTATGAAATTAAAGTGGGTAATCTACACAGCTAGAATTAAAAATAATGAAAGCAATAAAATAATAAAAGCTATAAAATAAAGAAATTAAAACCGAGCAAAATTACTTATAGTGCTCCATGCAATTAAAATAAAAAACCTACAAAAGAAATTAAAACAGTTAAAACTAATTAACACAATTAAAATAAAATGCAATTATGAAAATAAAGCAATAAAATTAAACTACAATTAAAATAACCTAAAATGCAATTTCAAACTACTTAATCAAAATGCAATTTAATCTAAACTAAAACTTAATGAATATCAAGACTAAATTAAAAATGCATGAAACACAGTTAATCTAAACTAACTCTAAATGCATCTAAACTAAAATAAAATCCTAAAACATTTAATATAAAACTAACTACTAACTAAAAATGAACACTACAAATTAACATGCAAAAATAATAAAACTAACCTACCATTATAATTAACTAAACTAACTAACTAACAACTAACAAATGCATGAAAAATGGATTAATTACTACAATGCACTAGCCAAACAAGCCTTAACCAATTTAAATCAACCAAATGCCTCTATTCACTGTTCACGTGTCTTTCTTTGTTTATTTTCCATTTTCAGGCTGTGCTCGGTTTATCCTCTGGTCCGAGCTTTTGCCTGCTGTTCTCTGCCTCGGTTTCTAGCTGCCAACTGCCCTGCTCGGTTTCGTGCTTAGCTTCCATCTCTGCACAATCCAGCACAGCACGTTTCCTTCACCAGGCAAACCAAGCTTCACACGCCAGCCCCGTTTGTCTTCCTGCATACTCTGCCAGCTACTGCTTTTGGAACCTAATTCCAGGTGCTCACAGTTTTGTGCCAACCCATGTCCTGCTTCTACTGTTTGCTGCCAGTTCTGTCCTTCTCCTCCATGTGCTGTCCAGGTCTGATCCAGGTAAGGTTCTCGGTCTGCTCTGTATTGCCACGCCTTGCTGCGCATCCTCGGCTCTCGGTCTGGCTACACAACTACTCTCCAGTCCACACCTCTACTGCTGTACCACCAATAATGTCCTGATCATGCTCAGTTACCTTGTTCTACTGTTCCATTTAGTCCAAAGTATGCAGCAACACTCAGCAGCTTATATCCAACACACTCGGCACTGGAAATGAGACAGGACACAATGACAGAAGCTGAATCCTTTCCATATCCGAGATCATCGGGACTGGAGTGGCACAATCCATCATTCTTAAAAACCAACAACTATCAAACAATCTAACATCAAATTAAAGTAACCTAACAGCAGGTAGTAATTAGATTAGTGAATAATAAAAGACAACTAAGATGAACAGTTCGAAGCTCTTAAAAGTAGAGTAGAACAAAGGAAGACTCTCGGGTTCCTGGTTTTCTGCCTTGCTTTCAGAATGCTAGCTACTGCCTCTCTAAATCTGTACCATAACAGTTAAATAGCTGAAGAAGATGGCTACTGTCACCGGCTTCTCCTTCCTCTCTTTACTGTTCATCTAAACTCTAGAAAATTAAAGGAATAAAACTAACTAACTAAGCTACCCGATACTAGGAAAAATATAGATTTTCTTTCAAATAAAGACATAAGCAATTTAAGAAGCAAACTGAGAAGAAGGATGAGCAAATGAGGCTGCAAATAACACATGAAAAGCTATTTATAAAAGATCACAATTGAAGATGAACATGAACAGTAAAATAGAAATTGGTTTCGGGAAAAGCTCTAAACATAAACACTAAAACTAAGCTAACTAAGCTAATCTAACACTACTCCTAAATTACATTACATTACACTACTCCTACTCCTAAAATTGCATCTCTTCTAATTGTCATCCTTTCCTATTTATAAACACACTAGTGGTAAAATTGTAATTTCTACATCCTTGATGAGTTGGCATTTTTTTGGCCACTTGTCTTCACACCATTGGCTCCTTGAAAAGATATTTCCATGTCATCGGTCTTCTTGTCCAATTGGATGTGCTAGGTGGCATGACTCGTGTTGTCCGCGAGGCTCAATCTCGATTTTAGCCTAATTTCGGTCAATTTTCTATCGAAATATTCAAAATTCATCCGGATTTAATTTATCTGCAAACATGAAAATTTTAATTAATGAAAGGGGATAATTAATAAAATAAATTGGGGATTTAAATAATTAATTAGGAAATTAAGCACAAATAATTCTAAAAATATAGAATTATCAGTCTTATCTCCCCAAGGATAGGAATCGAGTCTCATACTTGTCCACTGACAAGCTCTCCTGGTTTAGTCCCAAAAACTCTGTCTGTAGTTTTCGCTGTGCGGTATCGGGAACAAATTGCCTCTTAAAGGCCTCCGGAAATATCTCCCAACTAATATCTGTGTGTCGGGCTCTCAATATGGGTCAGGTGGACTTCCACCAACGCTCTTGTCAGGACCCCAGTTTCAATCCTTGACTTTTACCAAAAACCACAATAAATTTTTTTCATTTTTAACTTACCTTTCCTCTCTTCACTGGTTGGGCTGTGATTCGATGTCAGAGTCTTCACTTACCATAATATCCATTCTCATACATACATGTCAATATATTAAGTCTGACTGTAGTTGCTTTTATTATACATGTAAGATTTTATAAAATCTAATACGATTACATTCCCCATAATATATAACGTATACATCACTGTGCTGTTTCTATGTTTAGATACACAACTGTACATAATAAGTATACCTGATGAATCGATAGGAACTAGTAGTGGACTCTGGGACACTCTCCCACGATAACTCTCGATCTACTGACGCTCTGTAGAGAGATGTAAAGAAAAGGGGGTGAGCATAACGCGCTCAGTAAGGAAATCAGGCAAGCAAGTAGATATCCACACTATCTACTCAAAATAGTGCTATGCCTTGAAAACATTATTTCCTTAACTCACTTTAAAAGCATGTCTTGAAATATAATATATATATTTGTACAGAATAAATCCAATGTACAGAAATCATGCTTTATTTCTCAAAAGTAGGCATGTAGTGCAACACAATGCATTTATATATAAATCATGCCTTTATGTAAATCATGCCATGTATATTTAAATCACATATAAATATGGCATCAAATGATTCACAACACAAATCGGAGTCTGACCCATCCCTCAGGTCTGTCCGCAGTTTAAATCAGTAAATCAACCAATGTGATATATCATGTAAGACTCTGTGGTACATGTAAATAGTATCCTGGATTATGATCATATCCGATGTGATCCCAAGCAACACAGTACTAGGTGTGCGGGGCATCACCGCTGTAACGGGAGGGGGGTCAGTCCATCACAACCGCCAGCTATATCCTCCTCAACTCCATAACAACACACGGTACAGCGTACACCTCGTGCCACTCAGACACGGTACAAAGTACACCCGTGGACCCGTTCTCACGGCCAGAGTGCCTACCATAGGACTTAGCTCTCACTCCCGTGGAACATATCAACATCACAGTCAGGGTGCCTAACAGAGGTCTTAGCCCTAGCGCCTGTGGAAATATCATACCACGTCTATACCAACCTCATGCGGATATCCTCTCTAGCTATGACACACAGTCACGCAAGGTCTCAGGCATGGGTTTCAACATGTATTATATATCACATACAGTGTGCGTTTTGAGTACGACTCACAGTCGTTACTCCGCTCAAACACTGTTTCACATCATAAAACTCAACTCTAGTGCGAGCACTCTCAAGCAACTAGGTCAATGCATAGTTTATGTATTAAATCAAGTACGAGCAATAGCTCCCAGTACTATGCTATGCACAATATCAAAATCAAGTACGAGCAATAGCTCCCAGTACTATGTCATGTATAAACCATGAAGAATCGAGTACGAGCCACGCTCTAGCACTCTGTCATGCATATATCATTCAAAGCTGAGTACGAGTAAAACTCCAGTACTCTATCATGCATGTCATGAAAATCTAGTGCGTATCAAATCCAGCACTAATATTATGTGGAAAAACACATGAATCCCAGTGCGAGCTGTGCTCTAGCACGATTCATTCTCACATAATATGATAGATGGCTATTTAAAAAGGGATTGTTTATAAAACATCAAAATCAGCACTCAAAGTGTGCTTAAGTCATATCAACCTTAAAATCATTAGCCCATCTATTTATTTTCATGCTAATAGCAATTAAACACTCACAATAGTATTTTCCATGCTTTTTGCAACTTCTCACAAAAGTTGACTTTTTGACTAACTAGGGGCAAAATCGTAATTTGCCACTATCAGGTCGCAATAATTATTATTCACTTTCTCTGACCCTCAGAGTTTTTAAGTGAATGCAGAAGCAGTTGAAAATACGTGCAGGTATCTCTAACTACTCGCAAAAGTCCCTTACCTCGGATCACGTCAAGTGACCTCACTTCCTCGGTGCTGCTAATTCCCGCAGTCCGATCAGCTCTCAATGTAAACTCCGGAGCTGTAAATAACCATTCCTCAGGTTAATTATCATTTTCCTACTGTATTACACATTAATACAGTTTAATTTTCCCTTAATGGGCCTTAAAAATCCTTAATGGGCTTAACTAGGCCTTAAGTCCATTTTCATTTTACTATTCACTTTTGTTGGGCCTATTGGGCTTGTGGGGCCCACCAACTCTTATTGGGCTTGTCTTAGGCCCATTACACCCTATTGGGCCTAAAAATATTGGGCTTGGCCCATTGGGCCTCTCGGCCACATGCCTTGGCCGAGAGCTTAGCCATTCTCGGTTTCCACCATGGCATGCCATACATGCCTATTTTCTAGCCATTTCCACTTAGGCATTTTCACAAACACTTGGTAGGCAACATTACCAATCATCCTATAGTTCATTTAGGCATTTTATCAAACACCTTGGTTGCCAACAATTTACATGTATTAATTAATCAATTTGATTAATTCTAATTATACCATTAACATTAATACATGTGTACTAATCCATTTATGTCTTAAAATCAAATTGACATATTTCAATATTCCATTGATCACTCTCGGCCTAACCCTCTTCATGGTGATTTAATATGTTTCAATGCTTAAAACATATATCAACATACTTGAAATCATTCATACATTAACATATATGAAATTGGAAATTAGAAAATATACCAATTGTAGTGTTCTCCTTTTGGCAAAAACTTTGGAGGCTCTCGGTTTGCTCTCTATGGCTCCTTGATAGTCAATTCCAACATATGTTAATCTCCTTTCAATTTGGAACAACTTTCATGAAGGATTCAAGTTCCAAATATGACTAATTCCTAGTGATTTCTAGTGAGAGAAAGCTTGAATGGTTATGTTTCAATGGTGTTCTTCTCTAGCCGGAAATGAGTGATGAAGAAGACAATGGTGTGGCTGCATTTATAAGCCACTTACTTAGCCATTAAGCCTTACTTTTCAGCCACTATGCTTGACTTTCCAAATCTGAACCATGAGTCACCTTATGAGTCACCTTATGAGTCATAGTTAACATTAACTATAGTTAGATATTTATCTCATGGGCTTTTCCAATTGGGCTTCTCGGTTTGGGCTTTCCTAATGGGCTTTTGGGCTGAAATTTTTACTATACCTCGGGCCTTTTATTGTCTCAAAATTTGGCCGATCAATTGATCCAACAATTCCGTCTAAAGGACCTAACATTTTCGATATACATTTAGTATACCTTAATGGGCTTTAATATTTTCATCTTAGGCCCATTACGTTTTTAACCATTAAATTTATTCCGGAATCCTTCCGAATAAATTTTCCTTACTTCCGGGGATGATTATCTTGTATTCTAGCCAAGAATATTTTTTCCCAAATTTTTCTCTACACTTAGGTTAATTTCAAACCTTGATTAGTCAACTATGGTAAAAGTCCACTTTCTTAACTATAGTTGACTTTTTCCTTAACCATTGACTAAGTTGACTTTTTCTTAAATTTTCGAAAGTGTTATATATCATGTCTTACACTCTCGTCTTTATATTCCAACCGCTCTCGGTGGATAATTTCACCCGAAACTCCTTTTCTCGCCGAAAAGGTCCATTTTACCCTTTTTAGCTTTTATTCTCGTTTTGTATGTTCGGGTCTAAATCAAGCTGACTTTCCTTCATGAGCTCTCTACGCTCTTTTATTTTAAGTTCTTATTTTCAGTCAGAATGATTTAGAATGACTCGGTTTAGCCTGTGATACTTATCATCCACATTAGGCATTTTATGTAGCTTTTGCGTGTTAATTCATTTCATTAACACTTTAAATCTAGTAAATACTCTTCTTATGATTCAACCATAATTACATAGTGTTCATACACATAGGAATCATAAGGAAATAAGCTACAAAAAATTTGGGTCTGACAGCTCTGCAGCTCTTTTCAGTAGGAACGCAGCAAATGCGATAATCTTCGATGTCGTACACTCGAAGAATCCATAAAGCTTCTCCATCTCAGCAACCCACTCCTCAGCAGGTACAGGGTCCTTGACCCTACTAAAAGATGGAGGTCAAAACTTCTGAAATTCTCGCAACAGATGCAGATCACATCCGTACCCTAATCCACTACTACCCGAAATTGGTGGGGGTGTAGGAGTATCTACAGTCCTCGGTGCATGAGCTATCTGCGTAGGTGTATCAGGGGCAACTGCCTCTCCTGTCATAGCTCCTGTCTCCTGTCCCTGCCTACCTGGCATCGTCTGTGCCAATATCTCTACAATTGTCTTTAAACTACACTTTAATCTCATAAAGTGCATCTTAGCACACTCTGGTGCCTCAGTAGCACCTGGAGTCTCATAGGTAGGTAATGGTTCGGCAGAAGCTCGATTAATCAGAATAATTATTCCTATGCGAAAATATTCACATTTACATCCCCAGATATATCATCGTTTACATTACTATACATACAAAAATTTTAAATACAAAAAATGTATGTCTTGGGCATACCTTTATTGTAGAAGATTACTTTGCGGAAGTATTACTGTGCAAAAAAACCCTACTTACAAAAGCGGTTCCAGCTACTAATGAGGCTCTACGGGGAAAAATAAGAAGTGAGGCTCAATGTGCTCAATAAGAAAAATATGTGGCAGATAGATAAATACACTATCTACATATTTGCATGATAGGGTTATTATGTAAAAATATATTAAGCAATCGAGTAAAATTAGAGTTGAAAATCAATATAAGTTTCAATATCAATAGAATAAACATTGAACTAATAAATACAGGTTCTAAAACTTTGTACGGTAGAATAAATGATTTCCAATACAATAATGTTGCTCATTCGGTCAATACAGTAAATAAAATAGACAAGAAAAGGCAGAACATGCTATAACAATAATCAATATGACAATTGGACAATGTCGGTGACTTCGAGGCTCACTGATCAGGTGTGCTGGGAAGTCAATAGCCATAGATGTGGTCAACTACCCAAACGACTCACAATACAGTATGTCCAAAGACCGAAAGCACGATACAGCTTACTCACATGCGTGTTGCATGGTACAACGTACTCTGTGGACTAAAATAACAGTAGTGATTCTGTAACAATAACAATAACAATAACAATGTACCATGATTAACTATTGCCTTTGTCTCAAAAACCAATGCGAGTCAAGCCATCCAACACACAGTCAGCACGCGCTTAAGCACATTTTATCGGTATTAATTTAATAGCAGTTCATTTTCATCAAATCATTGTTAAAAATTTAGTTTGGTATATAAAACAATTCAAAAGAGGTTGGCTTATCCTTTTTCAGTCAAAATCCTCAGTTTGCAGTCTATGACAATTAAGAATTTGGATTTTTGGATTAAAATCAATAATTAAAACTACATTGATATTTATATAAATAAACTAAATAAATTTATATCAGCAAAGTAGGCCGATTAACTGAGGTTAAAGTTTTTCTATAAATTTGGTGCTATAAAATCGGTCTAGAGTATTCTATAATTTTGATAACCATAAAATCGACCTAGAATTTTATGTCTACAATTCCATAGAAAATATGTGTAGTTATTTTTTGTCATGACACAAATTACTTAAAATCAAAGTAAATTTTTTTCGTTTTTCGATTATTATTTAATTCTTACCTTTCTCTCATCGTGACCATCTTACCAAATAGTTGGGTAATGATTCGGTGTTAGTCACCTCTCACCTATCTACCATTCCATTTTCATAATCACATTCATATATCAGAGTTTACTATCCTTTGACTTTAACTAAATACATACACAATGGTATGTATAACTCTACATCCCCGCCATCATATCTATTTACAGTACTGTGCATTACATATTCAGATACAAAACAATACAAATGTGTATACCTGTCTCTCGATGGGAAACTGTCACAACCCAATACTACCAAAATCAGTACAAATTTTTCGCTTTTGGAAAATCTTTCATAACTCCTCGTGACATATTCCTCTTAACAGGTCGGGCTGTGAATCAATATCAATATATCATTTTTAACCATTAAAATATTACACGTAATATAAATATAATTACAACAATCATATTATAATAGAGTGGTCAGTATGTTTTATACATCACATGATTCTATATGTACATCCCCAAATATTCTTTCATATACAATACTGTACTGTAAGTATACTAATACAAAATTCTGTACGTGGTGTATACCTGACAGTCGATGGGAAACAAAGATATCAGATATGCCGTCTACTCTCTACACCCGCTATCTCTATGGTGGAAACACTGAAAGTGGGTGGGAAATGAAAGGGTGAGCTCCACATGCTCAGTAAGGCAATAATACAAACGGGTAGATAGCTATACTATCTACATGCTGATAAGAAATCAAGATATATGAGAGCATGAGGTAAAAACAATGATATGCCATATATATAATATCATCTGTTCTAAAATAGGAAATTGGCATATTAAAAACATGGACTAATTCTCATGTGAAAACATCTCATGGTCAATGAATGAACACGTTATAAAATACCCTATCTGGGTCAAAATATGATACACTCACAAATCAAAATCCATTTCAACAAAATTCTTTATTTTCAAATCTCTGTTATAAAATCACCCTTCTCACAGGGTTACAAATCAATGAAAGTTTCATAAAATCCCTCCATGGGAATAATCAAATCTCATTTGAAATCATAAGAAAATCGGGGCCTAACCCTCCCTCGTGTTTACCCTTGTCTATCAAGACCAATAGTTATATCATGTGAGACATGTAAGCGACTATATCGGTAATATCTAGGACTATGGCCATAACCTCGTGATCCCTAGCACACGGATCCTAGTGTGCGGGGTGTCACACCTGAAACGAGAGGTGGGTCATCCTACCCGCCAGAACAGCATAATGTCAGGATTGCGAGGGCAAGACTTGCTGTCTCGTGGCTAATGCCACTCCACTCCAACAATCCCCACGGTACAGCATACTCCGCGTGACATACACGGTACAACGTACTCCGTGAACCCAAGCTCAATCAGGGGTGCCTGTAATAGGTCTTATCCACCCATGTCAAGTATGTCTCAGTATGCACGTATGAGCATATCATCTCACTATGACACACAGTCTACAGGAGGCTCTAACACGGCTATATGCATGTCATATAAATCCCTGTGCGAGCTAAGCTCTAGCATGGCTCCATGCATATTCATGATATCTGAAAACCTCGTGCGAGCGAAGCTCTAGCACGGTTTCATAGAAATCAATAAAATCTACGTATGAGCAGCGCTTCAGTACGACTAAACTGATTATAAATTTAATTCAAATCCACGTACAAGCATTGCTCTGGTACGGATATGTATAAAAACTCAGTGAAAATCTCGTACGAGAAAAACTCCAATACAGTAGTCATATGGAATAAATCTGTAAAATAGTGCGAGCAAGGCTCCAGCACTCTGTATATGAGTTAAATATAAAATCTAGTGCGAGCAGTGCTCAAGCACGGTTTCAACTAATATAACACTGATAAGTGGCTCAATTTTATCAAAACATGTTAAATAAATATCAATTGGCACCTAACTTATGCCTTTTCACTCAAAACATGAAAATAATAGCCAACCTATCCATAAATTGCTTGAATTAAAGCAATATCATCAAGAAAATATTAAAATCATGAATTTCATGCAATTTCATAGCCATACTACCCTTTTTCAAATTTTCCTAACTGGGGGTAAAATAGTAATTTGGCACTATTTCCATATTTTTCAGCAAAAATTATTATTCAGTTTTCGGGTAGCCTATTGAATTTAACGTAATGTAAATCCCCTCGAAACTACGTATAGCTACCTCTAAGTGCTCATAAAATTCTCTTACCTGGAATCACGCACGAGCTTATTTCGACTCGGTTGTACCAGGTCTCTCAGTCTAATTCGCTCGTCTACGGAGCTGCATATAACCACATATGAGTTCAATTCAATATTACTGATCAGTATTTCACTCTTAATGATCGAATCTAAAGCTCTGGGCCCGTTTTACTCTATTGGGCCCGTTTGAACTTTAATGGGCCTCAAACCCCTTTTTCAGCCCGATTCCACTTTTAAAATCGCTTTTTCGATTTTACTAGGCTCATTTGGTTTATCAATAATCATCGGGCTTCGTTCCAAACTCAGTGGATAGCCCAGATACTGTTTACGATAAATACGTTGAAATTTCGAATAAAATTCTTTTTATGCAAAATTAATCCGTAAATTCCGTAAAATAATCGAAACTCTGCATTAAAGGACTCATATTATCGTAATTAAAATGTACTTACCCAATATGGTGCGGGGTACAAAAATCGGAGCTAAATCGGCTCTCGTTCGGGCTCTGCAGTGACACTTCACAATTATGCAATTTCAGGTCATTTTCCAATAAAATAATATTAAATTGAATTCCCAGGATTTATCCCTAGGTCAATTCCGACTCTCGGTCACTTACCTAAATTTTGAGTCGTCGTCGGGTACACTTTCTTTCCTTTATTTTTTTTTCTTTTTTTTTTCTTTTCTTTTCTTTTTCTTTTTCTTTTCTCTTCTTCATTTCCTGGCTACGATGTCGTTTTGGTCCGTTTGCCGTCACCGGTGATTCCGGCCGCCAGTGGTTTCAACAGAACCACCTCGGCCTGGGCATCATTCTGCGGGGTTGAATCGGCTCTAAGACATCGTCGTTCGTCGAGATAGAGGCAATTTCTCCCCGAAACTTCCGTTGGTCGATTCGCCGAAAATAGCTGCCGTCGGCGCACGTCACTGGTACCGTTGGAACCGCCGAACTCTCCTCTACCTTTTTCGACCTTCGCCTGGGCTCATCGGTCGCCGGTGGCTCGTCGGGCTCCTCGATTTTGGCTGTCAGGTTTCGGGTTCCGTTTTTCACTTTCTCTCTCCCCGATTTTCAAATTTTTCGATTTTTGATTTTTTCGTTTTTTATTTATTAAATAATTTATTTATTATTATTTTAATCAATAAAATATATTAAAAATACTCTTAAAATATCCTAAAAATATTATTTAATTCATTTATTCAATAAATGAATTTATCAGTCTATTTTTATCTTTTCGGTAGATTTTTTTGATTATTTTCGGGATAATTTTTTTCGAATTAAAAATCTCGATAAATTCTGAATTAATTTCAATTAATTCCCATAATTTAATATCTAGATCAATCGGACTCGAATTTAAATATTTTCCTCGGTATTGATCCAGATTTCTCAAATTCCATATTTTAATGAAAATTACTTATCAAATTTATACTGAATTTTGGTCTTTTGACCATTTTACCCTTGTACGTGTTCGGGACTAAATTGAATCGACTTTCTTTCATCAACCCTCAATCTTTTCCCTATTTTAAATTCTTTATTTTCAGTCACCTCAATTTAATTCCTTAGACGAACTTGTTGCTTCTTTATTTTCCCAATTTATCCATATTCGATTTTACGTAATTTATTTCGTTTCATCCACATTTATCATATCTGAATCAACCATCTTATGAATCCCTTAACATATAATAATGTCATACAATATGGAAATCATAAGGAATATCATACAAAAATTGCGGATCTCACAATCTCCCATACTAAAAGAATTTGGTCCTCCAAATTAGAACCAAATCAATCGGTAAACAACTCCGGGTACTTCTCCTGTATCATGCTCTCTAGCTCCCAGGTAGCTTCCTCCAGAGTGTGATACTGACACTGAACCTTCACCAGGGAGATCATCTTGGATCGCAATACCTTCTCCTTCCTATCCAAAATCTGAATCGGTCTCTCAACATATGTCATATTGTCACTAAGCTCTAACGGCTCGTAGTGAATCACATGTGACGGATCCGGATGGTACTTCCGAAGCACAGAAACGTGGAAGACACTGTGTACACTTGCCAACTCTGGTGGCAATGCCAGTCTATAGGCCTTATATCCCAATCGCTCCAGAATCCCAAAGGCTCCAATAAAACGAGGGCTCAGTTTACCTTTCTTACTGAACCTCATGATACCCTTGGAAGGAGAAACTCTCAAAAACACCGACTCACCCTCTGTAAACTCTAGTGGTCTGCGTCTCCTGTCAGCATAACTCTTCTGTTGGCTCTGAGCTATCCGTAATCTATCACATATCAATCTAACATCCTCAGTAGCCTGCTGAACCAAGTTAGGAGCAAATAACAGTCTATCACCAATCTCTTCCCATCCAATAGGGGAATGGCATCTACGACCATACAGTGCCTCATACGGTGCCATCCCAATACTCAAGTGATAACTATTATTGTAGGCGAACTCGACTAATGGCAAATGATCATCCCAGGAGCCTCCAAAATCTAACACACACGCTCTCAACATATCCTCCAGAGTCTGTATAGTCCTCTCTGACTGACTATCTGTCTGAGGATGGAAAGCGATGCTAAATCTCAACGGGGTCCCCAACGCTTCCTAAAAATGTTCCCAAAAATGGGAAGTGAAGCGGGCATCTGATCGAACCCTAGGGGTATCTATCCGCAAGTGCACGAGTCGTCCAAGTAATAATGGGATTTGAGTCCCGGAATTATCGTCCCACAGAGAAGTTGTTAGCCTAATTAACTACCGGTTACTTTTACACTAAGTATATCCTAGCAAATTATGAAGTATTAATTGGTGGTCTACAAGGCTAAAATTAAAGTAAAATAATAAACACTAAATAAAATAAAACTGAGCTCAAAGTACTTACAATACTCCAAGCTATTAAAAACAACCTACAAAAGAAAATTAAAACAGTTAAAACTAATCAACGTAATTAAAATAAAACGTAATTAAACAATAAAACTAATTAAACTAAAATTAAATAAGCTTAAAATAAAATGCAACTAAATTAAATCTAAGTTAAACTATGTAAACAAAGCAACTAATCCTAACAAATTAAATTGAAAGCAAATTAACTAACAATGCATGAACACAATTAATCTAGATTGCAACTAAACTAAAGTCCTAACACATAAATATAAAATTAACTATTTAATAAAAACTAAGACTAAAAATGAAATTTAAAAACTAAAACACTATAATTAACTAACCTAATTAACAACTAATAAAGGCAAACAATGTAAATGCATTAACTAATTAAGTGAAAGGGAAGGATGTGCCAAACATGGCCTTAGGCCATAAAACAGTAAGTGGTCCCGAATAGGCACTGTTGTGCTGTCTTCTCCAGCAGCTTCCCGCGTGGAAATGCTTCTGCCATTCTCGCCTCTGATCCTGCTGTGCTGTCTCCAGGTGTGTACTGCCGTTGTTGCTGCACGTTCCAGCTGGCCTGCTCGGGTGTGCTGCTGCTGCTGCCTCTGCTCCTGCAGTTCTGTTTCCAGATGCTGGCCGCTGCGTCCTGCAATTCTGTCTGCTTCTGCCTCAGCTTCATGTCCTCGTCTATTCTCGGCAGAGCAACTTATCCCGTATACACCGTACTGTGCTGCCATGATCAACTCAGCATGAGTCTTGCTTCCCTGCTCTGCAACTCGTGCTAGACTTGTGCAAATTCTGATTGCTGTATCCATCACTGCACTACCTCTTATAAATGAAACCCGACAGACTGATTTGAAGAATAGAATTAGCAAATACAATCAGCAATGTAAAAACTGGAAAAGCTAAACAAATTTAATGCAACTGTAATATAACTATAAAATGAAATGAAAAAACCGAACTTGAATAAGTAACTAGAAATAAGGCAACAAAACAAAACATAGAAATAATAAGCACAAAACAGAAAATGAAACAAAGCTGGAACCAAACTTAAACACAAAGCTCTACATCCTTCACAACTTCAGCTACCACCTACACATCTACATCCACACAACAGTTTGGTCAGCACATATCCATGAAAACCTGTAGCTACCACAACTTAGATTAATAAAATCATGAAAAGAAAATGAACAGTATCAAGCTCTCAACACAGAGCACAACAGAGTATGAAATCTGCCCAGTCATAGTTTTCCGTTTGGAACAGCAAATCACCATGCTACTGCACCCATGTTGACAGCTTGTGCTTTTTCCTAATTCTGAACACTCCTTACGCGACCATCCTCATCCCGTACTCAGCAGCTCTTAGACAGCAAGTAATAGCAAAGAACACTGAGAGCTTAGAAAACAATGGAGAACCGAGAGCTTGAAAATTAAATGATGAAAAACTGCTGAAAACAATAATGGAGAAACCGAGAGCTTAAATAAGGAACAATCATTGTGAACCAACATTAGCAAATGAAAGATTTGGTGATTAAAAACCGGGCTTGAAAGGAAACTGAAAGATGCTTTTCATTAAAATGAACAAAGCTTCATGAAAAGAAATGAACAGTAAAACAATTGAAGAACTTACTAACGGGAAAAGAAAATAACAAGGAAAATAAATCTAAAGCTATTCTACCTTAACCTACACTACTCCTACTCCTATTCTACTCTAAAAACTACTTCATTTTTCAATTGCCACCATGCTCTATTTATACACAAATCATAGGGGTACAATGGTAAATTGTCATCCTAGATGAGTTGGCATTGTTTGGCCACTTGTCTTCCTTTGATTTGCTGCAGAGTAGATATTTCCACGTCATCAGTTTTTTTTGTCCAATTAGCTGTGCTATGTGGCCCGGCGTGTGCTTTCCAGAATATTCGCTTGGTGTCTGTTGATCTTATCGTTTCAGAGCAAATAAAATATCGACACCTGGCATTACGCATGTCCAAACGACTGGTGACTCGGTCTGCAAATTGGAAGTGGTCCAGTCTCTTTTAGCCCGTTTTTAGCCCAATTTCATCTGAAATGACTGAATTTCATCTGGATTTAATTTATCTGCACAAATAGGAATTTTAATTAAATACAGGGGATTATTAAGGAATTAATATGGGGATTAAGTAAATAATTAGGAATTTAAGTACAAATAATTCTATAAAAAATAGAATTATCACACCCCCAAACTTGAGCTTTTGCTTGTCCTCAAGCAAAACAAAACAGTAGTAGGAATGATAAGTACACAACATAATAATTTCCCCAACATTATCCTCAAAGATAAAGTACAGACTGTGATCTAAAAGAATCACAATTACAAGTCAAACACTTAGAATCATCCAATCATAAGTCCTAACCCAAATTGGACTCCTCGTGTGTGTGTGAAAATGTCAAAGTCACTTCAAAGTACATTATTTGGATCAGATTATGCAAGCATAGTGAATGCAAAGTCAATGACATGTGATCATTTCCATAAGTTTGCTTTTCACTAATCTCTCCACTAATGTAGTCACACTCAATCAAAGATCAATAGGACTTCATTAAGCTTGTAATGTCAGGCTGGGGTTAAGGTATGATAAAGTCGATTTAGGTTCAGTTACCCCTTAACATGCATTACCTTCTAGGATATTTAGTGTAAGAGCTCTAATTATTTCCCCCAAACTTATTTCTTTTGCTAAACTTTTTTTTTTTGTATTTTTGTATTTTCTTCTTTTCTTTTTCTTTTTCTTTCTTTTTCATCATTTTTCAGATTTTTTTTTTTTTTTACATACTCTTTCACTATCACTTGATACCCATATATACAAAACTCAAAATATATCCAATGACTTTCCATGCTTTCGGGGTAAGGGATAGGAAAAGAGTACTTTAGGCTAAGGAAAGTAACGCAGGTGTATTTACAGAGAAAAGCTTATTTGGCCCAGATGGGTGACTAGGGATAAAATATATATAAGGATAGCTAGAAAGGCTCAAACGATCCAAAGATGGCCTAAATCATTTCCCTAATCAAGTGTGATCTAATATTTCGCCTCGAGATCAGATCAAACAAAATCTAGAATATGATGCACAAAATCAATTGAACAAATGCACCCCTATGTCCACATAAGCTTTCTCTAAATGAATATACAAATTCATGACATGACATGTGCATAAAATGAGGAAATCACAATTAGAATTAAGACAAATTCAAGAACTTAACTTCATGCTTTTCCTATAATCATGCTTCTAAGTCAACCAAAGTCAGACTAAATCATGGGTCATATCATCGGAATATGGGAAAACCACATGCTAAGCACTAAATCATCCTAAAATCAAATAGTTTAAGCTCAAATTTTCGAAAAAATTTTGAAAAATTTTTCAATTTGCTTCAAATTTTCGAAAATTGCTCAAGTAGTATCCCCTCCCCCAAACTTGAAGTGCACAATGTCCTCAGTGTGCAGATAATAAAACAATTAAAGTTCAGGACAGAGTACTCCCCTTTTTGATGATGATGATGACAACCAAAGCTTGATTGAAAGCATAAAACTAGAAAATAAACCTGCAACACAAACAAAGAAAGAAAAAACAGAAAAGAAAAAGAAAAAGAACTATATACAAAGTGAAAGTGAAAACACAACCACTTCAAATGCAGCTGAAAAACACTACACTCAGCAGCAGGGCAAAGAGCAGGAGGATTAGCCAAAATGGTGACAGAATGTTAATAGTTAAATCCTCCTGAGCTCTCATTACTTCCCTCCTTCTTTGAGAATTCCTGTGCTCAGGCCTTATATTCTCCTCAATCCCTATCTTAAAACACTCTTGAGAGTCATCAGGGAGCTTCAAAGGTTTGAAAACATTAAACTTCATTTCCTGATCTTGGACTCTCATCGTCAACTTTATAGTATCAGAGGGCGAGGAAGGCAATGAATAAGAAGAAGGTATAGATGAAGAAGCGCTTAGCTTTATTTCCTTGGCAGCCCGATCCTGATGTTCCTGCTCTTTTTGAGCTGCTTCGTTAGAACTTACGAATTCTTTAACTATGTGATGTTCAGGTTGGGACTTGACTTGTGGTGCATCTAACTCTCCGCCACTCCTAAGGGTGATAGATCTAACATGTTCCTTACCCTCCCCTTGCTTATCAGGATTAACTTCGGTATTACTAGGAAGGGTCCCTTGAGGATGTTGGCTAAGAGCAATAGCTATTTGTCCCACCTGAACCTCTAAGTTCTTAATTGAAGCAGCTTGATCTTGCAGGATAGTCGTGAACATCTCCTCTAATGTAGGTTTCTTCTCAGCTGCTGGTGTGTGGTAGAATTGGGGCTGCATGAGTGGTGGTGGTGGTGGTGGTGGTGATGGATGATATTGAAATTGAGGTGGGGATGGATGATGTGGATGGTGTGGAAATTGAAAATGCGGCTGTGGTGGTACCTGAACCGGTGGAGCTTGAAAACTAAGGGGTCCTACAGATATGGGATTAGAAGTTTGCCCTTGGTTTTGGCTCCAGGAGAAGTTATGATGGTTCCTCCACCCTGAATTATAGGTGTTTGAAAAAGGGTTGTTCTGTTGCGTAGGGGGAGCAACATACTGAACCGATTCTAAGTTGAGCGGACACCTATCTACAGAGTGGGTACCACTACACAGCTCGCAGGAAGGAAAAGGACTTTGAACAGAATAAATTGGATTAGGACTGGTGGGAGGATTATGCTGGGTACTGAGCGACTCTACCTTCTTCGTAAGATTAACGATTTGAGAGGTCAAGGTAGACAGTGTGTCGAGCTCATAAATACCCGCTGGCTTCTTTAGCAATTGTCTCTCCGAGGACCACAAATAGTTGTTAGCCGCCATCTTGTCTAAAAGCTCGTAAGCTTCCTCCTCTGTTTTGTACATCAGGGCTCCACCTGCCGCAGTGTCAACAATGGTCCTATTTGGGCTTGTAAGTCCGTGGTAGAAGGTCTGGACTTGCAACCACAAAGGTAGGCCATGGTGAGGGCACTTCCTAAGAAGCTCCTTATATCGTTCCCATGCTTCGTAAAGAGATTCAGAGTCATAAGAAGCTCCTTATATCGTTCCCATGCTTCGTAAAGAGATTCAGAGTCGTACTGAGCAAAGGAAGATATATTACTACGGAGTTGGGCCATTCTAGAGGGAGGGAAAAACTTAGATAGAAATTGATGGGCTAACTCATCCCATGTAGAAATTGATCCTGGAGGCAGAGAGGTTAACCAGTGTCTCGCCTTATCCCTTAGTGAGAAGGGGAATAATCTAAGCCTAACAGCATTGTCAGATAATCCATTATATTTAAATGTGTTGCACAAGTCCAAGAATTGCCCAAGGTGAGCATGTGGGTCATCGTGAGGAAGCCCACTGAACTGCAAAGATGTTTGGATCATCTGGATGATTGCGGGCTTAATTTCAAAATTGTTTGCATGGACAGCTGGTGGCCTAATGCCGGAATGATACCCCCCCATCGTCGGCATTGCATAATCTCCGACTGTCCTAATTTTCCTATTTTCTGTTATGATGTTTTGCAGCGGAGCTATAAATTTCCTAGAGTCCTTTTGAATTTTTCGTTCGATTTTAGGATCTAGAGGAAAGCAATCAAAATTTCTGGCTCTATGCTTGCAATCATCGAAAAGTCCTTAAATTTTTTTTTTTTGATTTTTTTTTTAAATTTTAATTAAGAGAAAATTTAACTAACCTAAGCTAAGGCTCTAAATATTTACACCCTAAATATTTACAAGCTAGAATTACACCTAAGCATAATTTCACATTAACTAAAGACTAATTAAACTTCCCCGGCAACGGCGCCAAAAACTTGATCAAACCCTAGGGGTATCTATCCGCAAGTGCACGGGTCGTCCAAGTAATAATGGGATTTGAGTCCCGGAATTATCGTCCCACAGAGAAGTTGTTAGCCTAATTAACTACCGGTTACTTTTACACTAAGTATATCCTAGCAAATTATGAAGTATTAATTGGTGGTCTACAAGGCTAAAATTAAAGTAAAATAATAAACACTAAATAAAATAAAACTGAGCTCAAAGTACTTACAATACTCCAAGCTATTAAAAACAACCTACAAAAGAAAATTAAAACAGTTAAAACTAATCAACGTAATTAAAATAAAACGTAATTAAACAATAAAACTAATTAAACTAAAATTAAATAAGCTTAAAATAAAATGCAACTAAATTAAATCTAAGTTAAACTATGTAAACAAAGCAACTAATCCTAACAAATTAAATTGAAAGCAAATTAACTAACAATGCATGAACACAATTAATCTAGATTGCAACTAAACTAAAGTCCTAACACATAAATATAAAATTAACTATTTAATAAAAACTAAGACTAAAAATGAAATTTAAAAACTAAAACACTATAATTAACTAACCTAATTAACAACTAATAAAGGCAAACAATGTAAATGCATTAACTAATTAAGTGAAAGGGAAGGATGTGCCAAACATGGCCTTAGGCCATAAAACAGTAAGTGGTCCCGAATAGACACTGTTGTGCTGTCTTCTCCAGCAGCTTCCCGCGTGGAAATGCTTCTGCCATTCTCGCCTCTGATCCTGCTGTGCTGTCTCCAGGTGTGTACTGCCGTTGTTGCTGCACGTTCCAGCTGGCCTGCTCGGGTGTGCTGCTGCTGCTGCCTCTGCTCCTGCAGTTCTGTTTCCAGATGCTGGCCGCTGCGTCCTGCAATTCTGTCTGCTTCTGCCTCAGCTTCATGTCCTCGTCTATTCTCGGCAGAGCAACTTATCCCGTATACACCGTACTGTGCTGCCATGATCAACTCAGCATGAGTCTTGCTTCCCTGCTCTGCAACTCGTGCTAGACTTGTGCAAATTCTGATTGCTGTATCCATCACTGCACTACCTCTTATAAATGAAACCCGACAGATTGATTTGAAGAATAGAATTAGCAAATACAATCAGCAATGTAAAAACTGGAAAAGCTAAACAAATTTAATGCAACTGTAATATAACTATAAAATGAAATGAAAAAACCGAACTTGAATAAGTAACTAGAAATAAGGCAACAAAACAAAACATAGAAATAATAAGCACAAAACAGAAAATGAAACAAAGCTGGAACCAAACTTAAACACAAAGCTCTACATCCTTCACAACTTCAGCTACCACCTACACATCTACATCCACACAACAGTTTGGTCAGCACATATCCATGAAAACCTGTAGCTACCACAACTTAGATTAATAAAATCATGAAAAGAAAATGAACAGTATCAAGCTCTCAACACAGAGCACAACAGAGTATGAAATCTGCCCAGTCATAGTTTTCCGTTTGGAACAGCAAATCACCATGCTACTGCACCCATGTTGACAGCTTGTGCTTTTTCCTAATTCTGAACACTCCTTACGCGACCATCCTCATCCCGTACTCAGCAGCTCTTAGACAGCAAGTAATAGCAAAGAACACTGAGAGCTTAGAAAACAATGGAGAACCGAGAGCTTGAAAATTAAATGATGAAAAATTGCTGAAAACAATAATGGAGAAACCGAGAGCTTAAATAAGGAACAATCATTGTGAACCAACATTAGCAAATGAAAGATTTGGTGATTAAAAACCGGGCTTGAAAGGAAACTGAAAGATGCTTTTCATTAAAATGAACAAAGCTTCATGAAAAGAAATGAACAGTAAAACAATTGAAGAACTTACTAACGGGAAAAGAAAATAACAAGGAAAATAAATCTAAAGCTATTCTACCTTAACCTACACTACTCCTACTCCTATTCTACTCTAAAAACTACTTCATTTTTCAATTGCCACCATGCTCTATTTATACACAAATCATAGGGGTACAATGGTAAATTGTCATCCTAGATGAGTTGGCATTGTTTGGCCACTTGTCTTCCTTTGATTTGCTGCAGAGTAGATATTTCCACGTCATCAGCTTTTTTTGTCCAATTAGCTGTGCTATGTGGCCCGGCGTATGCTTTCCAGAATATTCGCTTGGTGTCTGTTGATCTTATCGTTTCAGAGCAAATAAAATATCGACACCTGGCATTACGCATGTCCAAACGACTGGTGACTCGGTCTGCAAATTGGAAGTGGTCCAGTCTCTTTTAGCCCGTTTTTAGCCCAATTTCATCTGAAATGACTGAATTTCATCTGGATTTAATTTATCTGCACAAATAGGAATTTTAATTAAATACAGGGGATTATTAAGGAATTAATATGGGGATTAAGTAAATAATTAGGAATTTAAGTACAAATAATTCTATAAAAAATAGAATTATCAGCATCCCTATCAGAAACAACGCTTAAGCGATGCTAAATCTCAACTGGGTCCCCAACGCTTCCTGAAAATGTTCCCAAAAATGAGAAGTGAAGCGGGCATCCCTATCAGAAACAACGCTCACTGGAACACCATATAGCCTAACAATCTCTCGAACATATAAGTTCGCCAACGTATTCAGAGCATCTGTAGCTCTCATAGCTAAGAAATGGGTGGACTTCGTCAGTCTATCCACAATCATCCAGATGGCATCGTGACCTCTGCGGGTCCTCGGTAATCCCATCACAAAATCTATGGTGACATGCTCCCACTTCCATGTCGGTATCGGTAGAGGCTACAATAATCCTGCAGGCTTCTGATGCTCTACCTTTACCTGCTGACAGACGAGACATCTCGTAACATACTCTACTATGTCTCTCTTCATCCCAGACCACCAATAAACTCTCCGGAGATTCTGATACATCTTCGTACTCCCCGGATGTACAGTATACCTCGCTGAGTGAGCCTCTGATAAAATCATCCTCTTGAACTTAGGATCCTCGGGAACACATATCCTACCGCAGAACCTTAGTAATCCATCAGTACTCAATACAAAATCTGTACCTGCACCTACCTGTACCTGCCTCATCAACTGAATACATCCCTGATCAATCTGCTAAGCTTCTCGGATACGATCAATCAACTTCGGCTCCAATCTTAGGCTCGTAATGATCTCAACTCTGTCAATCTCAGGGGGTGCTATGTCCAAACTGAGGCTCGCAAACTGCTCTAACAAGTCATGTTCCTGAACTATCATAAATGATACCAACCCTCGACTCTTCCTGCTCAAAGCATCAGCAACTACATTAGCCTTATCCGGGTGGTATAATATTTCACAATCATAATCCTTCAGGAGCTCGAGCCATCTCCTCTGTCTCATGTTTCAACTCCTTTTGCGAGAATAAATACTTCAAAATCTTATGGTCTGTAAAAATCTGAAACTGCTCACCATATAAGTAATGACGCCATATCTTCAGTGCAAACACTATGGCCGCCAACTCCAAATCCTGGGTCGGATAGTTCCTCTCGTGATCTTTCACCTATCTAGATCCATAGGTAACTACCCTCCCATCCTGCATCAATACACAGCCCAGTCACTGATGTGATGCATCTGTATATACCAAGAAACCTCCTGAGCTGGTAGGTATGGTGAGAACTGGAGCAGTGGTCAATCGACGTTTCTGCTCCTGAAAACTCCTCTCACAGGCATCATCCCACACAAACTCAATATCCTCCCGTGTGAAACGTGTCAACGGAGCAGCTAATCTGGAGAAACCCTCTACAAATCTCCTGTAGTATCTTGCCAAACCCAAAAAACTCTGAATCTCTGTGACTGTCCTGGGCCGCTCCCACTGAACAACTGCCTCAATCTTGGATGGGTCCACTGATACTCCATCCCTCGATACTACATGACCCAGAAAAGAAATCTGCTCCAATCAGAAGTCACACTTATTGAGTTTGGCATACAACTGTCTCTCTGAGGGTCTGTAGCACTATCCTCAAGTGCTGCTCGTGGTCCTCCCTAGATCTGGAGTATACCAAAATATCATCGATAAACACAATCACAAACCGATCCAAGTATGACTTAAACACATCGTTCATCAAAGCCATGAATGCTGCGAGGGCATTAGTCAACCCAAATGGCATAACCAAAAACACATAATGACCATAACGGGTCATAAATGTTGTCTTTGGGCATATCCTCCCTCTGTATCCTCAGCTGATGATACCCAAACCTCATATCAATCTTAGAAAAGACCTGTGCTCCCTGAAGCTGATCCAACAGATCATCAATGCGTGGAAGGGGATATCTGTTCTTAATGGTAGCCTTATTCAACAATCTATAATCCATGCACAATCGGAGGCTGCCATCCTTCTTTCTCACAAACAAGACCGAAGCTCCCCAAGATGATACGCTCGGTCTCACAAACCCCTTCTCAAGCAAATCCTGTAACTGCTTCTTCAACTCCTCCAACTCAATCGGAGCCATCTTATATGGTGGTCTCGAAATCGGTTCTATACCAGGTACTAAATCTATCCCAAACTCCATCTCTCTGGCTGGAGGTAATCTTAGTAAATCGTCTGGAAAGATGTTAAGAAACTCCCTAACCACTGGAATATCTCTCAAATTCGGTCGTACCTAGTCTGTATCAACCACATATGCGATGAATCCTTTAAAACATAATTCATAACATCAGTAAAATCCATTGCTCCATTTAGAACAGTCGCAAATTTCATTACTTTTCAGGGAAATTTTATAACACATCGTTCAGGGGTATTAAACGTTAACGTCTTAGAAAAGTAATCTAACACAACTTGATTGGCAGCTAACCAATCCATTCCTAATATGACATTAAAGTGCCTCCTATACATCACAATAAGGTCAATGACATTTCTTTTTCCCCGAGTTTCAACTTACAGTCCCTAACTACATATTCTACTAACTGACTAGTGTTTATGGGGGTAAGTATTAACAATTTATTACTCAGAGGAATAGGCTTTACAGACCTAGACAATTCATATGCAAATGAAGGTGATACGAATGAATGCGTGGCACCATGATCAATCAAAACATATGCTTCTAAATCAAAGATCAAGATGGTACCTTTCACCACATCAGACGACTGATTTGCCATATCTTGGTCCAAAGCATGAACTCGCCCTGTACCCATCACTTGCTTCCCTTTCTTTTCAGCAGTAGCTCTCCTCCTCTGAGCAAGAACCTGAACTAGAGCTCTCTCCGGCTCCTTACCCTTTTGTGGGGCAGTGTCCTATCTCTCTGGGCAATCTCTCATCACATGCCCTGGCCTCCCACATCGATAACATACTACAGTAGTAGCTATAGGCACTCGACAAGGTCTGGTACCATGATATCTGCCACATCGCCTACATTGATCAGTAGTAGGGTGGGGTCCTCCAATGATAATGCCTCTAGCTGGTAGTAAAGCCGGATGAACAAGGGGTCTATTTATCCTCTCCTGAACCTCCTCAATCTTCGGCCTCTTATCAGTGAGCCGTACCCCTCTATTGAAAATTTTATCTCTCCCGGATCTCTTTCGGTCTTTGTCTCGACTCCTACTAAACTTTCCTGACTCGAAGATATTCCGCTCATAATCCTACTCACACAGCTGAGCTCTATTTACTGCATCTTCATAAGTCGAAACATCAAAGGGAGCCAACAGAGATCTGATGGCTGGTCTTAGTCCATCTATAAACTTTTGGACCTTTCGATCCTCACTGCCCATCGTCTATAAATCATATCTCCCCTAAGAGATGAATCGAGTCTCATACTCATCAATAGACTGGTTCCCCTGAACCAAACTCATAAACTCCATCCTCAACTTCCGTTGTGCAGTAGTGGGAACATACTACCTCCTAAAGGCATCCAAAAATATCTCCCATGTGACCTTAGCATGTCAAGCTCTCAAAATAGGCTCGATAGATCTCCACCAATGCTTTGTCGCTCCCTGAAATACAAATACGGCAAAAGCAACCCTCTCAGTAGTAGTGCACCTGAAAAGCCTATATAGCTTCTCCATCTGATACACCTAATCCTCAGCTACTACTGGGTCCTTTCTCCCATGGAAGACTGGAGGTCTAAACTTCTGAAAATGTCTAAATCTATCCAGATCACACTCATATCCAGCATCCTAAGTTGGCTGGGGTCTCACTGCCTCTGCAGCCTAAGCCTGAACCTCGGGTAACTCTGTGGCCTGTGCCAGCATCTCGGGATCAACTGCTACTTGTCCCGCCGGATCTCGCCTATCTCTAGCCCTGAGCGCTGCCTGTTGCGCTACAATCTCAGCCAGGCTCTCAATACTTTGCTCAAGTCTAGCGAAGCGTACCTCAGTCTCATCTAGTCTCACAGCAGTACCCTCGGGCACCTGACCAGTCTGTATATCTTCACCACGGCCTCTAGGCCTGCCCCTACGGCCTCTAGCACGTGTACCACCCCACTACCACTGCGGGTGACTGGCATAGTGTAAATCCCATAATCCAAGATCATTTCTTAATTTAGTTCCTATCTAGTATACACTTGACATCTCATACAGCACAATACTAAAGGGGATGTAATTTTCCTTAACGACCACTATCGATTCTTATCCGACCATCTCTAACTCTTAATTTCTTACTTATCAATATTGATTCATGTCTGGCCAACCTCTGCTCTGATACCACTTTTACTGTCACAACCCAATACTACCAAAATCAGTATAAATTTTTTGCTTTTGGAAAATATTTCTTAACTCCTCGTGACATATTCCTCTTAACAGGACGGGCTGTGAATAAATATCGATAGACCTTTTTTAACCATTAAAATATCACACGTAATATAAATATAATTGCATCAATCATATTATAATAGAGTGGTCAGTATGTTTTATACATCACATGATTCTATATGTACATCCCCAAATATTCTTTCATATACAATACTGTGCTGTAAGTATACTAATACAAAATTCTGTATGTGGTGTATACCTGACAGTCGATGGAAAATAAAGATATCAGCTATGCCGTCTACTCTCTACACCTGCTATCTCTATGGTGGAAACACTGAAAGTGGGTGGAAAATGAAAGGGTGAGCTCCACATGCTCAGTAAGGCAATAATACAAACGGGTAGATAGCTATACTATCTACATGCTGATAAGAAATTAGGATATATGAGATCATGAGGCAAAAACAATGATATGCCATATATATAATATCATCTGTTCTAAAACAGGAAATCGACATATTAAAAACATAGAATAATTCTCATGTGAAAACATCTCATGCTCAATGAATCAACACGTTATAAAATACCCCATCTGGGTCAAAATATGATACACTCACAAATCAAAATCCATTTCAACAAAATTCTTTATTTTCAAATCTCTGTTATAAAATCACCCTTCTCACAGGGTTACAAATCAATGAAAGTTTCATAAAATCCCTCCATGGGAATAATCAAATCTCAATTGAAATCATAAGAAAATCGGGGCCTGACCCCTCCCTCGGGTCTACCCTGGTCTATCAAGACCAATAGTTATATCATGTGAGACATGTAAGCGACTATATCGGTAATATCCAAGACTATGGCCATAACCTCGTGATCCCTGACACACGGATCCTAGTGTGCGGGGTGTCACACCTGAAACGGGAGGTGGGTCATCCTACCTACTAGAACAGCATAATGTCAGGATTGCGAGGGCAAGACTTGCTATCTCCTGGCTAATGCCACTCCACTCCAACAATCCCCACGGTACAGCGTACTTCGTGTGACATACATGGTACAACGTACTCCGTGAACCCAAGCTCAATCAAGGGTGCCTATAATAGGTCTTATCCACCCATGTCAAGTATGTCTCAGTATGCATGTGTGAACATATCATCTCACTGTGACACACAGTCTACAGGAGGCTCCAACACGGCTATATGCATGTCATATAAATCCTTGTGTGAGCTACGCTCTAGCATGGCTCCATGCATATTCATGATATCTGAAAACCTCGTGCGAGCGAAGCTCTAGCACGATTTCATAGAAATCAATAAAATCTGCGTATGAGCAGCGCTCCAGTACGACTTAAACTGATTATAAATTTAATTCAAATCCACGTACGAGCAATGCTCTAGTACGAATATGTATAAAAACTCAGTGAAAACCTCATACGAGAAAAACTCCAGTACGGTAGTCATATGGAATAAATCTGTAAAATAGTGCGAGTAAGGCTCCAGCACTTTGTATATGAGTTAAATATAAACTCCAGTGCGAGCAGTGCTCAAGCACGATTTCAACTTATATAACACTGATAAGTGGCTCAATTTTATCAAAACATGTTAAATAAATATCAATTGGCACCAAACTTGTGCCTTTTCACTCAAAACATGAAAATAATAGCCAACCTATCCATAAATTGGTTGAATTAAAGCAATATCATCATGAAAACATCAAAATCATGAATTTCATGCAATTTGATAGCCTTACTACCCTTTTTGAAATTTTCCTAACTGGGGACAAAATGGTAATTTGACACTATTTCCATATTTTTCCGCAAAAATTATTATTCAGTTTTCGGGTAGCCTATTAAATTTAACGTAATGTAAATCCCCTCGAAACTACGTACAGCTACCTCTAAGTGCTCATAAAATTCTCTTACCTGGAATCACGCGCGAGCTTATTCTAACTCGATCATACCAGGTCTCTCAGTCTAATTCGCTCGTCTACGGAGCTGCATATAACCACATATGAGTTCAGTTTAATATTACTGATCAGTATTTCACTCTTACTGATTGAATCTAAAGTTCTGGGCCCGTTTTACTGTATTGGGCCCGTTTGAACTTTAATGGGCCTCGAACCCCTTTTTCATCCCGTTTCCACTTTTAAAATCCCTTTTCTGATTTTCTAGGCTCAGTTGGTTTATCAATAATCATCGGACTTCGTTCGAAACTCAGTGGATAGTTCGGATACTGTGTACGATAATTACGTTGAAATTTTGAATAAAATTCCTTTTATGCAGAATTAATCCGTAAATTCCGTAAAATAATTGAAACTCTGTATTAAATGACTCATATTATCGTAATTAAAATGTACTTACCCAATATGGTGTGGGGTACGAAAATCGGAGCTAAATAGGCTCTCGTTCGGGCTCTGCAGTGACACTACACAATTATGCAATTTCGGGTCATTTTCCAATAAAATAATATTAAATTGAATTCTCGGGATTTATCCGCAGGTCAATTCTGACTCTCGGTCACTTACCCGAATTTCGAGTCGTCCCTGGGTACACTTTCTTTCCTTTCTTTGTTTTCCTTTTTTTTTCTTTTTCCTTTTCTTTTTCTTTTTCTTTTCTCTTCTCCATTTCCTGGCTACGGTGCCGTTTTGGCCCGTTTGCCGTCGCCGGTGATTCTAGCCATCTCACCGGCCGCCAGTGGGTTCAACAGAACCACCTCGGCCTGGGCATCGTTCTGTTGGGTTGAATCGGCGCTAAGACACCGCTGTTCACCGGGACAGAGGCGATTTCTCCCCGGAATTTTCGTCGGTCGATTCGTCGAAAATAGTTGCTGTCGGCGCACGTCACCGGTACCGTTGGAACCGCCGGACTCTCCTTTACCTTTTTCGACCTTCACCTGGGCACATCGACCGCCGGTGGCTCGTCGGGCTCCTCGATTTTGGCTGTCGAGTTTCGGGTTCCGTTTTTCACTTTCTCTCTCCCCAATTTTTAGATTTTTCGATTTCTAATTTTTTCATTTATTTATTTATTTATTTATTCTCTTTTCCAGCGTCGGTGGCTTTCCTTTCTTCCTCCGTTTCTGATGCTGGCCGCCATCCTACCAGCCAAGGCTACCACCAATTGCGCCCCCTACGCCTGGGGATCGCTCGGCTGCTAGTGGCCGGGCTCGAATCGGCGCCGATCGTCGGGAATTTCCTTTCTCTTCTCTCGGTTCTCTTTCTCCTCTCTTTCACTGCCGGTAGCCGTTTCCCTCTTCCGTCTACCAAAGCCCGCAAGGCTTGGCTGGGTTACCTCTCATCTGGGCTCGTCGGTGGCCGGGAAAGGGGGCTCGGCTCCCTCAAGCTTCGTCGTCTTTTCCTTTCGTTTTCTCTTCAATTCCCGTTTTGTGAATTTTTCAGTTTTTTTAATTAATTAATTATTATTATTATATAATTTATTTTTAATAATATTTTATTCGTTAAAATATTATTAAAAATCCAAAAATATCTAAAAAAATATATTTTATTCATTTAACCAGTTAAATAAATTTATCGGTATTATTTCGTCCTTCCGATATAATTTTCGATTATTTTTGGGATTATTTTTCGAAGTGAAAATTTCGGTTAATTCCAATAAATTCATATCTTGATCAATTTAATCCGAAATTTAATTATTTCTTTGTTATTGATCATGATTTCTCAATCCTATATTTTTAATTAAATTCTTGTCACGATAAATACCGAATTTTGGTCTTTTGACCGTTTTACCCTTCACGTGTTTGGGAATACCATTTCAATCCTTTTGCATTTTTCATTTCGTGTTTTAATTAAAATCGGGTCTTACATTTTTAGCAGCACACAAAAATTTTTCTTACTGTAAGAGTTTTCTAGAATTTATAACTACTGTCTAATCGAAAATACGTGTAGATATCACTAACAACTCACAACAATTTTTCTTACCTCAGTGTCTGTCAGTAGTCCTCAATGCCTCAATGATGCGAGCCAGTGGGTTCACTCTAATCGATTTATTTCTCCAGAGCTTCGAACTAATATTTGTATAAATATTTTCGAATCGTTCTCCCCTTGAGTTTTCCTAAATTTTCTGTGCACTTTTCTCTATCTTCAATATCTCTATTCACTAATATTTTTTTCCTATTCTTTCACATTAATAATATCCATCCATCATGTTTACTGGTCCTTTACTTTCTCGAACTGTAGGTATAACAGACCATTCTTCGATCCTTTGGACTCATAATTTATCTCTAAATTTAATCCCTTTCTTAGTAGCCATTTCATTCAGCCTCTATCACTTTAGTTTCTATTTCCTCTTCTTTCAAAATCTGACTTGCAGTATTAATTTCCTTGAGTGATCTTCACTCCACCACTTACTGCTACTACTTCTTGCAGAAATTTGGTGAAGGCTTGGACAGTTAACGTGAACTTTTTGTCCACTTATCCTTCTCTTCTTTCCTTTTACACTGAACCATCACCAATATCATTCTTTCCTTATGCTTTCTGCTTTCCTTTCCTTTGTGCATTGTAATGCTGCCCTCAGGATTGGCTTCATTTTAGAAGCCAATCTACGAGTTTGGGGTATGTATATGTATACTTATACATATATATACATATGTATATATATATATATATATATATATTTACATGCATATACCTTCATTCTTTGCTTGAAGTATAAATATATATATATATATATATTCATATTTATAAGCCAAATAAATTTTCCTTCTTGTATTAGAATTGGATTTAGTCTTATATTTATGTATACTTCAAACTGAATGTTTATTTGCTTGAATTTTATTAAGATCCCTCATACCATATTTAAATCATATTAATTATCCATATATGTACCTTTAAACCTCAATGTTTTAATTGCTATTTATTGATAAAACCAAGTAGATGAAAATTTGTGGTGTTTACACTCTGCCCGGACCTTATCTGATCTAAGATGTTGGGCTCAATCTGTAGGCTGATATGATCAATAGTGTCGTCAAATCTTCAAAGCAAAAACCACTGCGGCTAACTCCAAATCATGGGTAGGATAATTTCGCTCATGGTCCTTAAGTTGTCGAGAGCCATAAGCTATCACTCGACCATTTTGCATAAGCACACAACCCAGACCTTGATGGGAGGCATCATAATATACCGCAAATCCCCTTAATCCTCTCGGAATAGTTAGAACATGTGCTGAAGTCAATCTCTGCTTGAGCTCCTGAAAACTCTGCTCACATACATCTGACCATCCAAACAGAACTCCTTTATGTGTAAGCTTAATCAGCAGAGCTACTATTTTGTAGAAACCTTTTACAAATCTCCAATAGTACCCTGTCAATCCTCAGAAACTCTGAATCTCTATCACAGTCATCAGCCTCTCCCACTTGAGTACTACCTTAACCTTTGATGGATCAAATGACACCCCGTCCTTGGATATAATATGATCGAGGAAGGCTATTTGCTCCAGCCAAAATTCACACTTACACAATTTCCCATACAATTGTTTCTCTCGAAGTGTTTAGAGTACGGTCCTCAAATGCTACTCATGCTCGTTTCGAGACTTAGAGTAAACTAGGATATCATCAATAAAAACTATCACAAACCAATCCAAATTATCTCGAAATACTTCATTCATCAGACTCATAAAAGCAGCAGGGGCATTGGTTAGGCCAAAAGGCATCACCAATAATTCATAATAGCCGTATATAATCCTGAATGCCGTTTTAGGCACAGCTTCCTTTCTAATTCTCAACTGGTGATAGCCCGTTCTCAGATCAATTTTAAAAAACACTGAAGCCCCTCTCAGCTGATCAAATAAGTCATCTATTCTGGGTAGGGGGTACTTGTTCTTTACTGTGGCATTATTCAATAACCTGTAGTCTATACATAACCAGAGGCTACCATCCTTCTTTCTGAAAAATAAAACTGGAGCTCCCCAAAGTGACACACTAGGCCTAATAAAACTCGTATCAAGCAATTCTTGTAACTGCTTCTTCAATTCTTACAATTCAACTGGTGCCATTTTATAGGAAGGTTTAGAGATTTTCTGGGTATCTAGCACTAAATCGATAGTAAATTCTAGCTCCCTCTCTGGTGGTAACCCCGATAATTTATCGAGAAACACATCCAAGAATTCACAAACAACCGATATATCATAAATGCTTGGATGTTCCCAGCTTGTATAAAAAATAGAAGCTATATAACCTTCACAAAAATTGAACATCAGGGGGATTACGCAAGTTTCACACTTTAAAACATCATATATTTTATTTCTTAACTGCAAAATATACTTAAAACTTATCAGGTCAGGAGAAGGTTACAGTCTTGGTATAGCAGTCTAAACTTACTCGATTGACGGCTAACCAATCCATATCTAAAGTTACATCAAAGTCGTACATGTTTAATAAGATTAGATCTGCTATTATTACCCTATCTCCTACCTTAAATTTATAGTTTTTACACACTGTATCAGTTATTTATGTCTCATGCATAGGAGTACTAATATGTAATACATGATCTAAGGGCTCAGATTCTAATTGTAGACACTTTACAAAGTTAGGTGAGACAAATGAGTGTATGGATCTGGGGTCAAATAAAATAAGAGCTTTATGATTACAGATAAGAAGATTACCTCTGATGACATCTGAAGAGGCATCTACGATTTCCTAGTCAATGGCAAAGATTAGCCATTGAGTGACAGGTCTTTTACCTCTTTCCGCTACTGTAGCCTGTCTCTGGGGGGTCCTGCTTCTGAACAGCCTGTGTTTATCCTTCAAACAGTGGCTGTGGTTGATCCCGAGGCTATGGGATTTGAAGTTACGAACAATCTTTTATCAAATGTTCCCTCTCACCACATCTTAAACAATCACCCGTTCGCCAATGATAAGGTCCACTGTGTATCTTACCACAGTCCTTGCAACTCCTTCTAGTCATCTAGTGGCTCCGAGTGATCACATGGGTAGTAACAAGAGTCATGGGCCTATCAACCCTCGCTGGAGACTCATTAATCCTTAGTCTCTTTGGTTGACTCCTCCTCAGCTCTGCTCTAAGGTCTCTACCCTCTTACCCTGACACTTCGGCTTCCCTTGGAATCCATATTGAGCCTGTATAATATCAAGACCTCTCTCTATTTCTTATGTGTGCCTGAGAGCGTCACCAAACTCCGACATGCAAAAACTGAGTAATTTTTCCCGGATGGCAAGTCTCAACTTAGATAGAAACCTCTCAATATGAAGCTGCTCATTCCTGACGGTCTTAAGGTCATACCTCATTAGAGTGGAAAACTTGTTCTAATATTCATCTATCGTCTTGCTTCCCTGTACCAAATCTAGAAATTCAGCATGCAGTTTCTTCTCAGCAGCTGATGAGACATATTGACTCTTAAAAGCAGATAAAAAAAATTCCCGAACTAATACCTGGATGCCGAGAAATAAAATATGTTTTGGTGGCTCTCCACCATACACTGGCCTGTCAGGTAAGAATATATGTAGCCATAAAGACCTACTCGGAGTTAGTACACCTCAGATATTCAAAGATCCTCTCTAAATCGGTTAGCCACTCCTCAGCTTTTACTAGGTCCTTTACCCCCTTGAACTCTGAAGGGTGCATCTTAAGAAAATCTTTTGTTCTACTAGCATTTCTATCATTTGTCCCAGTCTGTACAGGAGGTTGAGTGACAGGAGGTGCTAGAGGAACTTGTTGGCTCTACCGAGAGGGGGGTGAATCGGTTTTCTAACCTTAATAGCAAATTTTAACTTAATCTTATTTGAATTTGCAAATGAAAGTAAGCAGTATAATAAAATTAAACAATTTAATGCAAGATAGGGAAGAGAGAAACAAACACAATCGTTTATAGAGGTTCGGCCAAACTCTTGCCTACGTCCTCTCTCCTTGACCTTCTTGTCAAGTGCTTTCTTACTCTCCTTCAACAGAAGTTTACAATGTCCCTTTTACAGGTTAAGGAATAACCTCTCTACCCTTTACAATGTAAAAATGTATTCACCCTCTTACAATTCTCTCTCACTGAGGAACAATCCTCTTCTCTTTTAAGGCAAGGTTGAATACAAAATGAAGCTTTAAAGTGGGTAGGACAACTACAGCTTTTGTACTTAAGCTTACACAATAAATCTCAATAAATGAATGATGAAGACACAAGGAATGGAAGTATTCAAAGCTTGAGAATGTTAGGAATGTGCAGCAATAATATCTCTATTCTCTTTGTCTTCAATGCTTGGTTAAATACTGAAGGATTGGTAGTTGGAGCATTAAATGCTGTTTTTCCCGTTGAGATTTTGCAGAAACTAGCCGTTGGGTACCTCCAGTAGTGTGCCAGATCGATCTGCCTTCTTGGCCAGATCGATCTCTTAGTTATAAATCCTGCAAGATCAAAGTACAATAACACAAGGAGATCGATCTCATAGGTTAACAGATCGATCTGTTAGTTTGAAAATAATAGGGGAGATCGATCTGTCGAATAGGCAGATCGATCTCATGATCTCTCTGTTTAAGGCAAGATCGATCTACAGATCGATCTGCCATGCAGTTTCGTAGTGGGGAGATCGATCTCTCAATACCTCAGATCGATCTCCTTAGCTCTCTGACTTTGAGGAGATCGATCTCTTCCTTACCAGATCGATCTCATAAGTTCTCTGTTTGAGTGTGGATCGATCTTTCAGATCGATCTACAGTCTTATGCTTTTAAGGGAGATCGATCTCTTCCTAGACCAGATCGATCTCTCAACTCTAGCTTTAGCCAGATCGATCTCTTAACCCTTGCAGATCGATCTCACTCTTCCTTAAAACCTTTGTAAAGGTTGAAGGCTTGGCTGATCGATCTCATTTCTTCATGAGATCGATCTCTTATCAAGTAAAAACCTAGGAGATCGATCTCTCATCAGCCAGATCGATCTCTCATCAACAAAACTCTAAGTTCTGGTACTGATAACCTCTAAACATGTCTTTATATCATTTTTATATTATTGAATTTACTTGTTTTGTCATTTCAAAATATATTAACTCAACAGAACTTATGGAAGAGGTGGAGGTAGAGGTGGAGTCGGTATCGTTGTGGTACTCGATGCATTAGCCCCAAAGTACTGGGAAAATAACGCTGCAATGTTCTCAAATCTCTCCCTCATGTTCTGCTCAATGCGACTGATTCGAGAGTTAAGACTATCTGGTTGTGGGGAAGGTGGTGGTGGTGGTGGCTGATTTTGCCTCCTAGGGCGGCCCCGTCTACTACTCATGGTAAATGATGTATGACCTGCGCCAATACCAAGAGATTTCAGTTGCATCTATAACAGGTATACACAATTTATAACCAGACAAGTATAAATACTTATGATGTAATCAAACTTTAACTACCCGACACTAACAGTGCTAGATAGCTTTTACTCTGATACCATGTAAACTCTAACACCTCGAAAGCACGAAAATTGAGGCTAACTTTTTCTTTTTGAACTTAATTTCTTACTTAGGGTATATTCCTGTACAATGTTGGTTACTTAGTTTCTTCTTTTGCTAAATCTTTTAATCGCTTAAATTTCTATAACATAACCTCTTATATTTTAACCTACCTTCCTGCTATCAATACGATCACAATTTATAATCGTAAGCAGTTGTTTTTATCTTCTTAAACTTATCATTTACCGATTCAACATACTCCACAACTAAATCAGTCATATCCATACTCAACACAATTAGCATATTTCATTTGATTCCCAAAACCACTTATTTACAACTTCGTAAAATTAGATTACATCTCCAAAAGTATTAACACACCAGTATCTACACAATGTAAATGTCTGGATATAAACATTAGATGGTATACCTGAGCGTGTACTAAATATAGTTTAGGAGGCTCAAAATCCATCAGTCTATTCAAGTACTCCGTAAATAGTTTAGCAGTCTCACTGCATGTAATCTGAAATGAGGAAAAAAGGGAATGAGCTTCTGTAAAACTCAGTAAAGAAAACATTTAAAATAATCCTGACAACTCCAAAGGTATAGAGAAATTCAGGGTTTACATGTTTTCCAAAAGCTTTCGTACTTACTTTAATCAAATTACGTAAACTTACTTTGAAAGAAAACATACATACATACATACATACATACATACATACATACATACATACATACATACTTATTTAGTCAAATTCGCATACTTACTTTAATGAAGCTTACTTACTTACTTTTATAATTCAAATCTTTCTTATACTAAAGCATAGAGACTAGGCTAAATCTGTATAGCTATCATACAGATAGAAATATCATCCACCGTAAAAGGGAATAAAATACCTATGGCCATGGTAGGAGCTGCAGACAGGATCAAGGTCGTATAACAAAATAGGCATAGTATTTGAATAAACTAGCACACAACTAGGGCATGGGCAGCAGTGGTACTTGCCGTGTGGGCACGAGATACTACAAAACAGACACCACGTGTAGTGAAAACATGCACCACAAAGGTGAAGACGAGTACTACATCGGCAAAACGAAACAGACACTACAAGTGGCTGAGCTGGGCACACAAGTAACGGGTATGACATGCATATAGCATACACTATCGGGGTAGCCTCTAATATATAAAATTTACTTTCTTACTTATTTTTATACTTATTCAAAATCACATGGGAGACTTAAGATCATTAAATCATATAATTTCCATTATAAAATATCAATGAATCAAAGACTTATATATCATAAGTAAAAACGTTTGGCTACAGGATTAAGCCGGATGTTATTCCTTTCAGAAACTTATATCAGAAGCTTTGGGTTTTCCATTTAAGTTCTACATGTATACATCAACTCATTTTAAGCAATACAAATAGGTAAAGGAAGCCATTACTACTTTAAATTGCATCCTTCACCTAAACGAGGTTGGGGTAACACTAAATCGTCGTCGAGTTTACCTCATTTTACGTGCCAATACCTCGAGCTATCGAAAATAGTTTCAAAACCATCAAATGGTGCTTAAAACCATCTTAACATACTTAAAGATGCATCATCTTACTTAAACTTCATTAAATTTGGCCATTTTGCCAATTTTCTTACTTTCTCAGTTTTACCGATAAAAGTGTCGGTTTAAGCAATTTCAATAGTTTCTTTTATCTAACTTTAATCTTACAAACCTAATAGCTTACACTCTTGTTCAAGTCCTTAGTTATCATATGACAACTTCTAAATTTTTTCATTTCTCATAGTTTTCAATTTTCCACTAAACCGAGCTATAAACCAGACTTTTCGGTATTAATCTAACATTTTACAACATTCAATTCAACCAAATCACATCTCTACCATGTCAATTCAAGGCTGGCCAAACCTACACTTGTCTCTATAAATTATTTCTTCAATTTCTACCTTAACAAAAATCATCCAAATTCAGCAAATAGCAACATATATCATCATCATCATCATCATCATCATCATCATCATCTTCTAATAATGTCTCACCTAGTTTGACCAACTTTGACCACTTCGTCTTGCTCCAGCAATGATTCTCAACTGTAGATATACATGTATATAACTTACAATCATAAAAAAACAAGCTTAAAAACCAACCAAGAAGCTTAAAATTCAAAGTTTCTCTTACCCCAAAAACAGGGTAAATTCTACCCATGTTCTTCTCTCTAGCTTTTCACCTAGCAAACGAGCTTGTTTAAAGATGGATTTTTTATATGTTATAGAGGATTTAGGAAGGAAGATTTTATCCATTTGACCAAACTCTAAAAGTCGATGGAAGGTGGCTAGAAAAATCGTACAATCTGAACCTACAGTGGACATTTGTGACATGCTTGGGGAAAGGGGTTTGTTATGGTTCTAGGTCAGTTTGGGGACTTATCGACCATTCCAGAAAAGGTTTTAAATCCTCTTTAAAAGGGAAAAACATAAAAATCCTCTTTCTGAAGGGCCTTCAAAATGGGCCTTTTTATTGGGCCAGCAGGGTGGGCTTGTCCTTTCAGCAGCCTTGTTTTCATAAAATCCATAAAAATTATTTCCAGCCCATTTTCCTCCAAATTCCCACTTTCCATTTGTTATACTAAGCCTCAAGTATGTTCCATGAAAATTTGGGGCTCACTTATTTAAGAAATATTTCCCGTTTGAGCCTATTTTGCCCGATTTGATCATTACCGATAGAAATTGATTAAGGTTTTCAATTTACTTTAAGTATTAATTTGATCACCGAAACCTTAAGATTTCCACTAAATTTTGATTCTCCAAGTGAAATATACTTTATGTTAATTTCTTCTGGCCTTGAAATAATTTTTACGAATTTATAAAATTTATTTCGAATTTATTTCACTTACTACGCTTAATTTCTCGATTTAGTGCTATCTCGAGTTTTTACTAACTTTTTCACCTCCAATACCTTAGTTGTAACGACCTGTGACCTATAAAAATTCGGGGAAATTTTTTTTTTGAAACTTCGGCTTGTAACTTAATCCTTTATTCACTTGGGCTGTATTCCTGTTTAGTGTCAATACTTTTTCTTACTTTTTATCTGTAATTATATTTAAGTTTAACATTTGGATTTATATGGCCAATAGAAATTTCGGCAGCATAACGGCTAATATATAAGCCTACCCACCTGAAAATTCTCACAATATCAACCCTAGCTATCCATAACTTTCAAACTTGCTTTCCAAGTCATATAATCAAATCATTCTACATATTCCAAACACGTCTAGTTACTCCCAAAAATCAATCCTTAAAAATATTTCATTTCAGTTATCCTTGTACATATTACATCCTGACACATTACTTTCAATAGATGTCTGTGCATACAAAAGGTCAGGTAAAGAGATAAAAATGTATACCTCATGCATGTACAAAAAGTAGTCTAGGGAAGCTCTTATCCATCAACCTACGTCGTCGATGCAACAATTATCAACTGTAATTCACTGCAAACAATCTGAGAGGTGGAGGGGTGAGCTTTCGAGAAAAAGCCCAATAAGAAAATACATTTAAAGTAGTTTTAATATGTAAGAGCATACAAGAATCATTCATGAAACAAACTTTGCTTCAGAAAAACTGATCATAAGTTTCTTTTAGAAACTAATATTTAGAAGATATGTAAAACTTTCGTTACGTGCATAGTCATCATAGGAAAATATGAAGCATGGGTTTTTTAAATCAAATAGCATGCTTAATCTGTTTCATAAAATCTTCATCATTCATGGATAATTTCATAAAATCATCGTCATTCATAAACGTTTCATAAAACATAAATCATTCTTAAACATTTCGTCATAAATGATGATTATTCGTAAATATTTCGTCATAATCTCATATAAACAGAGTCATTCATCATCATCATCATCATAATCATAATCATGAAGACTAGGCTATAACTAAGTCATGCGACACGTGTCATTCTCCGTAGAGAGTCATCATACCTATGGCCATGGTGGGGGGCTATAGACTGGATCAGGGTCGTACAACACTTTCATAAAAACATGGGTAGTAGCTATCTTTCTTACTTTCTCCAGCACCTAGCTAGGGCACGGGCACCAAAGGCACTCTTCGTACGGGAAACATTCATGCATGCTGCGCAGACACGAGATACTTCCAAAACATCATCATCATTAACCACAAGTAGCAAGACATCTACCACAAAGGTAGAGTCAAGTGCTATAGGGGCCCTACCTACCAACACTCAAGTGGTGGAGCCAGAACACCACAAGAAGTAGCCATACATGAAGCCTATAGTCTAAAAAATTCTTTTCCCCTTTCTTAAATACTTTTGAAAATGTCAAAAGTTTCTTTCACAAGCATAGATATAGGTTTTCAAACCATCATAAAACTTCTATGCATTTTCATACTTTAGGAAATTCATTTCATAAACATAGATGTACTTAGTGAACATTTTATAAAACGAAATCATGTTTCGTAAATCGTTCCACAAGTATGAAAATAATCATAAATCATTTCAAAACATAACATTGCTTTATAAAAATCTTTTTATCAATGCAATGAGTGTTCATTATCATAACTAAATTAAATTACACCCCTTACCTTTACTGGGTTTAGGTGACATTATTTCCTTGGGACCTAGTATCGCCTCGTTAATCGTGTTGATTTCTCGAATTGTCCAAAAGTTCGCTGTCTCAAATACTCAGAAAATATATGCATATATTTTTAACAATTCACGAATATTTTTTTTCTGCAGTAGAAATATGGCCTAAATTTATATCTACAAAGCATCAGAAAAATACGTGCAATTAATCTTCAGCAGTACCCAAAATTTTCCTTACCTCAATGTCTGTCTGTAGTCCCCGATTGTCTCAACGTAGTGAGTCGACGGGTCCAGTGGGTTATTTCCTCTGAATTGTTTAAATAATTATTTTCGAATTATCATTCCCCAAGTTTTCTCAAATTCTCGATGTCTTCTTTACTTCCTCTAAATATATATATATATATGTATAAATATTACTCTTTCTTTTTCTTTTTTTTCTTTGAATTTCCCGTATTTTTCTTTCTTTCTTTCTTTGTTTCTCGATTTACTATTCATCCACCTTCTTCTTCCTTTACAACCCGAATATCCAGCTCCAGTCCTTAGCATCATCGACGCTACCATCTCCTCCTTCATCGTCCTATCATCTTCGATTCACCTGCTCCCATGTTCCCCCACCGTTACTGTCTTCAGCCCTCCACCTTTCACTCCACCAGCCTCCTCTGTTTGCCTCTATTTCAGCTTCCCTCCAGTTCTTATTTCAAGCTCACTGCCTTCTTCATCGTCCATCTTAGCTTTCCAATCTTCCATCATTCTAATGTCTCTACACTGGTGCTGGTATCTTTCAGCCATCACTATTTCCAGCTACCTGTTTCCAGCCTTCTTTAAACTGGCAAAAACTCAAAACTTCATGGGCAACTTTCACCATCACGTTTGCCTATGTTTTTCCCTCGATTAGCTCTTTCACTCTAGTTTCACACACCCTCATTCCTCTGCTATCCGTCTTCTCATATGTTTCCCCAACAACTTCAAGAACTAAAATAGAACAGAGAGTGGTTTCCTTCACTTCCTTGGTCTCTTTCTTCCTCACGTTTTCTATTCATCAGTTTCCTGTCTTCCTCCCTATGTTTCTGTCTATATATCACCTCAATTGCCTTCTCTGTGTTACAGAAATTGGCCTACCAGCCATCATCCCAGTTTCACGTCAGGCCGTCTCTATTTCCTCACTCTCTGTTCTTTGCCACTCGTTTCAGTTGTTCACTGCTTCTTATTTATACTAACTTTCCTTTCTTTTCTTTTCTACCTAAATGATTTAGGTTAGAAGCCATCACTCGTCTTCCTCTGCTCTCATTTCTTTATGTTTTCATTTCTTGGATGTCTTCTTTTTTTTTTTCACTAATCAGTATAAGTTCAGCAAACCATCACTCACCACTGCTTCCCTTTTCTCTTTAGTCTGTTTGGTGCCCCTCTCTTCCTTTTAGTTATTTTATTTATTTTTTTATACTGTCCTAGGCTGCTTCAGCTATTGTTTTATTTCTATCAAAATTAACTCCATTGTCAGCAAGTCATGTGTCCTCTACTGATAATCTATCATTCGGTGCAGCTCCACTACTTCATTCCTCATTTTTTTTCTATTTCTTTTTATCGAGTTGTTTCCTTCATAGCTCCCTCACCTGCTTCGGTTTCTCCTCCTTTCTTGTCATGTTCAGACTATTTCAATTTTTTTCTTCTCCATTTTCGATGCTAGTGAATGTGTCATGTACTCCCTTATATATATATATTTATATATATATATATTCTCCCATGCTTCTTACTCGTTTCGGTCACTAAAATATATTCCTACTACACTTGAATATATACATATCTATATTCCTTACATAAGTTGCTAGAGGGAGCTCTTGGGGTTGGCTTCATTTGGAAGCCAATCCACGGGTGTATACTTATATATATATATATCAATTCTTTTAACTAGAAGAATAAATAAAAAATAAAACATGAATATATATATCTATGTACCTAATAAATTTTCCTTGTAGTATTCCAAATGAATTTAGTCTAATATTCTTGTATACTTTAAAATGAATATTTATTTGCTTGAATGTGTCAAAATCCCTCATATCATAATTAGATCATATTAATCATCCACAAAAGCACCTTTTTAATCCCAATGGTTTAATTGTTACTTATTGATAAAATCGAGTACATGAAAATTCACGGTGTTTACATTCTCACCGTATTGGGAAATTTGGTCCCTAAATTTAAATGTACATCAGTCTTCAAATAATTGTGGCTATCTTTCTCACATTAAACTTTTCAATTCACACGTGACTTCTTCCGAAGTGCGATACTACCATAAAATCTTGACCAAGGGAATCATCTTAGATCGCAATGTCTTTTCTTTCCTGTCTTAGATCCGAATCAGTTTCTCAACATATGTCATATCCTTCTTCAATTTCAGTGATTCACATCTAACCACATGTGTTGGATCTAGGTGATACTTGTGTTGCATTGATACGTGGAGGATATCGTGAATACTTGATAATGTTGACGATAAGGCCAATCTATGTACCTTATCTTCCACTCGGTTCTAAGATCTCAAAAGGTCCGGTATAATGGGAACTTAACTTTCCCTTCTTTCCAGATCTCGTTATGCTATTGGAAGGAGAAACTTTCAAGACACCAAATCTCCTACTGTAAATCCCAAGGACCATCATTTTTTGTCAGCATAACTTTTTTGCTTTTTTTGAGTTGTTCCCAACCTTTCACAAATTAATTGAATATCTTCAAAAACTTACTTAACCAAATTGGGAACAATTATATTCCTTTTACCCATCCAATCGATAAGCGACATTTTTTATCATACTACGTTTCATACGGCGTCATTCCGACACTTGAGTGGTAACTGATTATATGCAATCTTTGCTAATTAGCAATTGGTCCTTGCTAATTCCATATTGGCATGGTTAAGGTGGTGATAACTCCATAGGCTTCTATATTCTACCTTAACCTGCTGATTTATGAGACTCTTAGACACACTTCTAGTTATACTTCTTATCGTACTTAGTTGTCAATATACCTTCAGGAGATTTGATAAATCTTTACCATTCTTCGAATGTGGGGTATATCTCTGTAAATGAGTCTCTGACGACATCAATCCCTTTAACTATAGATCATTTGGTAGAAAATTCTGTTTCTAAATCTCAATAAATTATCAGTACCTGTAAGACCCTCAAATTGATAAGTGCATACATGTACATGTTATGTGAAGCAAAAAGATGTAAAGTCCATAAATTAAATGTACACACTCGTAATATGAGTTTGTGATGTACGTACAAGTTTTGTTATGTATGAATAAAAAAGAAATGGACTTTTGTAGATAATGAATGTGAGTGGAATGGAAAATGAGTGGTATGGTAAAATGGAATGAAGTATGCATAAGTTACATAAATGGTTATACTCCATTTGGTTGTAAATTGCATACCTTTGGTTATACAATGAATGAACACAAGTCTTAATGTATATAAAGTAGGAATAGATGTCATTTTCAAGCCTTAAAGGTGATTAGATGAGAAATTGGCTATGGCAGCAAAATAAATGAAGTTTGGTGTAAGTTACTGTAGAAAACTGTAGTAAAATCTAGAAAATATGATTGAGAGATCGATCTCATGGGATGAGAGATCAATTTGGAAGAGCAAAAAATGCTCTTGTTCGAGCAATGGAACAGGGGTAGATCAATCTCCAAGGAAGTCAAATCGATCTGCTAAGCATTCTGTGAAGAAGAAATCGATCCCTAAAGGGCCATATCGATTTCCTTAAGCTACTGACTTGCAACAGATCAATCTCATGCAAGAGTAGATCGATCTCCTTAAGGTCTTGTGTTGTGCAGATCGATCTCATGCTAGGAGCAGATCGATCTCATTAAGCCTGAAAGGTCAGTTTTAAGAGAAAAAAGTGCATGGCAGATCGATCTCATTGGAGAGCAGATCGATCTCATAGAGACAATTCTATAAATACTGGACTTCTGCACTTCAGTTTGCACGAGAGAAACTATTCCATTCAAAAGCAAAAGTGTAACCTAACATTTCTACACTAGAAAACTTCAGTTTGCATTCAGTTTTGAGTGAGGTATAAGTGAGCAAATTTGTTCTTGGCAAAGAGGAGAAAAACATACTTGGAAACAGGAGATTGAGATCAAAGGTTTCAAGAGGAAGGAGAATTTTACCATTTTGGTGACAAAGGAAGGAAATCTCAGCTAGGTAAGATTTAATCCACCAAGTTGATAAATGTTAAACTAGGCGTATTGATGAATTAAATGGTATATGTATGACTTGTTAGAAATGAAAGGATCATGAGAAATGTACATGACCTAGTTTTGGCATGAAAATGAGAACATGATGAAGAAATGGTGTGAACATTGATTTAATGATGGAATAAGCATGTATGGAAGATTATAAGGTAATAGTATGAATGCATAAATTCGAAATAAGGAGAAATGAATATATATATATATGTGAAAAATATGGCTTTAGACCATATATGGAGAAAATGATGAGATTTAAGTATTAAATTGAGATTTGGCAAATGAAATGAGTATATAGCAATATACTAATGCCAATAATTATAACAGCTTCAGAAATTTCTTTGGAAGCTGATCGGACTGCAAGAGTAAGCAGAAACGAGGAAGAGAGGTCACTTGACGTGATCCGAAGTAAGAGAATTTTGTGAGTAGCTAGAGATGGCTACATGTGTTTTAAATAGAGTTTCGATATTATACTCTATATGAATTCCTTGAAATAGGCATGTTGTTGTGATGAGTATTAATGAGATAAAGTATGATTTTATCCAAAAATAGGATACAAAGCCTTAGAAGCATGTTGTGACCCAAAATTTATGAGTTGTGTGATAGAATGGCTAATGTTTTCATGTATATACGAAAACAGCACATTTCAGTGCATATTTGATTTGAAAATGGGTGAATTGTGATTTGAATAGCCATCTATCAGGTTTTGTGTGAAAACCATAAGTGCTAGAGAATAGTCACACTATATTTTTGAGATATGCATCATAAAGTACTTGAGTACATACTCGTACTTGATTTTAAATGTGATTGATGCATATAGAGTACTGGGAGCATAGGTCATACTTAGTTTTACATGATAGAGTATTGGGAGCATTACTTGTACTCAGTTTTCATTGATTTATGCATGATAGAGTATTGGGAGCGTAGCTCATACTCGAATTTTTACATGAGAATTATGCATTAACTTAGTGCTAGAGGTTACTCACACTAGTGTTGAATATTTTGAGATGCATACACAGTGTTTAAGAGGCAGAGTGTTGATTGTGAATCATACTCAAGACACACACTGTAGTTTTTACGTGAGATATAAGACATGTTAGAAAAACCATGACGATTTCCTCGCGTAGACTAAGTGTCACACTGTGAGATGTTCGCACGTGGATTTATAGGCGTGACATTTATTTTCCATAGTATGAAGGCTAAGACTTATGGCAAGCACCCCGACTATGATGTATTTCCATGGTGTGAGGGCGAAGACTAATGGCAAGCAACCCGACCATAAGGAGAGGGTCCACGGGTGTACGTTGTACCGTGCGAGTGGCCTGGAGTACATTGTACCGTGTGGTGGAGTTGTGGAGTTTATAGCTGGCGATTATGATAGACTGACCCCCTCCTATTTTGGTAGTGATAACCTGCACTTCGAGATCTGTGTTGCTTGGTATTTCACCATTATAGGATATGGCCATAGTCCAGGAGAATATTGCATTTAGCCACTGAGGGATGCGTCGAAAACCTTTTTTTGTGTTGTGTTGTGAATTGCCATGTTTACTATGATTTATAAGTAAATGACAATGATTTCGATAAAGGCATTCTGAAATTTTAAAGATGCACTGTTTTGCATGAATTCTTATGTTCGATAACTCAGCATGATTTTAAGTACATGGAATTTATTCTATACTACTATTATATGCATTTTGATTCATGCTTTTGAGATGAGAGAACGAAAGGCAAAGCATTATTTTCAGTAGATAGTGTGGACGTCTACTTGCTTGCCTGATTTCCTTACTAAGCACGTAGTTTGCTCATCCCCTTTTATTTCCCCCTCTACGATCATCCGCAGTAGATTGAGTCCAGCTGAAGTATATCATTCCTTTTTGTCCGCTGCCATTTCCCATTGAGTTAAAGGTGTACACATCACAGACTATTTTGTATCTGAACAATGTATAAGCACAGTAATGTACACGTTTGTAATACTAAGGATGTAATTATGTAATTATGTAATGTAAATAAATTTACTTATGAGAAATATGTGTGTACAGTCAAAAGATATTTATGATGACATGTATATATGATGTGATAAGAGAAGTATAAATGAGACAACTAATGTCGAATCACAGCCCATCTATCGAGGAGAGAAAGGTAAGTAAAAAGCAAAAAAAATTGTAGTGGTTCTTGGTAAGTCAAGGAAGGAGGTCGTGACGGAATGGTATCAGAGCATAGTTGGTCTGATGTGAGTCGGTATTAGTTTAGGAAAGTGTACATCCCCATATTACTATGCTTGTTCAGTTACATTTGTGTATACAAGATGGGAATCAGACTAATTTACGGTTGTGAATACAGGAATTTAGTCTATATGGCTAATACCAGCCGTGGTAGAGGGGCGAGAGCTAGGGCTCGAAGCCGTAGAGGTAGGCCAGAGACCTGAGATGAGACTACTTGTCAGACTGAGGTACCAAAGACTGCTGAGGAATGCTTCACAAGGATTGAGTGTAGGCTAGAGATGATAGTAGAGTTACTGGCACAGACGATGCCAGGAAGACAAGGACAGGATGCAGAGACTACGACAGGAGAGGCAGTTGCACCTGACACACCTGCACAACGTGCACCTGAGATGCCACAGGCTGCAGATACTCCTATACCCCCACCAGTTCAGGATAGTAGTAGATTGGGATACGGGTGTGATTTAGATAGATTGCGACAGTTCCAGAAGCTTAGACCCCCATCTTTTCGTAGGGTCAAGGACCCAGTTGTCACTGAGGAGTGGATTGGAGAGATGGAGAAGTTATACGGATTCTTTACATGTACGACTTCAAAGATGGTCGCATTTGCTGCGTTTCTATTGAAGGGAATGACAGCGCATTGGTGGAAGTCCACGAGGCCCATATTGAGAACTGGACATGCTGAGATTAGTTGGGAGATATTTATGGATGCCTTCAGAAGGTAGTTTGTTCTAGATACGACACAAAGGAGGCTGCAGGTCAAGTTCTTAGGGTTGAGTTAGGGAAGTCTTTCAGTGGATGATTACGAGACTATATTTTTAGCCTTGGGAAGGTATGACCTCGATACCATCTACAACGAGACTAGGAAGGTCCGTAGATTTATATATGGACTAAGACCGGTGTTACGGTCTAGATTGGTATCATTAGACATTGGTACATATGATGAGGCAGTGCGTAGGGTGCAATTATGTGAGCAGGACTATGAGAGGAATGCCTCTGAGTTTGAGAAGATCAATCGGAGCCGAGAGAAGGATAGGAAGAGGCCGGTTAGAGATAGAGGTTTCAGTTATTGAGGAGGGAGGAGACTCTTCGGTAAGAGACCGATAAGAGACCACGGATAGAGGAGGTGCGAGAGAGACCAGTTAATTCTCCTACATACCCGGCTATAGCTCTGACGAAGGGCATTATGATTGGAGGACCAAGGACTACTACTGATCAGTGCAGTAGATATGGTGGATACCATAGTGGTAGATCTTGTCCGATGAGTCCTATTATGTGTTTCCAATATAGGAAACCTGGGCATATTGCTAGAGTTTGTCCAGAGATGGTTGAGACAGTCCCACAGAAGGGTAAGGAGTAGGAGAGAACTCCAGTTGATATGTTTGCATCGAGGAGGAGAGCAATGGCAGAGGAGAAAGGGAAGCAGGTGATAGGTCGAGGACGAGTACACGCTTTGGACCAGGACACGACGGATGCTTCGACGAATGTAATTAGAGGTAACATCTTGATTTATGATTTTGAATCATATGTTTTAATTGATCCTGGTGCCACGCATTCATTTGTATCGCCCTCATTTGCATGTAAACTAGCAAAGTATATAGAGCGTACACCTTTGAGTAGGATGATGTTGATTTCTACGCCTATGGATAATAGTCAGCTAGTGGAGTATGTGTTAAATGATTGTAAGTTAAGAGTAGGGGAAAAGGATATGACAGCCAATCTGATATTGTTATGTATGAGTGACTTTGATGTAATATTAGGTATGGATTGGTTATCTGCAAACCATGTTGTTTTAGATTGTTATGCTAAGACAGTTATGTTTCCTAACCCTGAAAAATATATTGTAAAGTTTGATACAAAGAAATAAAAGTAATAGTTATGATTTGTGATTTATAAAGTACTATGCTGACTGAGAAATGAATATGTTGAAGGTTTTATAGCGTACATGGTTGATACGGATAAGGTACATCTGGAGTTAGCAGACATTCTTGTTGTTAGTGAATTCCCAGATGTCTTTCCGGATGAATTACCAGGGTTGCCACCAGATAGAGAGATGGAATTCTGTATAGACTTAGGGCTCGGTATTGAACCTATATTAAACCACCGTATCGCATTGCCTTAGTTGAGCTAGAGGAGCTCAAGAAACAGTTACAAGAGCTGTTGGACAGGGGTTTTATCCGACCGAGTGTTTCACTGTGGGGAGCACTGGTTTTATTTTAAGGAAGAATGATGAAAGCCTTCAATTATGTATAGATTACAAATTGTTGAATAAGGTAACCATCAAGAATAGATATCCCCTTCCACGCATTGATAATTTGTTAGATCAGCTCCAGGGAGCGCAGGTCTTTTCTAAGATTGATTTGAGGTCTGGGTATCATCAGTTGAGAGTAAGGAGTGGAGATGTGCCCAAGATAGCATTTAAGACCCGATATGGCCAATATGAGTTCTTAGTTATGCCATTCGGATTGACGAATGCTCATGCAGCTTTCATGGCTTTGATGAATGATGTGTTCAAGCCATATTTCGATCAGTTTGTTATCGTCTTCATCGATGACATTTTGGTATACTCTAAATTTGAGGAACAGCATGAGAGACACCTCAAGATTGTATTGTAGACTTTATGAGAGCAGACGCTTTATGCTAAACTCAACAAGTGTGATTTTTGGTTGTCACAGATCTTGTTTTTAGGATATATAGTGTCGAAAGATGGTGTATCAATGGATCCATCCAAGATTAAGGTTGTAGTTTAGTGGGAACAACCGAGGACAGTTATCGAGATCAGGAGTTTAGGTTTAGCAGGATATTATCGGAGATTCGTAGAAGGATTTTTGAAGTTAACTACTCCGTTGACACATCTCACTAGGAAGGGTGTAGCATTTGTGTGGAATGAGGATTATGAGAAGAGTTTTCAGGAGTTAAAGAGTCGATTGACTACTGCTCTGGTTCTCACTATCCCTCCCAACTTAAGAGGATTTTCAGTATATACCGATGCTTCGCATCAGGGACTGGGCTGTGTATTGATTCAGGATGGGAAAGTAATTGCTTATGGATCTAGACAACTGAAGGACCATGAGAAAACTATCCGACCCATTATTTGGAGTTAGCAGCAATAGTGTTTGCGTTGAAGGTATGACGCCACTACTTCTATGGAGAGAAATTTTAGATATTTACTAACCACAAGAGCCTTAAGTATCTGTTCTCACAGAAAGAATTGAACATGAGACAGAGAAGATGGCTAGAGCTTCTAAAGGATTATGATTGTGAAATACTTTATCATCTAGGTAAGGCTAATGTTGTAGCTGATGCGTTGAGCAGAAAGAGCCTTGGGATGGTATCGTATATGATGATTAGGGAACATGAGTTGCTAGAGCAGTTTGCTAGCCTCAGTTTAGGAGTTATACCTTCTGACATGGATAAGGATTGTGTAATTGCTAGTCTATACTTAAAGCCAGATTTATTGGACAGGATCAGAGTGGCTCAGCAGACTGATCCATATTGCATTGACATGTATAGTCAGATATAGAATGGTACAGAGACTAATTTTGAGGTGAGTTCTGATGGATTACTGAGGTTTACAGGTAGATTATGTGTTCTCGAGGACCCAGAGCTCAGGAGATTGATATTGTCAGAAGCTCATTCATCGAGGTACACGTTATATTCGGGAAGTAACAAGATGTACCAGAATCTTCGGAAGGTGTACTGGTGGTCAGGTATGAAGAAAGGGTGTTGCGAATTTTATGGCAAAATGTCTTGTATGTCAGCAAGTGAAGGTAGAGCATCAAAAACCTATAGGGCTATTGCAGCCTCTACCTATACCGATATGAAAATGGGAGCATATCACCATGGATTTTATGATGGGTTTATCGAGGACCCGGAGAAATCACGATGCTATATGGGTGATAGTTGATAGACTGACGAAGTTAGCCCACTTTTTAGCTATGAGAGCTACCAACACTCTGAGTGCATTGGCAGAGTTGTATGTACGCGAGGTAGTGAGGTTACATGGTATTCCAATGAGCATTGTTTCGGACAGTGATTCGCGCTTCACTTCCCACTTTTAGGAACATTTTCAGAAAGCCATAGGAACCCAGTTGAGTTTGAGCACCACTTATCATCCTCACATAGATGGTCAGTTAGAGAGAACCATACAGACTCTAGAGGATATGTTGAGAGCGTGTGTGCTGGATTTTAGAGGCTCTTGGGATGATCATTTGCCACTAGCTGAGTTCTCTTACAACAACAGTTCTCATGCGAGTATCAGGATGGAACCGTTTGAGGCTTTATATGGTCATAGATTTCATTCCCCTATTGGTTGGGAAGAAGTGTGTGACAAAAATATTTTTGCTCCTGATTTGGTTACATAGGCCTCTGAGGATGTCCAGTTGATTGTTTAGAGATTGAGGACAACTTAGAGTAGACAAAAGAGTTATGCTGACAAGAGACGTAGGCCACTTGAGTTTACAGTTGGTGAGTCTGTATTTCTGAAGGTTTCTCCTTCGAAGGGTATAGTGAGATTTAGGAAGAGAGGTAAGCTGAGTCCTTACTACATTGGACCCTTTGAGATACTGGATAGAGTGGGAGATAAAGCATATAGATTGGCTTTGCCACCGAATTTATCGGGAGTGCACAATGTCTTTCACATTTCAGTGTTAAGGAAGTATCATCCAGATCCAAATCATGTGATTCGGTATGAGCCATTAGAACTCAAAGATGATCAAACTTATGTAGAGAAACTGATCCGGATCTTGGATAGAAAAGAAAAAGTCTTGAGGAATAAGACCATTGAGTTAGTAAAGATTCTCTAGCAGCATCTCACTTCAGAAGAAGCTACTTGGGAGCTAGAGAGTCTGATGCAAGAGAAATATCCCCATTTGTTTGTAGAGTAATTTGGTTCTAATTTGGAAGACTAAATTCCTTTAAGGAGGGGAGGATTGTAAGACCCTCAAATTCAAAAGTGCATACATGTACAAGCTATGTGAAGCATAAAAGATGTAAATTCCATAAATTAAATGTACATACTCGTAATATGAGTTTGTGATGTACGTACAAGTTTTGTTATGTATGAATAATAAGAAATGGACTTTTGTAGATAATGAATGTGAGTGGAATGGAAAAGGAGTGGTGTGGTAAAATGGAATTAAGTATGCATAAGTTGCATAAATGGTTATACTCTATTTGGTTGTAAATTGTATATCTTGGGTTATACAATGAATGCACACAAGTCTTAATGTATATAAAGTAGGAATGGATGTCATTTTCAAGCTTTAAAGGTGATTGGATGAGAAAATGACTATGGTAGCAAAATAAATGAAGTTTGGTGTAAGTTACTACAGAAAACTGCAGTAAAATCTAAAAAATATGGTTGAGAGATCGATCTGAAAGAGCAAAAAATGCTCTTGTTCGACCAATGGAACAGGGGCAAATCGATCTCCAAGGAAGTCAGATTGATCTGCTAAGCATTCTGTGAAGAAGGAATCGACCCTAGAGAGCCAGATTGATTCCCTTAAGCTACTGACTTGTAACAGATAGATCTCATGCAAGAGTAGATCGATCTCCTTAAGGTTCTGTGTTGTGCAGATTGATCTCATGCTAAGAGCAGATCGATCTTAATAAGCTTGAAAGGTCAGTTTTGAGAGGAAAAAGTGCAAGGCAGATTGATCTCATTGGAGAACAGATCGATCTCATAGAGATAATTCTATAAATACTGGACTTCTGCACTTCAGTTTGTACGAGAGAAACTATTCCATTCAAGAGCAAAAGTGTATCCTAACATTTCTACACTAGAAAACTTCAGTTTGCATTTAGTTTTGAGTGAGGTATAAGTGAGCAAAGTTGTTCTTGGCAAAGAGGAGAACAACATACTTGGAAACAAGAGATTGAGATCAAAGTTTTCAAGAGCAAGGAGAATTTTACCATTTTGGTGACAAAGGAAGGAAATCTCAGCTAGGTAAGATTTAATCCACCAAGTTGATATATGTTAAACTAGGCGTATTGATGAGTTAAATGGTATATGTATGACTTGTTAGAAATGAAAGGATCATGAGAAATCTACATGACCTAGTTTTGGCATGAAAATGAGAACATGATGAAGAAATGGTGTGGACATTGATTTAATGATGGAATAAGCATGTATGGAAGATTATAAGGTAATAGTATCAAATGCATAAATTCGAAATGAGGAGAAATGAATATAGATATATGAAAAGTATGGCTTTAGACCATATTTAGAGAAAATGATGAGATTCAAGTATTAAATTGAGATTTGGCAAATGAAATGAGTATATAGAGATATACTAATGCCAATAATTATAACAGCTTCGAAAATTTCCTTGGAAGCTGATCGGTCTGTAAGAGTAAGCAGAAACGAGGAACAGAGGTCACTTGACGTGATCCGAAGTAAGAGAATTTCGTAAGTAGCTAGAGATGGCTACACGTAATTTAAATAGAGTTTCGATATTATACTCTATATGAATTCCCTGAAATAGGCATGTTGTTGTGATGAGTATTGATGAGATAAAGTATGATTTTATCCAAAAATAGGATAAAAAGCCTTAGAAGCATGTTGTGACCCAAAATTTATGAGTTGCATGATAGAATGGCTAATGTTTTCATGTATATACGAAAACAACACATATGAGTGCATATTTGATTTGAAATTGGGTGAATTGTGATTTGAATAGCCATCTATCAGGTTTTGTGTGAAAACCATAAGTGTTAGAGAATATTCACACTATATTTTGAGATATGCATCATAAAGTACTTGAGTACATACTCGTACTTGATTTTAAATGTGATTTATGCATATAGAGTATTGGGAGCATAGCTCATACTCAGTTTTACATGATAGAGTACTGGAAGCATTGCTCGTACTCAGTTTTCATTGATTTATGCATGATAGAGTATTGGGAGCATAGCTCATACTCGAATGTTTCCATGAGAATTATGCATTAACTTAGTGCTAGAGGTTACTCGCACTAGTGTTGAATATTTTGAGATGCATACACAGTGTTTAAGAGGCAGAGTGTTGATTGTGAGTCACACTCAAGATGCGCACTGTAGTTTTTACGTGATATATAAGACATGCTAGAAAAACCGTGACGATTTCCTCACGTAGATTGAGTTTCACACTGTGAGATGTTTGCACGTGGATTTAGAGACGTGACATTTATTTTTCATAGTATGAGGGCTAAGACTTATGGTAAGCACCCCGACTATGATGTATTTCCATGGTGTGAGGGCGAAGACCTATGGTAGGAAACCTGACCATGAGGAGAGGGTCAACGGGTGTACGTTGTATCGTGCGAGTGGCATGGAGTACACTATACTGTGTGGTGGAGTTGTGGAGTTTATAGATGGCGGTTGTGATTGACTGACCCCCCTCCCGTTACAGCAGTGATAACCCGCACACCAAGATCTATGTTGCTTGGGATTTCACCATTATAGGATATGGCCATAGTCCTGAAGAGTATTGCATTTAGCCACTGAGTCTCGCATGATATATCACTTGTTTTCATGATACGGTTAGACCTGAGGGATGGGTCGGAAATCGATTTTTGTGTTGTGTTGTGAATTGCCATGTTTATTGTGATTTATAAGTAAATGGCAATGATTTCTATAAAGGCATCCCGAAATTTTAAAGATGCATTGTTTTGCATGAATGCCTATGTTCGATAACTCATCATGATTTTAAGTACATGGAATTTATTCTGTACTACTATTATATCCATTTTGATTCATGCTTTTAAGATGAGAGAGGGAAAGGCAAAGCATTATTTCCAGTAGATAGTATGGACATCTACTTGCTTGCCTGATTTCCTTACTGAGCAAGTTGTTTGCTCATCCCCCTTTATTTTCCCCTCTCTACAGATCATCCACAATAGATTGAGTCCAGCTGAAGTATAGCATTCCTTTTATCCGCTGCCATTTCCCATTGAGTTAAAGGTATACACATCACAGACTATTTTGTATCTGAACATTGTATAAGCACAATGATGTACACATTTGTAATACTGGGGATGTAATTATGTAATTATGTAATGTAAATAAATCTACTTATGAGAAATATGTGTGTACAGTCAAAAGATATTTATGATGACATGTATATATTATGTGATAAGAGGAGTATGAATGAGACCACTAATGTCGAATCACAGTCCAACTGTCGAGGAGAGAAAGGTAACTAAGAAATGAAAAAAAAAATTTGTAATGGTTCTTAGTAAGTCACGGAAGGAGGTTGTGACAATACCAATACTCAAGCTAGTTGTAGGACCCATCTGGGATTGATTAGCTACATCAACACGGTACTTATCAATAAGCTGAGCCTGCTCGATTCGATCAATCAAGTCCAATTTCCACTCTCAGGCTCGCTACCATGAAATAAATGTCAGTATCAGAAAGGAACCACATCCAGTTGAGATTCGCTAAATATTTCAATAACTCAAGTCCTTGACCAATATACATTATGCCATCCCGAAATCATTTCTGCTCAAAGCACTAACTCAAGTCATTCCCTTTTTCTTGTATTTGACCGCTGTTGTAAAATTTAATACTTAAACCTTCATGATCAATATAATTCCATAATTCTTCACTGCACAAGTAATGGTATCCTGACTTCAAACGTGAATATTACGACTGTTGATTTTAATTTATGGGTTATGGGTACTTCTAGATGCTGTCAAGTCTTTAGTGGGGAGGTATTTTGAAATACCTTTATTAGCCATCAGACGTGACCACAAGACCGATTATGGATATAAGGGTTCAAGGTTCAATCTCAATAAGAAGTAGGATACTGAATTTATCGATATTCTCATTTATCCTTTGTCGCAATTCATTTTCAGTTCATATCACTTGATCTGAATCACTTCACATATCCAAAATATTCATACGTCAAAAACATTTTTATTCAAACATAATCTGTAATTAAAGTTTATCGCTGTTCAAAACTTGTCTCCTTTCACATACCAGTTATAATAAAGTTCTATCCTTACTCAATTTAAGTCTCGCATTCAAAACATAAGCACGTACATATTACAATCCTTAGATTCAAAGCGTATTTCATGTTCCAAAGTCTCTTTGTATTCTTACAATTCTGAATCCTCTTAACAGTTTGGGTCTTTCCCGCTGGTCTATAACCTCTGTTTTGGGGATTCCAATTGACACCCATTCTTAATACAATGTGACCCAGTAGACTCTGGGTCTCCTTAAAAATTAATGCCAGTACACTCCAAAATGGATCACTTAGTCCGATAATCCCCTCTTCATATAGTCCTTATAGTTTCTTTTCCAGCATTTCTAATTAAATCAGAGTTATTCACTACCATGATCTAAATAATTAATTCGATACCACTTCTAAATCAATTTCAAACTTCATCTTTCAATTTACTGGTAGTTCTGATAGATCATCCGAATATGTGTCGAAAAATTCTTTTTCTACAGGGGTGTCTTTTTACTCCGAACACACCTTATTCTTTATCAATCATGTAAACAGTGTGACCTTTACTTATGCTTTTAGTTCTGTAATTTCATCTTTTCAGTTACAGTGACTTTACTCTATCACTCTCATCTCTTTTATGTCACTCTCTTTACCTTTTCATTTTCTTAGTAACCTCGAAATATACATATCATATCATCACAGTTGCGCCTTGCGCACTGCTTCCTCAAAATAACATCCAATGGAGCTAATTTAGCTCGATTGAGGATCTCAGTACCTCCTGCAAGTTTTCCTGGATTTCCTCTGTTTCACTTCTCTACTTATCCAGATTATACTCAGAGGCATTCTGATCAAAATCGTACTCGCGTAATTGCGCCTTGCATATTTCCTCCTCGTACATAGAGATATTCTATGGTACCAGTCTGAATCTAATAGCTGATCTCCATCCGTTAGTGAGCTTATAAACATTTCTTAACTTTACTGCTCATAACGTTAGGTCATACCTTTCCAGGGACATAAATCATAATTCATACTCATTGACAGATCGATTTCCTTGTGCTAGACCCAGAAATTCCATTCATAGTTTCCTTAATCTCATTCATTCAGTTCTCTATAACTACCGGGTCCTTTATCCTAATTAACAATGGTAGTCTGAAGTTTTAAAATAGCTTCATCTCTTGTAGCTCCTACTCCTAACCCAAGCCATCATCATTCTGCTGTAGAGCTACAGGAGCAGGCATATTTGTAGTTCTGAAACATCTCTACAGGCTGTGTGGGCGTATCAGGAGTAATCTGCCTGTCTATTCTTCCGTCTACCCTATCACTTAACATACCATGTGTCCCAATTTTTTCATAGTATGTTCAATACTCCGCTCAATCTTAGGAAAGTGTATCTCAGTACCATCTGTCCTTTCCACACGACCTGATGGAGCACGCTCAGCATCAGTTTCAATCTCAGTAACATTTATGAGTCTCATATGGCAACTTTGCATGATTATCAGGCCTACCTCTGCGGCCTCTAGCCAGTGATCTAATTTCTCACGTAAACCAAATATTAAATCTTAACTTCATTAGGTATACTTAGTCTACAACCAGACAAGCACAGACATTTGGAATGTAATCTTATCCTTGTTATTGACACTGACAGTACTAGACAACCTTCGATCTAATACCACCTTAAACTGTAACGACCCGTAACCTATGAAAATTTGGGAAATTTTTTTTTTGAAACTTCGACTTGAAAATTAATCCCTTATTCACTTAGGCTATATTCCTGTTTAGTGTCAATCATTTTTCTTACTTTTTATCCGTAATTATATTTAAGTTTAACATTTTGATTTATATGGTCGATAGAAATTTTGACAACATAACGGCTAATATATAAGCCTACCCACCTGTAAATTCTCACAATATCAACCCTAGCTATCCACAACTATCAGACATGCTTTCCAAGTCATATAATCAAATCATTCTACATATTCCAAACACGTCTAGTTACTCCCAAAAATCAATCCTTAAAAATATTTCATTTCATTTATCCTTATACAAATTACATCCCAACATATTACTTTCAATAGATGTTTGTGCATACAAAAGGTTTGATAAAAAGATAAAAATGTATACCTCACGCTTATACAAAAAGTAGTTTGGGGAAGCTTGTATTCGAAGGCCTACGTTGTCTACGCAGCAATTATCAACTGTAATTCACTGCAAACAATCTGAGAGGTGGAGGGGTGAGTTTTCGAAAAAAAGCCCAGGAAGAAAATACATTTAAAGTAGTTCTGATATGTAAAAGCATGCAAGAATCATTCATGAAACAAACTTTACTTTAGAAAAACTGATCATAAGTTTCTTTTAGAAACTAATATTTAGAAGATATATAAAACTTTTGTTACGTGCATAGTCATCATAGGAAAATATGAAGCATGGGTTCTTTAAATCAAATAGCATGCTTAAACCATTTCATAAAATCTTCATCGTTCATGGATAATTTCATAAAATCATTGTCATTCATAAACGTTTCATAAAACATAAATCATTCTTAAACATTTTGTCATAAATCATGATTATTCGTAAACATTTCGTCTCAATCTCATATAACCATAGCCATTGAGACTAGGCTATAACTAAGTCATGCAATGTCACGACCCAAAACTACCAAAAAATTAGAGTAAATTTCTCGTGTTTTGTTATTTTCTTTCATTCTTACCTGTCCTCTAATTGTGACCACACTCCACTAACAAATTGGGCTGTGCGTCAATGCCAGTCCCACCATTCATTTACCATATAACTTAATTCTTTCTCAGTCATTTATAAGTGTTTACAATATTTATACATCCCCTAAAGTCACTTACAAACATGTTACTGTGCTATGCTTATTTAGATACAATATGTACAAGTGTATATACCTTAAATGATGGGCAGCAGCGGATATTCAGAATGCAGTACTCAGTCACCTCAACATCTACTGGAGATTATCTGTGTGAGAAAATGAAAGGGGTGAGCACATCAAGCTCAGTAAGGCAATCCTACGAACAAGTAGGTAACCATACTACCTACATGAACGTGGTGCCATGCATAAACCACCCTTTCTCCACACATTTCAAAACTGATGCAATGATTCATGATGTCATGTAAAACATTTTCGCATGGAAAATTCAACATGCAACTCTTTCTAAATCATTTCTTTCTCATTTAAAAATTTCACAATAAAGTCATGACTCAACCCATCCCTCGGGTGGTCCTGACTCACACAAAACCATGAAAATCAGTTTACATCACACATGGGTTTAAAAAGCATTGAAATAGCATCATGTAAATTTAGTTTAAAACCCAGTTTCAATTATCGTCAAGATCATCAGCATGCGAGACTAGGCAACATCTGTATATCGACAATAACCAGGACTATGGCCGTATATCCTCATGAGTCCCTCTACTACACGGATCCTAGTGTGCGGGGTCTCACTCTGATCGGGAACCGCCCGGGAGGTGGGTCAGTCCATCTCATTGGTCTTATCCGATCCCACACATCCGAAGATACCACACGTATCTGAAGATACCAGGTATCCGAAGATACCACACATCCGAAGATGCCACACGGTACATCATACTCCATGCTACTTGCACGGTACATCGTACTCTGTGGACCCATATCATATCTCTATACTCATGCCATGTCTCAAAACGCACGTGCGAGCCTATTTAATCGGTGACACACAGTCTACCCGATGCTCCAAGCACGGCTCATCGCATGTTCTCATAAGAAATCAAAGGGGGGTGCGAGCGATGCTCCAGCACTCTCGTCAATTCAAGTAAAACTAGTGCGAGCTAAGCTCTAGCACTATCATCAAATCATGTGGAAAATTTGGTGCGAGTTAGACTCTAGTACCCTGTCACGAAAATCATATATATATATATAAAATCTGGTGCGAGTTGGACTCCAGCACCAATGCATGTAAAACTCTAGCGCGAGCTCTCGCTCCAGCACTAATGCATGCATCACACAAATCAAAACATCGTGCAAGCTGAGCTCTAGCACGTCACATGTCAATAAAAACACGTAGGTGGCTCTGTTTCCTCAAAACAATTTTCAAAACAATTTCATCGTTGAAACTATGAAATGCTGTGCATTTTTCTTTCAAGGTTAGCCAGCCTACTCATGCATGCATCAAAACACCTCCAGAACGAGCTGGAACCTCTTGTTCTTGCTCCTCCCAATTTTTTCTAAAATTGTAAATTTTACCCTTAACAAGGGTATTTTGGTAATTTGCTCATTCGGGGCACTAAAATTATTAATTTACTTCTAGACCCTTCAGATAATTTAAAAGACTGCATATGACTTTGAAATTTCGTAAAGTTTACCTCTAGCAGTCCGTAGAATTCCCTTACCTTATTTTTCTGTAGAGTTTGACCTTTCCTTTTTCACTACTGTCTTGTCACGTAGTCCGATCTGCTCCCAATCCAATGTCCGAAACTGCGTATAATTATTCCTCAGGTCAGATATTATACAATTTAATTGTATTTCCTATTTTCTGGGCTTAATTTAAATCATTGGGCCCATTTACCCCTATTGGGCCCGATTGCACCTTAATGGGTCTTAATCGACCTTAATCCCGTTTTTCACTTAATTTTCACATTATCGAGGCCTATTGGGCTCATTGGGCCCACCAACAATTTCTTGGGCCTTGTTCTAATTCTCGAATAGCTAAATTTATTATTTACGACAATTTATCTAAATTTTCATAATTTAATTTATTTTATGCGATAATTAAATTTGAAGCACGCATAACGATGTAAATTATCGTAAATAAGGGTTACTTACCCGAGATTCCATGCTAGTACATAAATCGAGGCTGTCTCGAGCTCTCGTTGGATGCCAATTGTTAAGCTACACAATTTTATAATTTTTCGGGTAAATTTTCAGTCGAATAATAATTAAATAAAATATTTCAAAATTTAAATCGGTCATTTTTGACCTCTACTGACTTACCCGTAGCTCGATTATATCGCCGAGATTTTTCCCCAATTTTTCCTCTTTTTCTTTTTCCCTTTTTCTCCTTTTTTTCATTTCCTCATTGGTTGAACCGGTTCGATCGAGTTCAGACCCTGTTCGGACCCACCGATTTACCCCGGTTCACTCCGGTTCGATCGGTTCAGGGCATTTTCGGCCGGTTCTCCACCGACTTCCACCGCCAGTGGCTCTGTTGGGTCGTCCGTATCTCAGATCTGGGGTCGGCTTCGGCCGAGGTCGTCGGAAAGTCACCGGTCCGGCCTTTCTCCTCTTCCGTCGGAACCCATTTCTCTTTTCACCGTTTTTCGACGTTTGTCGGCAGTTTCGCCGGTCGTGGCCGCCACCAATAAGCTCACCTGCGCTTGGGGAACGTTCGGCGATGGTCGGGGTCGGCCAGATCGGCGCCGTTCGCCGACGATCTCCTTTTTTTCCTCTCAGTTTCTCCGTTTCGCCGTTCCTCTCACCGGTGGCCGTCGTTCATGGCTCCTTTAGGCCGGTGGTGGTCCGAGCCTCGTCGGGTTTCCTTCCTCGGCCTCCGTCGGCCATCGATCGCCGGCGAGAGGCTCGGCCTCTGCTTCGTTTTCCGTTTTCGCTTCCTTTCTCTCTCCCCGATCCATTTTCTGATTTCTTTTTTTTTCAATTCTTCTTTTTTTTTATAATTTTTATTTTTTATAATTTATTTATTTTATTATTATTTTTATCATTAAAATACATTAAAAATACCCAAATATCTCTTAAAATATCCTTAAAATTATTATTTAATTCCAAATTTATTTATTTAATTTTATTTAATTTATTTAATTTATTTTAACCCTTTTCGGTATATTTTTCGATTATTTTCGGGATTATTTTTTCGAGCGAAAATTTTGATTAATTTTCAGTAAATTCATATCTTGATCGATTTAACCCGAAATAAATTTATTTCTTCATTATTGATCAAGATTTCTTAATCCCATATTTTTAATTAAATTTCCTTTTCGAATTTACACCGACTTTCGATCTTTTGACCATTTTGCCATTCAACGTGTTCAAAAATTCCATTTCAGTCCTTTTGCATTTTTAATTTCGTATTTTAACTAAAATCGGGTCTTACATAATCTCCTCCACTTAAGGAATTTGGTCCTCCAAATTAGAACCAAGTTATATGAGTCCATAGACTACTCCGGGTACATCAATCGTATCATACTTTTTAATTCTCATGTGACCTTTCCGGAGTGTATTTCTTCTCAAGAACTTTAACTAGGGAGATTGTCTTAAACCTCAATACTTTATCTTTCCTGTTTAATGCCCGAATCAACTTTTTCAATATACTTATATTTGCACTGAGCTGAATCTGTTAGAGTTCATATCTGATCGCCTATGCTGGATCTGGATAGTATTGCCGAAGTATCAAAAGAGTCTTATCTCCCACTTGTCCAATCTTTCAAAAATTCCATTCAGCAAAACTCAATTTACTTTCTTCCCGAGTCTCGTTATGTCCTTATTCCCTTAGGACAAATAGCTTCAACAATTACTGATTCACCCTCGGTGAATTCCAATGCTTTTTTTCTGCTTTGAGGTGTTCTTAATCTCTCACTCAACTGAACATCCTCAGAGACTTATTGTACTAATTCGAAAGAAATTTCTATCTGTCACTCACTTTTTCTTGTCTGAGTCGGGGAACAACCCCTACAGCCATACACTGCCTCATAATTGTTATCCCGATACTCAAGTGACACATGTCGTTATTGACGGATCCAATTTGTAATAACTGATCATCCCAGGAGCTTATAAAATCAATGGCACACGCTTTCATCGTATCCTCCAGAACCTGTACAGTCCTCTCTAACTGACCATCTGTCTAAGTATGGAAAGCTGTGCAAATACTAAATTGGGTTCCCGTAGCTTCCTGAAAAATATTCTCAGAGGTGGGAAGTAAAGCGGGAATCCCTATATGATACCATGCTCACTGGAACGCTACATAATGTTCCACAATCTTCCTTATACCTGAATCCTCATACACACTTTGAGTGTCTGGGGATTTCATAACCAGAAGGTGGGTACACTTAGTCAACTTAGCGACTATCATCTAAATAGCCTCATGATTCAACTGAGTCTTCTATAACCCATCACGAAATTCATGGAGACTTGCTCTCATTTTCGTGCCGTGTCGATATAGGTAGAGGCTGCAATAACTCTGCAGACTTTTAATACTCTACCTTATTCTACTGACATACTAGGCACTTTTCCACAACCTCTACCATATCTCTTTTCACATCTGACCACCAATACCCCTTTTTTTTTTGAGATTTCATATATATATATACGTTACTTTCCGTATGCACTGTATACCCCGAAGAGTAAGCTTCTGACAATATTACTTTCTCATCAACTATGGTCCTGGGGAGCATTTATACTATCTCTGAACCTCTCTGTAAATCATCGACACTCTCTGTGAACTCTGTCACTGTACCCTTCTGAATCTAACCCAAACCATTGACACCATGCCGATCATCATGCTAAGCCTGTCAAATCCAGGCACTATCATCCGGTTCTAGTCTCAGGCTAGCTGTCACACAATCACTATCATCATCAGAATGGATCACATCACTATTGAGGCTCACAACTGCTCTAGCAGCTCACGCTTCCTGACCATCATATGTAATACCATCCCGAGGCTCTTTCTGCTCAATGCATCAACCATCACATTAGCCTTTCCTGGGTGGTACAATTTTTCACAATCAAAATCTCTCAGAAGCTCTAACCCACTATGTATTCTCATATTCTCCTCTTTCTGTGAAAACAGATACTTGGGGCTTTATGATCAGTGCATATCCAAAATTTCTCACCATGTACATAATAGTACCATATCCTCGGTACAAATACTACCGTTGTTAACTTTTAAATCATGGGTCAAATAGTTTATTTTATGATCCTTGAGTTATCTGGATCCATAATCGACTATCTTCCCATTTTGTATCAATACCTAGCTCATTCATGATTTTGAGGTATCCATACACATTGAGGAACCTCTTGAGCTATTGGGTATGGTGAAAATAATCACGGTGGTTAGTTCATACTTCACTACACCGAAATTCCTATCACGTTTATCATCCCATTCAAATAGCACGCTTCTTAGTTAAACGTGTCAACAAAGTATACCCTTTTTTAGAACTCGCAGTAACCATCTGTAAAAGTAATTTTTCCAATTGTTGCTTATAATTTTCCCTGGACTTTAACTACACTCAACATATCATCAATAAGGATGATGACAAATCGATCCAGGTAAAGTTTAAATAACTCATTGTAGTTGAGCTCCACTACATATTTCAATCGCCCATATCCTTGACCTATGTACGCATAAGCGTATAATATCACTTCAAAATTGCTCTCGTTCAAGGTACTAACCCGCGTCATTTTCTTTTTCTTATATTAACGGCTTTTATTAAATTTTAATATTTTAACCTTCATAATTAATCGAATTTTATAGTTCTTTAGCGTACTAGTAAAAGTATCCAAATTTTAAATTTATATCTTACCACGGTCGATTTCAAGTTATAGGTTATATATATATATATTTCTAGACGCTGTCAAGTCTTCAGGCGAGGAGGTATTTTGAAATACCTTTATTAACCCTTATACTTAACCATAATTACTTTACATATCAGTCCCTGTGGCCATAATTCATATTCGCTACTAATTGCTTTAATCCTAATTACTTCACGTATCATAGATATTCTTACCTTACATACTCCTCTTATTCCAATACATCTTGTATTCAGAATCAAGTATATCTCAAAGATTATCTCCATAGTGTATCAGTTATAACGAAACTCTGTCAATATTCATTTCGTGAGTACCATCATTTGCTCCTTTAATTTCAACCATTGCACCCCTTTTTATTACTTATCAAAACTTACAGTATACTTTTCAGGGGTAACCATATCACTATCTTAGGATAGAAATTCGAACATCATAATATGCAGCCGACTACTTTATTCTCAAATATTACTTTAAATTATTCATAGTCCATTGAGTAAAATCGGCTGACTTATACTTCTTCCCCCGTTTTCAACTTAAAATCTCTTCATAATTATTCCGTTAGTTAACCTTCCTCTATTGGGGTACTCAATTATCAGCATCGTGCCCAAGAGTGTAGGCATTCATGTCTTTTACTCACTTACATGCGAATGAAGGCGGTATGAAGAAATACGTGGTACCAGGATCAATTAACACAATTACTTCTTTATTCATAAGCAGTGTGGTATCTTTCACCACATCTTGTGAAACATCAATAGTGTCCTGGTCTAAGACATACACTCACATTCGTCCAACAGCCTACTTTCCTTTTCTCTTCGGTTGTGGCCTCCCTTTTCGATGTAGCTATCTCAACAGGGTTTTCTCTATCTCTTTACCTTTCTATGGGGCAATCTCGCCCAACTCTGAGCAATCATAATAAATGGTCCGTCTTACCACACTTAACGGCCATTTTCATCAATAATGTGTAGGTGTAGGTCCTACTTCCGTGGTATTTACCACACATTCTACAGTGATCCGTAGCAGATCGGGGTTCTCCAATCACAATACCCCTCAAAAGTGCTACAATCGGATAACTGTGGCCTTACCAATCATCTTAGCCTATAACTCATCAAATCAAATCTTTTACTAAACTACCTTTTTCCTGTTCTGACATTTCTGTCATTCTCAATTCTCTTTCGGTCTCTATTTCGACCCTTACTACCTTTCCCAATCTCAGAGGCGTGCAACTCACAATCTTATTCACACTACTGTAGTTTACGCACTGCCTCGACATAGGTAATATCTCATGGGCCAATCAGACTTTAATTGACAATTTGAGCCCTTCTATGAACTTTTAGACATCTCGACTGTCACTATTCATAGTGTCGAGGTAATATCTGCCCAAGAATATAACTGAGTTTCATACTCATAATTCATACTCATCAATAAATCAATTCCTTTTAAACAGTCCTGGATATTCTATCACCGGAATACATCCAAAAATATTTCTCTTGTCAACTTTGGATGTCTAACTCTTAAGTTGGGTCGAGCAGACTTCCATTAATGCTCCGACTTGCCCTCAAATCTTATGCATACTCTGAGCAATTTGCTCCCAAAATATTCTCCACACTCCGCTCCAACCTCGCGACGCGTGTCTCAATACTGTCTGATCTCTCTGTCGGACTCTGTGAGGCATGCTAAATATAAACCTCCATTTCAATCTCATCCTGATTCTCATAGGTCAACTCAGCACGATTAGCAGGCTCAGGTCTACCTCTATGACCTCTGCCTCATGCTCTACCTTCTCTATCATGACTAATATTAGGCATTCCTGCATTCTCAACCATTTCTTAGTTAAAACCCATCTCGATATACACTATTGTATCTAACCAAGCACAGTAACACGGGGATGTAATTTCTTAATTACTGACACTGACACACATCAGACCAATTTCTGCTCTGATACCACCTTTATATGTCACAACCCAAAACTACCCAAAAATCAGAGTAAATTTTTCGTGTTTTGTTATTTTCTTTTATGCTTACCTGTCCTCTGATCGTGACCACACTCCACTAACAAATTGGGCTGTGCGTCAATGCTAGTCCCACCATTCATTTACCATATAACTTAATTCTTTCTCAGTCATTTATAAGTGTTTACAATATTTACACATCCCCTAAAGTCACTTACAAACATGTTACTGTGCTATGCTTATTTAGATACAATATGTACAAGTGTATATACCTTAAATGATGGGCGGCAGCGGATATTCGGAATGCAGTACTCAGTCGCCTCAACATCTACTAAAGATTATCTGTGTGAGAAAATGAAAGGGGTGAGCACATCAAGCTCAGTAAGGCAATCCTACGAACAAGTAGGTAACCATACTACCTACATGAACATGGTGCCATGCATAAACCACCCTTTCTCCACACATTTCAAAACTAATGCAATGATTCATGATGTCATGTAAAACACGTTCGCATGAAAAATTCAACATGCAACTCTTTTTAAATCATTTCTTTCTCATTTAAAAATTTCACAATAAAGTCAGGACTCAACCCATCCCTCGGGTGGTCCTGACTCACACAAAACCATGAAAATCAGTTTACATCACACATGGGTTTAAAAAGCATGGAAATAGCATCACGCAAATTTAGTTTAAAACCCAGTTTCAATCATTGTCAAGATCATCAACATGCGAGACTAGGTAACATCTGTATATTGGTAATAACCAGGACTATGGTCGTATGTCCTCGTGAGTCCCTCTGCTACACGGATCCTAGTGTGCGGGGTCTCACTCTGATTGGGAACTGCCCGGGAGGTGGGTCAGTCCATCTCGTCGGTCTTATCCAATCCCACGCATCCGAAGATGCCACACGTATCCGAAGATACCACACATCCAAAGATGCCACACGGTACATCGTACTCCATGCTACTTGCACGATACATCGTACTCCGTGGACCCATATCATATCTCTATACTCATGCCATGTCTCAAAACGCACGTGCGAGCCTATTTAATTGGTGACACGCAGTCTACCCGATGCTCCAAGCATGGCTTATCGCATGTTCTCATAAAAAATCAGTGAGGGGTGCGAGCGATGCTCCAGCACTCTCGTCAATTCAAGTAAAACTAGTGCCAGCTAAGCTCTAGCACTCTCATCAAATCATGTGGAAAATCTGGTGCGAGTTAGACTCTATCACCCTGTCACGAAAATCATATATATATATAAAATCTGGTGCGAGTTGGACTCCACCACCAATGCATGTAAAACTCTAGCGCGAGCTCTCGCTCCAGCACTAATGCATGCATCACACAAATCAAAACATTGTGCGAGCTGAGCTCTAGCACGTCACATGTCAATAAAAACACGTAGGTGGCTCTGTTTCCTTAAAACAATTTTCAAAACAATTTCATCGTTGAAACTATGAAATGCTGTGCATTTTTCTTTCAAGGTTAGCCAGCCTACTCATGCATGCATCAAAACACCTCCAAAACGAGCAGGAACCTCTTGTTCTTGCTCCTCCCAATTTTTCCTAAAATTGTAAATTTTACCCTTAACAATGGTATTTTGGTAATTTATCCATTCGGGGCACTAAAATTATTAATTTACTTTTAGACCCTTCAGATAATTTAAAGACTGCATATGACTTTGAAATTTCGTAAAGTTTACCTCTAGCAGTCCGTAGAATTCCCGTACCTTATTTTTCTGTAGAGTCTGACCTTTCCTTTTTCACTGCTATCTCGTCACGCAGTCCGATCTGCTCCCAATCTAATGTCCGAAACTGCGTATAATTATTTCTCAGGTCAGATATTATACAATTTAATTGTATTTCCTATTTTCTGGGCTTAATTTAAATCATTGGGCCCATTTACCCCTATTGGGCCCGATTGCACCTTCATGGGTCTTAATCGACCTTAAGCCCGTTTTTCAATTAATTTTCACATTATCGAGGCCTATTGGGCTCATTGGGCCCACCAACAATTTCTTGGGCCTCGTTCTAATTCTCGAATAGCTAAATTTATTATTTACGATAATTTATCTAAATTTCCATAATTTAATTTATTTTATGCGATAATTAAATCCGAAGCACGCATAACGATGTAAATTATCGTAAATAAAGGTTACTTACTCGAGATTCCATGCTAGTACGTAAATCGAGGCTATCTCGAGCTCTCGTTGGATGCCAATTGTTGAGCTGCACAATTTCATAATTTTTCGGGTAAATTTCCAGTGGAATAATAATTAAATAAAATATTCCAAAATTTAAATCGGTCATTTTCGACCGCTACTGACTTACCCATAGCTCGATTACATCGTCGGGATTTTTCTCCAATTTTTCCTCTTTTTCTTTTTCCCTTTTTTCTCCTTTTTTTCCTTTCCTCATTGGCTGAACCGGTTAGGTCCGGTTCAGACCCGATTCGGACCCGTTGGTTCACCCCGGTTCACTCCGGTTCGATCGGTTCAGGGCCTTGTCGGCCGGTTCTCTGTCGGCTTCCACCGCCAGTGGCTCTGTTGGGTCGTCCGCATCTCAGATCTGGGGTCGGCTTCGGTCGAGGTCGCCAGAAAGTCGTCGGTCCGGCCATTCTCCTCTTCCGTCGGAACCCATTTCTCTTTTCGCCGTTTTTCGACGTTTGCCGGTAGTTTTGCCGGTCGTGGCCACCACCAATAAGCTCACCTGCGCCGGGGGAACGTTCGGCGGTGATCGGGGTAGGCCAGATCGGCGCCGTTCGCCGACGATCTCCTTTTTTTCCTCTCGATTTCTCTGTTTCGCAGTTCTTCTCGCCGGTGGCCGCCGTTCATGGCTCCTTTAGGCCGGTGGTGGTCCGGGCCTCGTCGGGTTTCCTTCCTCAGCCTCCGTCGGCCATCGATAGCCGGCGAGAGGCTCGACCTCTGCTTCGTTTTTCATTTTCGCTTCCTTTCTCTCTCCCCGATCCATTTTCTGATTTCTTTTTTTTTCAATTCTTCTTTTTTTTATTTATAATTTTTATTTCTATTATTTATTTATTTTATTAATATTTTAATCATTAAAATACCCAAATATCTCTTAAAATATCCTTAAAATTATTATTTAATTCCAAATTCATTTATTTAATTTTATTTAATTTATTTAATTTATTTTAACCCTTTTCGGTATATTTTTCGATTATTTTTGGGATTATTTTCCCGAGCGAAAATTTCGATTAATTTCCAGTAAATTCATATCTTGATCGATTTAACCCGAAATAAATTTATTCTTCGTTATTGATCAAGATTTCTCAATCCCATATTTTTAATTAAATTTCCTTATCGAATTTACACCGGCTTTCGATCTTTTGACCATTTTGCCCTTCAACGTGTTCAAAAATTCCATTTCAGTCCTTTTGCATTTTTTAATTTCGTATTTTAACTAAAATCGGGTCTTACATGCAATACATGTCATTCTCCGTAGAGTGTCATCATACATAAGGCCATGGTGGGGGGTTGTAGACTGGATCAGGGTCGTACAACACTTTCATAAAAACATGGGTAGTATCTATCTTTCTTACTTTCTCTAGCACCTAGCTATGGCATGGGCACCAAAGGCACTCTCCGTGCGAGAAACATTCATGCGTGCTGCGCGGGCACGAGATACTACAAAAACATTATCATCATTAACCACAAATAGCAAGACATCTACCACACAGGTAGAGTCAAGTGCTATAGGGGTCGTACATATCGACACTCAATTGGTATAGTCGAAACACCACGAGAAGTAACCATGCATGAAGCCTATAGTCTCAAAATTGCTTTTCCCTTTTCTTAAATACATTTGAAAATGTCAAAAGTTCCTTTCACAAACATAAATATAGGTTTTCAAGCCATCATAAAACTTTCATGCATTTTCATATTTCAGGAAATTCATTTCATAAACATAGATGTACTTAGTGAACATTTCATAAAGCGAAATCATGTTTCGTAAATCGTTCCTTAAGTATGAAAGTAATCATAAATCATTTCAGAACATAACATTCCTTCATAAAAATCTTTTTATCAATACAATGGGTGTTCATTATCAGAACTAAATCAAATTACACCCCCTTACCTTTACTGGGTTTAGGTGATGTTATTTCCTTGGGACCCGATATCGCCTCGTTAATCGTGTTGATTTCTTGAACTATCCAAAAGTTCATAGTCAGAAATACACAAAAAATATACGCAGATATTTTAACAATTCACGAATATTTTTTTTCTACAGTAGAAATACGGCCTAAATTTATATATACAAAGTATCAAAAAAATAACTACAATTTATCTCTAGCAGTACTCGAAATTTTCCTCACCTCAATGTCTGTCTGTAGTCCCCGATTGTCTCAACGTATTGAGTCGATGGGTTCGGTCCACTCGAGTTAGTTCCTCCAAATTTTTCGAATAATTATTTTCGAATTATCATTCCCCGGGTTTTCTCAAATGCTCGATGTCTTCTTTACTTCCTCCAAATATATATATATATATACATATATATATATATATTACTCTTTCTTTTTCTTTTTTTTTTCTTTGAATTTCTCGCGTTTTTCTTTCTTTCTTTTTTTCTTTCTCGATTTACTATTCATCCACCTTTTTCTTCTCGTACAACCTAAATATCCAGCTTCGGTACTCAGCATCACCGACGCTGCCATCTCCTCATTCATCGTTCTATCATCTCTGGTTCACCTGCTCTCATGTTACCCCACCGTTACTGTCTCCAGCCCTCCACCTTTCACTCTGCCAGCCTCCTCCGCCTGCCTCTGTTTCAGCTCCCCTTTCAGCCACTGTTTGAAGCTCACTGCCTTCTTCATCGTCCATATTGGCTTTCCAATCTTCCATCATTCTAATGTCTCCACGCTGGTGCCAGCATCCTTCAGCCATCACTATTTCCAGCTACATGTTTCCAGCCTTCCCTAAACTGGCAAAAACTCAAAACTCCATAGGCAACTTTCACCATCACGTTCACTTCTGTTTCTCCCTCGATCAGCTCTTCGACTCTAGTTTCACACACCCTCATTCCTCTACTATCCGTCTTCTCATATGTTTTCCCATCAACTTGAAGAATTAAAATAGAATAGAGAGCAGTTTCCTTCACTTCCTTGGTCTCTTTCTTCCTCTCGTTTTCTGCTCATTAGTTTCCTATCTTCCTCCCTATGTGTCACGACCCAATACTACTAAAATCAGTACAAATTTTTTGCTTTTGAAAAATCTTTCTTACCTCCTCGTGACATATTCCTCTTAACAGGTCGGGCTATGAATCAATATCGATATACCCTTTTTAACCATTAAAATATCACATGTAATATATATATATATATATAATTACATCAATCATATTATAATAGAGTGGTCGGTATATTTTATACATCACATGATTCGATATGTACATCCCAAAATATTCTTTCATATACAATACTGTGCTGTAAGCATACTAATACAAAATTCTGTATGTGGTGTATACCTGACAGTCGATGGGAAACAAAGATATCAGCTATGCCATCTACTCTCTACACCCGTTATCTCTACGGTAGAAACACTGAAAGTGGGTGGAAAATGAAAGGGTGAGCTCCACAAGCTCAGTAAGGCAATAATACAAACGGGTAGATAGCTATACTATCTACATGCTGATAAGAAATCAAGATATATGTGAGCATGAGGTAAAAACAATGATATGCCATATATATAATATCATCTGTTCTAAAACAGGAAATCAGTATATTAAAAATATGGAATAATTCTCATGTGAAAACATCTCATGCTCAATGAATCAACACGTTATAAAATACCCCATCTGGGTCAAAATATGTATACTCACAAATCAAAATCCATTTCAACAAAATTCTTTATTTTCAAATATCTGTTATAAAATCACCCTTCTCACAGGGTTACAAATCAATGAAAGTTTCATAAAATCCCTCCATTGGAATAATCAAATCTCAATTGAAATCATAAGAAAATCGAGGCCTAACCCCTCCTTCGGGTCTACCCTGGTCTATTAAGACCAAAAGTTATATCATGTGAGACATGTAAGCGACTATATCGGTAATATCCAGGACTATGGCCATAACTTCGTGATCCCTGGCACACGGATCCTAGTGTACGGGGTATCACACCTGAAACGGGAGGTGGGTCAGCCTACCCGTCAGAACAGCATAATATCAGGATTGCGAGGGCAAGACTTGCTGTCTCGTGGCTAATGCCATTCCACTCCAACAATCCCCACGGTATTGCGTACTCCGCGTGACATACACGGTACAACGTACTCCGTGAACCCAAGCTCAATCAGGGGTGCTTGTAATAGGTCTTATCCACCCATGTCAAGTATGTCTCAGTATGCACGTGTGAGCATATCATCTCACTGTGACACACAGCCAGCAGGAGGCTCCAACACGACTATATGCATGTCATATAAATTCCTGTGTGAGCGAAGCTCTAGCACGGCTCCATGCATATTCATGATATCTGAAAACCTCATGCGAGCGAAGCTCTAGCACGGTTTCATAGAAATCAATGAAACCTGCGTACGAACAGCGCTCAAGTACGACTTAAACTGATTATAAATTCAATTCAAATCCACGTACGAGCATTGCTGCTGTACGGATAGGTATTAAAACTCTGTGAAAACCTTGTATGTGAAAAACTCCAATACGGTAGTCATATAAAATAAATCTGTAAAATAGTGCGAGCAAGGCTCTAGCACTCTGTGTATGAGTTAAAATATAAAATCCAGTGTGAGCAGTGCTCAAGTACGGCTACAACTCATATAACACTGATAGGTGGCTTAATTTTATCAAAATATGTTAAATAAATATCAATTGGCACCTAACTCGTGCCTTTTCACTTAAAACATGAAAATAATAGTCAACCTATCCATAAATTGCTTAAATTAAAGTAATATCATCATGAAAACATTAAAATCATGAAATTCATGCAATTTCATAGCCTTACTACCATTTTTGAAATTTTCCTAACTGGGGGCAAAATAGTAATTTGACACTATTTCCATATTTTTTCGTAAAAATTATTATTCTGTTTTCGGGTAGCCTATTGAATTTAACGTAATGTAAATCCCCTCGAAACTACGTACAGCTACCTCTAAGTGTTCATAAAATTCCCTTACCTAGAATCACGCGTGAGCTTATCCCGACTCAGCCGTACCAGGTCTCTCAGTCCAATTCGCTCGTCTATGGAGCTGTATATAACCACATACGGGTTCAGTTCAATATACTGATCAGTATTTCACTCTTACTGATCGAATCTAAAGCTCTGGGCCTGTTTTACTCTATTGGGCCCGATTACACTTTAATGGGCCTCGAACCCCTTTTTCAGCCCGTTTCCATTTTTAAAATCCCTTTTTCGGGTTTTCTGGGCTCATTTGGTTTATCAATAATCATCGAGCTTCGTTCCAAACTCATTGGATAGCCCGGATACTATTTACAATAATTACTTTGAAATTTCGAATAAAATTCCTTTTATGCAGAATTAATCCGTAAAATTCGTAAAATAATCTTAACTCTGCATTTAAGGACTCATATTATCGTAATTAAAATGTACTTACCCAATATGGTGCGGGGTAAAAAAATCGAAGCTAAATCGACTCTTGTTCGGGCTCTGCAGTAACACTGCATAATTATTTAAATCCGGGTCATTTTCTAATAAATTAATATTAAATTGAATTCCCGGGATTTATCCGCAGGTCAGTCTCGACCCTTGGTCACTTACCCAAATTTTTGAGTCGTCCCCGGGTACATTTTCTTCCTTCTTTCCCTTTTTTTCTTTTTCTTTTTCTTTTCCTTTTCTTTTTCTTTTTTTTTTCCTTCTCCCTTTCCTGGCTACAGTGCCGTTTTGGCCCGTTTGCTGTCGCCGGTGATTTCGACCATCTCGTCGGCCTCCAGTGGGTTCAACAGAATCGCCTCGGCCTGGGGATCGTTCTGCGAGGTTGAATCGGTGCTAAGACACCGTCGTTCGCTGGGACAGAGGCGATTTCTCCGCAGAACTTTCGTCGGTCGATTCGTCGAAAATAGCTGCCGTCGGTGCGCGTTGCTGGTACCGTTGGAACCGCCGGGCTTCGCTCTTCCTTTTTCGACCGGTAGCTGGGCTCGTCGGACGCAGGTGGCTCGTCGGGCTCGTCGGGTTGGTTGTCAGGTTTGCTGGTTCCGTTTTGGTTTTGTGGGTCTTTCTCTCTCCCCGACTGATTTTCAGATTTTTCGATTTTTTCATTTTCTTTTTTATTATTATTTTTTAATTTATTTATTATTATTTTAATCAATAAAATATATTAAAAATACACAAATATCTCTTAAAATATCCTAAAAAATATTATTTAATTTATTTATTCAATAAATGAATTTATCAATCTATTTTCGTCTTTCCGGTATATTTTTCGATTCTTTTCGAGATAATTTTTTGAATTAAAAATCTCGATTAATTTTGAATTAATTCTCGTAATTTCAATAAATTAATATCTAGATCAATCGGACTCGAAATTAAATATTTTCCTCGTTATTGATCCAGATTTCGCAAATTCCATATTTTAATGAAAATTACTTATCAAATTCATACCAAATTTTGGTCTTTTGATCATTTTACCCTTGTACGTGTTCGGGACTAAATTGAATCGACTTTCTTCATAAATCCACAATCTTTTCCCTATTTTAAATTCCTCATTTTCAGTCACCTCGATTTAATTCCTTAGACGAACTTGTTGATTCCTTGTTTTCCCGATTTATCCATATTCGATTTTACATCCGATATTTCGTTTCATCCACATTTATCAAATCTGAATCAACCATCTTATGAATCCATTAACATATAATAATGTCATACAATATGGAAATCATAAGGAATATCATACAAAAATTACAGATCTCACACTATGTTTCTGTCTATATATCACCTTAGTTGCCTCCTCTGTGTTACAGAAATCAGCCAGCCAGCCATCATCCCAGTTTCACGTCAAGCCATCCCTATTTCCTCACTCTTTGTTCTTGCCACTCGTTTCAATTGTTCACTGCTTCTTATTTATATCGACTTTCCTTTCTTTTCTTTTCTACCTAAACGATTTACGTTATAAGCCATCACACGTCTTCCTTTGCTCTCATTTCTTTATGTTTTCATTTCCTGACTGTCTTCTCTTTTTTTTTTTCACCAATCAATACAAGTTCAGCAGAACATCACTCACCACTACTTCCCTTTTCTCTTCGGTCTGTTTAGTGCCCCTCTCTTCCTTTTAGTTCTTTTATTTTTTTATACTGTCCTAGGCTGCTTCAGATATTGTGTTATTTCTATCAAAATTAACTCCATTGTCAGCAAGTCATGTGTCCTCTATTGATAATCTATCATTCGGTGTAGCTCCACTACTTCATTCCTCATTTCTTTTTCCTATTTCTTTCTATCGAGTGGCTTCCTTCACAACTCCCTCACCTGCTTCGGTTTCTCCTCCTTTCTTGTCATGTTCAGACTATTTCAGACTTCTTTTTTTTTCTTCTCCATTTTCTATGCTAGTGAATGTGTCATGTACTCCCTTATATATATATATATATATTTTTTTTCTACCATACTTCTTACTCGTTTCGGTCACTAAAATATTTTCCTACTACACTTGAATATGATCTATATTCCTTACATAAGTTGCTGGAGGAAGCTCTCGGGGTTGGCTTCATTTGGAAGTGTAAGACCTGATATTTTTTAGTGCATTTAAAATATGCAAAAGGATTAAAATGGTATTCCCGAAAACGTGCAAGGGCATAACAGTCAAAAGATCAAAATTCGATATTAATTGGGACAAGAAAATTTAATTCAAAATAATGGCTTGAGAAATCTTGATCAATAACGAAGAAATAATTAAATTTCAGATTAAATTGATCAAGATATGAATATATTGGAATAAATCAAAATTTTCGCATCGAAAAATAATCCCGAAAATAATCAAAAAATATACCGAAAAGGTAAAATCGGACTGATAAATAAATGAATTAAATAATAATTTTTGAAGATATTTTGGCAATTTTAATATATTTTAATTGATTAAAATAATAACAAAAGTTAATTATAAATAATTAAAAAAAATAGAAAAATCACAATTTACGAATTTCTGGAGAAAGAAACAGAGAAGAAACGAAAGCAAAAGGCGAAACGCGAAGCAGGAAACCGAGGGAGTCGGTTTCCCTCCGATCCGACACCACCGGCGGGGTTGAGGCACCGGCGAGGACCGAGGAAGGTAGCCCCACACCAGGCGAACCACCAGCGGCCAGGACTCGCCCCGATGTCACCGAAAAACGCTGAAAATGGAGGAGGAAGCCGCGGGGAAGAAACGTCGATTCGCCGGCAATGGCGCCGATTCGACCCCAGTCGAGGCCCGATTTAGGAAGCCCATGCCATGGCGTACCGAACAGCGGTGGAATCGCGTCGGGAACCGGTTGGACGGTACCGGCACGACCAAATGTTGCTTGAACCGACTGAATCGGACTGAACCGACCGAACCAGACCGAGCTGAACCAGCGGTCTGAACCGGGTTGAACCGGACCGGACCGGTTCAGCCAAAAAGAGAGGAAAAAAGGAAGAAAAAGGGAAAAAGAAAAAGAGGAAAAATTAGGGAAAATTCCTGTGATGCAATCGAGCTTCGGGTAAGTCGGTAAGCGGTCGATTTGACCGATTTAATTTTTAGAATATTTAATTTGATAAATAATCGACTGAAAGTTTACCCGAAAATATATTTAATTGTGTAGCTCGACAATTGGCATCAACCGAGAGCTTGAGATAGCCTCAATTTGTGTACTATCATGGAATCACGGGTAAGTGCCCCTTGTTTACGACAATTTACATCGTTATGCGTATTGATGAATTACGGATTTAATTTCCACATAAATGAATTAAATTCTGAAAAATTGGATAAATTGTCGTAAATATTAAATTGAGATATCTGAGAATTTAGAACGAGGCTAAATAAATTACTGATGGGCCCAATGAGCCCAATAGGCCTCGATAAAGTGTGGTAAATGGGCTTAAGGCCGATTAAGGCCCATTATGGTGCAATCGGGCCCAATATGGGTAAACGGGCCCAATGATTTAAATTAAGCCCAGAACATATGAAATACAATTAAATTGTATTGTATATGACCTTATGAATGTGTATCCGCAGTTCCGGAGATTTGATTTGGATTGAGAACAAATCGGACTGCGTGACGAGTCATCAGTGGAAAGGTCAGACTATACAGAAAAATGAGGTAAGGGAATTGTGTGAGTAGCTAGAGGTAGCTACGCATATTTTAATAGATTTTGCATACACTAATTATGTATGTATACGTGATTATTGTATAATGATCCTAAAAGTGGTTTAAATGATTTTTAAGGATCGAAATAGGTGAAATGTCTATTTTACCCTTATTGAGGGAAGTTCACCTAAGGATGGTGAAAGCATGACATGCATGATTTAAGGATTTTTATGATTAAGGAATTTTATTGGTTTTAATCAAAGTAAATCGATAGATTGGCCAATAATTGCATAAGTTTCCCAAAATAACACTACGTAGGTGTTATTAATATTTAAATGGAAATTTCTTTGGAAAACGGCCAACTATCAAGTTTATATGGAAACGGATAGTGCCGACACGTAGTTCGCACTATATCTGCGTTTGTGAATGTGCATAAATGTGCTTGAGCAGTTGCTCGCACCGACTTGTGACATCATATGTATGACATGTGCTAGAGCAATTGTTCGCACTTATTTTCATTCCTATGAAATGCATGAGAGCTACTGGAGCCTAGCTCGCACTCTGTTTTGACATGTTTTGACATGTTTTGATTTGTTTTGACGTGGTATGCATAAAATGGTGCTGGAGCGATTGCTCGCACTAGTTTTAATGATTTGACATGCATGAGAGATGCTAGAGCTTAGCTCGCATCCTGTTTTGATTTGATATTGCATAAAGCCGTGCTGGAGTGTAACTCGCACGAGATTTGATTTAATTATGCATAAAGCCATGCTGGAGTGTAACTCACACGAGATTTGATTTACTTGAGCATTCATTTGTGCTGGAGCGTTGCTCGCACAATGTTTTAAATGGTTTTATAACTCATTTTAAAGCCGTACTGGAGTTTTTCTCGTACGAAGTTTTCACTGAGTTGTTATACATTTTCGTACTAGAGTATTGCTCGTATGTGGATTTAACTTGAATTTATAATCAGTTTAAGTCGTACTGGAGCGCTGCTCGTACGTAGATTTCATTGATTTCTATGAAACCGTGCTAGAGCTTCGCTCGCACGAGCTTTTCTGATATCATGAATATGCATGGAGCCGTGCTTGAGCTTCGCTCACACAGGGATTTATATTACATGCATATAGCCGTGTTGGAACCTCCTGTAGACTGTGTGTCACAGTGAGATGATATGCTCACACGTGCATTCTAAGATAGAGATGATATGGGTGAATAAGACCTATTACAGTCACCCCTGAATGAGCTTGGGTTCACGGAGTATGTTGTACCGTGTATATCACACGGAGTACGCAGTACCGTGCAGATTGTTTGAGTGGAGTGGCATTAGCCACGAGGCAGCAAGCCTTGCCCTCGCAATCCTGGTGTTATACTGTTCTGGCGGGTAGGACGACCCACCTCCCGTTTTAGGTGTGATACCCCGCACACTAGGTACCGTGTTGCCAGGGATCACTAGGATATGGCCATAGTCCTCGATGTTACTGATAATTACCTGATTGTCTCACATGATATAACTTGTGGTTTATTAGACCAGGGTAGACCCGAAGGAGGGGTCAGGCCCCCGATTTGACGATTTTATCATTTTCTACTATGCTCAAATATGTTTTAAGATGATTTTATGATCTGTGGCCCTGAAAGAAGGGTGGGTTTATAACCGAAGTTTTATAATGAACTTTATTGAATTGTTTTATGAGATGGACCCGAAAGGGTTAGTTTTTACTGCAATTTTAAAGAACTGATTTGAATGCAGTAGCATGATGATGTTTTCCATGCTTTCATTTGAAAACCTTGAATTGTCTTACATGACATGAAAGACTGCATGATCTTGATCTAATTCATGCTTATTATGATTTAATGATGTCACATAAAATGCTTTGAATGCATGAATTACATGATTTATATATGCACGAATAGTTTTATAAACTAAGAATGCTTTGAATGCATGAATTACATGATTTATATATACATGAATAGTTTTATAAACTAAGTCATTGATGTTTGCATGACTTTGTGCTTGATGATTTTAAATGAAAAGAAATGGATTTAAGGGCATGGCATTATGAGCATGTAGATAGTGGAGCTATCTACTTACTTGCATAATTGCCTTACTGAGCGTGTGGTTTACTCACCCCCCTTATTTTCCCATCTTTTCAGAGCACTCACAGAAATTAGTAAGCGGCTGAGGACTTGCATGCTTGGTATTCACTGCTTCCCATCGAGAGTCAGGTATACACATTTGTATAGTTTTGTATCTAAATATGTAATGCACATTACTGTAAACAGAAATGATGTCGGGGATGTAGAGTTATAAATACTATTGAGTATGTATTTAATTAAAGTCAAAGATGGTAAACTCTGATATATAAATGTGATTATAGAAATGGAATTGGTAATAGTGTGAGGTGACTAACACCGATTCATAGCCCATCTGTTTGTAGGATGGTCACGATGAGAGAAAGGTAAGAATTAAATAATAAATGAAAAAGTAAAAAATTTGCTCTGATTTTTAGGTAATTTGGGCAGTGACAGGTTTAATGGTATCAGAGCTTGAGTTAGCCTGATATGAGTCGGTGTTAGTGGTTAAGAAAGTTTACATCCCCATGTACTGTGCATTATTTAGATACAATTGTGTATATCGAGATGGAAGTGCAGCTAAGAATTTGGTTTTAAATGCAAGAATAGACTCATTAATTGATAGCCGCTATGACAGAGAGGGCGAGTACACGAGCTCGAGGCCGTAGAGGTAGGCCTGAGAGTAGTACTGAGTCACCACATGAGACTCGAGATGAGATTGACGTGGAGGCTGGTATTGAGCATGCCCCACAGAGTCCGACAGAGAGATCGGACAGAGTTTGACAGAGAGACTGGATATAGTCTGACAGAGAGATCAGACAATATTGAGATACGCTTCGCGAGGTTGGAGCGGAATGTGGAGAATATTTTGCGAGCTAATTGCTCAGAGTATGTATGGTATTTGAGGGCGAGTTGAAGCATTAATGGAAGTCCGCTCGACCCATTTGAAGAGTTAGACATCCAGAATGGACTTGAAAAGTAATTCTAGATATATTCTGGAGACAGAATATCCTAGATATTGTTTAAAGGAAATAACAGATGATATTCGTTACTCTGACCCAGAGGAACTGGTTGATTAATGAGTATAAAGCTTAGTTTATATTCCTGGGCAGATGTGACTCAGACACGATGAACAGTGAGAGTCGAGATGTCTGAAAGTACATGGAAGGACTCAAATTATCAATTAGAGTCTGATTGGCCATGTTAGATATCACTACCTACGCCGAGGCAGTGCGCACACTACAGTTGTGTGAATAAGATCATGAGTTGCATGCCTCTGAGATTGGGAAAGGTAGTAAGGGCCGAAATTGAGACAAAAGAGAATGAAAAATGATAGAGATGTCAGAACGGGAAAAATGTAATTTGGTAAAGGATTAGAGCTGAAGAGTCATGGGGTAACATGATTGGTAAAGCCCCAGTGTATTCAATTTCAACACTTATGAGGGGTATTGTGATTTGAGAACCCCGACATGCTACGGAACAGTGTAGCAGTGTGAACAGTGTAAGATGTGTGGTAGTTACCACGGAAATAAGATGTTGGACGAGGGCGAGTGTATGCCTTGGACCAAGACATCATTAATGATTCATATGATGTGGTGGAAGATACCACACTGGTTAAGAATAATGAAATAATTATTTTGAGTAATCCTGGTGCCACACATTTATTCATACCGCCTTCAGTTGCTTGTAAGCGAGTGAAAAATGTGAAGCCTGTACCCTAGACAAGAGGATGATAGTTAGCTGATTTTCAGTAACTAAATATGGGTATAAAGATTGTAAGTTTGACAAATAATGAAAGAGTTTGTTATAAGTGATATATTAAAGGAGATATATTGGAATAAGAGACGTATGCAAGGTAAGGATGTCCTTGATATGCAAAGTAATTTGGATTAAGCGGTAGTCAAGTCTGAGGGTTAATAAATGTATTTTAAAATATCTCTCTGCCTGAAGATTTAACAGCGTCTAGAAGCACACACATAACCTATAAATTGAAATCGACAGTCGTAAGGTATACATTTAAAATTTGGGTACCTTTACTGGTACGATAAAAAAATATAGAAATCGATTAATCATGAAGGTTTAAAAATTAAAATTTTATAAAAGCCGTTAATACAAGAGAAAAGAAATGACGTGGGTTAGTATCTTGAATGAAAGTGATTTCGAAATGACATTGTACGTTTATACGTACATAAGTCAAGGATATGGGTGATTGAAATATTCAGTGAAACTCAACTACAATGAGGTATTTAAACCTTACCTGGACATATTGGTTATAATCTTGAGTGATGATATTTAGATTTATTCGAAGTCCAGGGAAGAGCATGAGAAGCAACAGGAAATTATCTTACAGACAAGGTGTTAAGAGTTTCTCAAAATTGGCTGCTCAGTTGACACATCTCATTCGAGAAAAGATTTCATACGAGTGGTATGATAAGTATGTAAATGGCTTCGGTGAGTTTTGGTATATTGAAGTAATGAACTGACCACCGTAAGTATTCTCACCATGACTAACAGCTCAAGAGGTTTCAGTGAGTATGGATACCTCAAAATAAGGATTAGGCTGTGTATTGATGTAAAATGGGAAGATAGTCGTTTATGGATCCAGTTAGTTCAAGGACCATGACAGAAACTATCCGACCCATGATTTAGAGTTGGAAGCCGTAGCGTTTACATTGAAAGTATGGCGCCACCATTTATACTATAAGAAATTTCGAGTATGCACTGATCATAAAAGCCTCGAGTATCTGTTTTCACAAAAAGAGTCGGATATGAGATAACCAAGAGGGTTAGAGCTTCTAAGGATTATGATTATGAACATTTTACCACCCAGGAAAGGCTAATGTAATGGCTGATGCCTTGAACAGAAAGAGCCTCGGGATGGTATCACATATTATGCTCAGGGAGCGAGAGCTGCTAGAGCAGTTGTGAACCTCAGTAGTGATGTAATCCCTTCTGATGATGACAGTGATTTTGTGACAACTAGCCTGAGGTTAGAACAGGATTGTGTGACCGGATTTGCCAGGCTTAGCGTGATTATCGGCATGATGTCGATAGTGTGGGTCAGATTCAGAGGGGTATAATGACAGAGTTCACAGTGAGTGAAGAGGACTTACAAAGGTTTATAGAAAGTATAAGTGCTCCCCAGGACCACGGTTGATGATATAGTATTATTGACAGAAGCTCACTCTACGGGATATACAGTGCATCCGAAAAGTAATAAATATATTGGAATCTCTGAAAAGGGTATAGGTGGTCAGATGTGAAAAGAGACATTGTAGAGATTGTGGACAAGTGTCTCGTATGTCAGCAGAGTAAGGTAGAGTAAAAGAAGTTGCAGGGTTATTGCAGCCTCTACCTACAGTGACATGAAAATGGAAACAAGTTACCATGAATATTGTGATGGGTTATAGAGGACCCTAATGAAATACGAGGCTATCTGGTTGATAGTTAATAAATTGATTAAGTTTACTCACCTTCTGGCTATGAAAATCCCCAGATACTCTGAGTGTGTAGGCAAATATTTATGTATGGAAAATTGTGGAATAATGATGTAGCGTTCCAGGGAGCATGATATCAGATAGGGATTCCCGCTTCACTTCCCGCTTCTGGAAATATTTTTCAGGAAGCTATGGGAACCTGATTGAGTGTTAGCACAGCTTCCACCCTCAGACAGATAGTCAGTCAGAAAGGACTGTACAGGTTTTGGAGGATGTGATGAGAGTGTGTGCCATTGATTTTATGAGCTCCTGGGATGATCAGTTGCTACTAATCAAATTCGTCAATGATGACAGTTGTCACTCGAGTATCGGGATGAGATTATATGAGGCATTGTATGGCCGTAGGGAGTTGTTTCCCCGATTTAGATAAGAAGAAGTGGGTGACAGATAGAGAGTTGTTCCCGTATTGGTAAGACTAATCTCTGAGGATGTTCAGTTGAATTATGAGAGATTAAGAACACCTCAGAGCAGATAGAAAAGTTATGCTGACAAGAGACAGAAATCATTGGAAATTCACCGAGGGTAAATCAGTATTGTTGACAGTTACTTGTCTTAAGGACGTAATGAGATTCGGATAGAGATATTGGACATGTGGGAGATAAGACCTATAGGTTGGCGTTACCACTTGAATAGACAGGCATCCACAATATGTCCTATCTTATGATGCTTCGAAAATATTATCTGAACCCAATATATGTAATTGGATATGAGCTCCAATAGTTTAGCTCAATGAAAGTATAACGTATGAATGGAGAATTGATTCGGGTATTACAGGAAGGAGAAAATGCTGAGGCTTAAGATGATCTCCCTAGTTAAGTATGATGAAAATATTATACTCCGGAGAAAGTCACTTGAGGATGACAGTATATGATACCATAGATGTACCCGGAGTTGTTATGGACTCATATTACTTGGTTCTAATTTGGAGGACCAAATTTCTTAAGTGGGGGAGATTGTAAGACCTGATATTTTTGAGTGCATTTAAAAATGCAAAAGCATTAAAATGGTATTCTCGAAAACGTGCAAGGGCATAACGATCAAAAGATCAAAATTCGGTATTAATCGGGACAAGAAAATTTAATTAAAAATAATGGCTTGAGAAATCTTGATCAATAACAAAGAAATAATTAAATTTCGGATTAAATTGATCAAGATATGAATATATTGGAATAAATCAAAATTTTCGCATCGAAAAATAATCCCGAAAATAATCGAAAAATATACCGGAAAGGTAAAATCGGACTGATAAATTCATTTATAGATTAACTGAATTAAATAATAATTTTTGAAGATATTTTGGCAATTTTAATATATTTTAATTGATTAAAATAATAATAAAAGTTAATTATAAATAATTAAAAAAAACAGAAAAATTGCAATTTACGAATTTTTGGAGAAAGAAACAGAGAAGAAACGAAAGCAAAAGGCGAAACGCGAAGCAGGAAACCGAGGGATTCGGTTTCCCTCCGATCCGACACCACCGGCGGGGCTGAGGCACCGGCGAGGACCGACGAAGGTAGCCCCACACCAGGCGAACCACCAGCAGCCAGGACGCGTCCCGATGTCACCGAAAAACGCTGAAAACGGAGGAGGAAGCCGCGGGGAAGAAACGTCGATTTGCCGGCGATGGCGCCGATTCGACCCTAGCCTAGGCTCGATTTAGGAAGCCCAAGCCATGGCGCACCGAACGGTGGTGGAATCGTACCGAGAACCAACCGGACGGCACCGGCACGACCAAATGTTGCCTGAACCGGCCGAATCGGACCGAGCTGAACCGACGGTCTGAACCGGGTTGAACTGGACCGGACCGGTTCAGCCAAAAAGAGAGGAAAAAAGGAAGAAAAAGGGAAAAGAAAAAGAAGAAAAATTGAGAAAAATTTCTGTGATGCAATCGAGCTTCGGGTAAGTCGGTAAGCGATCGAATTGACCGATTTAATTTTTGGAATATTTAATTTGATAAATAATCGACTGAAAGTTTACCCAAAAATATATTTAATTGTGTAGCTCAACAATTGGCATCAACCGAGAGCTAGAGACAGCCTCGATTTATGTACTATCATGGAATCATGGGTAAGTACCCCTTGTTTACGATAATTTGCATCGTTATGCGTATTGATGAATTACGGATTTAATTTTCGCATAAATGAATTAAATTCTGAAAAATTGGATAAATTGTCGTAAATATTAAATTGAGATATCTGAGAATTTAGAATGAGGCTAAATAAATTACTGATGGGCCCAATGAGCCCAATAGGCCTCGATAAAGTGTGGTAAACGGGCTTAAGGCCGATTAAGGCCTATTATGGTGCAATCGGGCCCAATATGGGTAAACGGGCCCAATGATTTAAATTAAGCCCAGAACATATGAAATACAATTAAATTGTATTGTATATGACCTGATGAATGTGTATCCGCAGTTTCGGAGATTTGATTTGGATTGAGAACAAATCGGACTGCGTGATGAGTCATCAGTGGAAAGGTCAGACTGTACAGAAAAATGAGGTAAGGGAATTGTGTGAGTAGCTAGAGGTAGCTACGCATATTTTAATAGATTTTGCATACACTGATTATGTATGTATACGCGATTATTGTATAATGATCCTAAAAGTGGTTTAAATGATTTTTAAGGATCGAAATAGGTGAAATGTCTATTTTACCCTTATTGAGGGAAGTTCACCTAAGGATGGTGAAAGCATGACATGCATGAAATGCATGATTTAAGGATTTTTATGATTAAGGAATTTTCTTGGTTTTAATCAAAGTAAATCGATAGATTGGCCAATAATTGCATAACTTTCCCAAAATAACACTATGTAGGTGTTATTAATATTTAAATGGAAATTTCTTTGGAAAACGGCCAACTATCAAGTTTATATGAAAACGGATAGTGCCGACACGTAGTTCGCACTATATCTGCGTTTGTGAATGTGCATAAATGTGCTTGAGCAGTTGCTCGCACCGACTTGTGACATCATATGCATGACATGTGCTAGAGCGGTTGCTCGCACTGATTTTCATTCCTATGAAATGCATGAGAGCTGCTGGAGCCTAGCTCGCACTCTGTTTTGACATGTTTTGATTTGTTTTGACGTGGAATGCATAAAATGGTGCTGGAGCGATTGCTCGCATTAGTTTTAATGATTTGACATGCATGAGAGATACTGGAGCTTAGCTCGCATCCTGTTTTGATTTGATATTGCATAAAGCCGTGCTGGAGTGTAACTCGCACGAGATTTGATTTAATTATGCATAAAGCTGTGCTGGAGTGTAACTCGTACGAGATTTGATTTACTTGAGCATTCATTTGTGCTGGAGCGTTGCTCGCACAATGTTTTAAATGGTTTTATAACTCATTTTAAAGCCGTACTGGAGTTTTTCTCGTACGAGGTTTTCACTAAGTTGTTATACATTTTCGTACTAGAGCATTGCTCGTACGTGGATTTAACTTGAATTTATAATTAGTTTAAGTCGTACTGGAGCACTGCTCGTATGCAGATTTCATTGATTTCTTTGAAACCGTGCTAGAGCTTCGCTCGCACGAGGTTTTCTGATATCATGAATATGCATGGAGCCGTGCTTGAACTTCGCTCGCACAGGGATTTATATTACATGCATATAGCCGTGTTGGAGCCTCCTGTAGACTGTGTCACAGTGAGATGATATGCTCACACGTGCATTCTGAGACAGAGATGATATGGGTGGATAAGACCTATTACAGGTACCCCTGATTGAGCTTGGGTTCACGGAGTACGTTGTTTTGTGTATATCACGCGGAGTACGCTGTACCGTGGGGATTGTTGGAGTGGAGTGGCATTAGCCATGAGGCAGCAAGCCTTGCCCTCGCAATCCTGGTGTTATGCTGTTTTGGCGGGTAGGACGACCCACCTCCCGTTTCAGGTGTGATACCCCGCACACTAGGTACCGTGTTGCCAGGGATCACTGGGATATGGCCATAGTCCTCGATGTTACTGATAATTACCTGATTGTCTCACATGATATAACTTGTGGTCTGTTAGACCAGGGTAGACCCGAAGGAGGGGTCAGGCCCCCGATTTGACGATTTTATGATTTTCTACTATGCTCAAATATGTTTTAAGATGATTTTATGATTTGTGACCCTGAAAGAAGGGTGGGTTTATAACCGGAGTTTTATAATGAACTTTATTTAATTGTTTTATGAGATGGACCCGAAAGGGTTAGTTTTTACTGCAGTTTTAAAGAAATGATTTGAATGTAGTAGCATGATGATGTTTTCCATGCTTTCATTTGAAAACCTTGAATTGTCTTACATGACATGAAAGACTGCATGATCTTGATCTAATTCATGCTTATTATGATTTAATGATGTCACATAAAATGCTTTGAATGCATGAATTACATGATTTATATATGCACGAATAGTTTTATAAACTAAGTCATTGATGTTTGCATGACTTTGTGCTTGATGATTTTAAATGAAAAGAAATGGATTTAAGGGCATGGCATTATGAGCATGTAGATAGTGGAGCTATCTACTTGCATAATTGCCTTACTGAGCGTGTGGTTTGCTCACCCCCTTATTTTCCCATCTTTTCAGAGCACTCACAGAAATTAGTAAGCGGCTGAGGACTTGCATACTTGGTCTTCGCTGCTTCCCATCGAGAGTCAGGTATACACATTTGTATAGTTTTGTATCTAAATATGTAATGCACAGTACTGTAAACGGAAATGATGTCGGGGATATAGAGTTATAAATACTATTGAGTATGTATTTAATTAAAGTCAAAGATGGTAAACTCTGATATATAAATGTGATTATGGAAATGGAATTGGTAATAGTGTGAGGTGACTAACACTGATTCATAGCACAACTGTTTGTAGGATGGTCACGATGAGAGAAAGGTAAGAATTAAATAATAAATGAAAAAGCGAAAAATTTACTCTGATTTATAGGTAATTTGGGTCGTGACAGGAAGCCAATCCACGGGTGTATACTTATATATATAAATATACATATATATATCAATTCATTTAACTAGAAGAATAAATAAAACATAAAACATGAATATATATATATATATATATATATCTATGTACCTAATAAATTTTCCTTGTAGTATTCCAAATGAATTTAGTCTAATATTCTTGTATACTTTAAAATGAATATTTATTTGCTTGAATGTGTCAAAATCCCTCATATCATAATTAGATCATATTAATCATCCACAAAAGCACCTTTTTAATCCCAATTGTTTAATTGTTACTTATTGATAAAATCGAGTACATGAAAATTCACGGTGTTTACATTAGTTTCTCCTTCTAACCACCAAAGCATACGTATATTTGCAATCTTTAAGAATTAATTGAATTTGAAACCTTACATCGATTTTCGTATCCTGAGCTTCGTGCTACTAATCCGAGTGCTTCGATTATTCTGGGCCTGCATAATATTATTTCGAGTATCTTAATTGCTTTCTAGTTTCCAAATAATTATTAAAACAAAATTTTTTGGGTTTCACATATGTGATATGTATAATATTTTGAAATTATGACACCATGAGATATACTTTATAAATTGAAGTTTCAAGTTTAAGTTGAAAAAAAAAAGTAATTTGGGAAGTTATGAAACAGTCATGAAATGACGTCACATATTATGACTAGGACCTAGTAATAGCGAATTGATAAATAAATTAACTAAGTAAGAATCTACACTGAACGTAGGCAAACCTAAGTAAAGAAAAATGAAAATTTTTATGAAAATTATAAGGAAGTCCATACAGTACACTTTCAATTTCAAATTACTTCTATGATTTATAGAGCATTAAACACATGTAAATTGAGTATGAAGAATTCACAAAGTGTGAGACCCAAATTTTCATGCTATTGTTCATTTTAAGATAAATCGAGAAGTGTAAGACTTGTGTAAATGTTTATACAGGGCCTAGAAAGATCGAGATGCCCTGGATAGTGGCACGAAGCTCGAGGTACATGTTTCGAGGTAAGATCTTGAATTTAAGTATTTTTCAATAAAGTATGATTTTAAGTATGTTATGATGACTAGAAAGTGAAGCTAATACATTAGAAGTTGAAAAATTAGTAAAACTCGGGTTTACAGTAAACCGAGCAAATGAGCCTAAAAATGGAAATAAATTCGAAATAAATTCTAGAAATTCACAAAAATTATTTCGATGCTATAGGAAATTATTATAAGGCATAATTTACATGAGGAATGAAAATTGAGTGGAGATACGGAGGTTTCGGTGATCAAATGAATTTTTAAAGTAAATCGAAAACCTTAAGTTAAATTGTTCGGTGATGACCAAGTTGTGTAAAATGGGCCCAATCAGGAAACTTTTCTTAAACACGTGGACCCTAAATTTTTATGAGAGATACTAGCGACATAGTATCACACTTGAGAAGTAGAAATTTGGAATAAAATGGGCTAGAACTATTTTTCATGGATTTTCTAAAACTGACCAGTGGGCTGTCAAACCCAGTGAACTGGATACCCATCAGGAAAAGCCCAATTTTGACCCATCTACAGATCGAATTTAAATCTGGACTTTGATGAAATAAAACTAGACTTATTTATCTTTCATAGGTCTCTGAAAACACCCAGAAAGAAGCTCCCACACACTCTCATCTCCCTCTTGAAAGTTCCACAGGCGTTACTGTACCTCTCCCCTTCTTGAATTTTTTTGACCCCTTTTCAAATCTAATTGGACTCCGTCCATGAAGGATGAAATATTCCTATTTAATTCCTATATTACATATAAAAAATACAGCCATAAAGAAGTTCATATACTAGGTGAAAACTTGGAGAGAAGAAAAGGGTCAGAATCTGCCCTGTTCTGAGGTGAGAGAAAGTTTTATTTTTGAAAGTTTTTAGTTGGTTTTTCTTGTAGTTTTTGATGATTCTAAGCTATATTCATGTTTAATTACAGCTGAGGATTTGTTTGGAAGATCAAAAACTTGGTCAACTTTGGTCAAAGGTGAGAGAAACTTGATGGATGATGAAGATGATGAGATATGTTTATATTTGATAATTTTTAAGGATTTTTAGTTAAGTAGAATTTAAAGAAATAATTTATATGGAAGTGTGTAGTTCTGATCAGAATGCTTAAGTTGTGGAAATGATGAATTTTGGATGAATTCAAGGTTGTTAACAGTTAAATTTATACCGAAAAAATCCGGTTTATAGCTTAGTTTAGTGAAAAATCGAAAGGTGTGAGAATTGGTAAGAATTGGATTGATAAAGTGTGGATTATGGATGTGAATGGGTATGTAGGTTATTAAGATAGTGAATGTAAAGTTAGAATGATTAAATTGGAAAAAATAGCTTAAACCAACACTTAAATCGGTAAAACCGAGGAAATAGGAAAAGTTGACAAAAAGGTCAAAATTGATCAACTCTTAAGGAGATAAATACATATTTTGATATGTTGAGATGAAATCAAACAATATTTGATAATTTGGTATCATTTTGAGCAGCTCGAGAATCTGACACTGTCACGCCCCGGAAGCGCGAAAAATTGGGCTAATTTAAACTTTTTATCCATTAACTATGTTGTTTTCCTGTCCATGTTTAAATTTAAAATCTTTTTCATTTTCCAGGATCTCATTACATTACATACATTCTGTATATATAAAATCATTTACAACTATTACATCCCGACTATTATATACAATAGTGGCTATTATGTATCACATGTCTGGAATATAAGTAAGACTGTACCTCAAGGCTACGAGAGTATCCGATGAAAGGTCGGACTACCTTGTCAATGACCACAGTCTCGTATGTGCAGTAGACTCGCTATAGATAATCTGGGAGATGGAGAGGAGGGGGTGAGTTTTTCAGACTCAGTAAGAGATACATTTAAAATAGCTTTAAATACTCAAAACATGGTAAAACTCGTGGTTTTACAAATCAGCATAAATATGTACTGGAGTAGAGATGCTTACATTTCATAAAAGCAGTAAAAACATGCTTAAATCATAAGTTTACACATCATGCATCCTTTTAGTAAAACTCATATATAGTATGCATATCACGTCGTGTAAACAAGTAAAAAGCATCTCAAAACTAAATCATGCATATCATAACATGCTTATCACTTTGGAATGAAATTATATTGTCATATGTACATTTCGTAAAATATACTCATGGCTACCTTTAAAATCTCATCATAGAAAATATGTGCTCAATAAAATCATAAAACAGGTAGCATAAAATGTGCGAAAACATATATATATCATTCCGTCAATTCATCGTGTAGGGTCAGGCAATTGTCTCATATACTAGTCCCGAAGGACATCATACATCTGGTCCCGTAGGACTAAATCATGGGTACTCATGGCCATAGTACAGGGAGCCGTAGGACTGGATCAGGGTCGTACACTGCCCTATCTCTCGTGCACCACTAAATGGGGACTATACGCACGAACTCACGTGCATCACCAAGTGTGGTCTATACGCACGTTTCTCATATCAAGTCAGAGCCTGCCCGTTCCCTGGCCGTCGGCTAGGTAGATCCTTGATCGTCTCCATACGAGATTGACCCCAGATCCTTTGACTTTCTTCATGTCATGCCTTTTTACCCCACAAAATCATTTTGGGCCTCTTACCCAATTTATCAAAATCATTTCGGGCCTCATACCCGTGTATTAAAATCGTTACGGGACTCTAACCCGTTTCTCATAAATCATTACGGGATTCTAGCCCGTTTCTCATAGAAAACATAGTTTTCATAAATCATTGTGGGACTCTAGCCCGTGTAAATATGGAAAGCATAGTTATAATAGCTATTTCTTGGGACTAATAACCGTACTGTGAAAATATAGCTTAAAAGCTGTCTCGAGACTTTAACCCGTATCATGAAAACATGGTTTCGTAAAACATATCGGGACTCTAACCCGTAATCTCACGTGAAAATACTATGCTTTCATTTCAGAAGTGAAAATCACTTTTATAAACATGTATGTTGTAAAAATGTATCTCATATATATAAAACATGCTGAAAACTCGGGAAATGGTTTTGGTTTCGGTTTGAATACAGTTGGAAATCCATTTCGTCCAATTCTCATACATAAACAACTGGTAAGGATAAAAGAGTACTAACGCTACTCTAAATTATATCCCTTACCTCTTAGCGACTGATGTAGAGCACTTTCCTCGATGCTCGAATTTACCTCGTAAAATGTGTCGATAGATCGAGCTGTTGCAAAACAAGTTCAACTTATCACATATGGCTTAAATTCATTTCAACATATCCAAATATGTGATTATATCGAAGCTTTAGCCAAAAGTATACTTTTATCGATTTTACTCTTTTTTGCTCGGTTTTATCGATATAAACCTCGCTTTAAATCGTATTTAACTCAATAAATATTTTCTTCATATTTATTATGGTTGATTTAGCTAATTGGACCAATTTCTCTCTTATTGGGCCAAATTACACCTTAATGGGCCTTAATCCATTTTAATCCCGTTTCCACTTATTAATTCTTTCATCGAGGCCTATTGGGCTCATTAGGCCCATTAGTACTTATTGAGCCTTTTTCTAGACTCTTTGAATAGCCGTATATCATTTACGACAATTTAATTAAAAATCTTGATTTAATCCATTAAATGCGCAATTTAATCTGTAACTCGTAAAATAAACTTTTAATGCGCAATAATTACATAGATTGTCGTAAATGAGCTTTACTTACCCGAGATTTTACGATAGTGCACAATTCGAAGTTCGATCAGGCTCACGTACGTGATTTATCGTCAAACTGCACAATTTATATATTTAATTTCGGGTGAATTTTCGATCAAATATAATTTAAATAAATTTCTTGAAAATTAAATCGGTCACTTTTGACCTCTTACCGACTTACCCGAAGTCCGGTGTATCCCCGAAAATTTTTCCTTTTTCCATTTTCTCTTTTCCTTCCCTTTTTCTCCTTTTTCCCTCTCTTTCTTAGCTGAACCGGTTCGGTCTGGTTCAGACCGGTTCAGTCCGGTTCAGTTCCGGTTCAACTTCTCCCTCGCCGTTCGGGGCTTTTCCGGCCGGTTCTCCATCGGCTTCCGCCTCCAGCTTGTTCGCGGGGTAGTCCGATGCATGGATCTGGGGTCGGCTTCACCAAAGCTCGCCGGAAAGTGGCCTGTCCGGCCTCTTCTCTCCTCCGGCGACGGCACCCAATTTCTTTTCCTTCCGATCGGCACCGTTTCTGGCCGATCTGCGCCTGGATCGACGCCTCTGTCGCTCTCCTCTGGCCACTAGTGGTTCGTTCCTCCTTCCCCCGGCCGCCGGTCACTCCCTCTCTTCCATTTTCTCTCTTTTTCTCTCGGGTTCTCTCCCTCTCTCTCGACTGCCGGCGTTTCCTCTCTCCACCGGCGCCAACGATGGCTTCTGCAGCTTCCTCTCCTCGGCTTCTCCTCGGTGATGGCTCCGATCAACAAGGCAGAAGGGGGGAAAGGCTGGCCTTCCTCGGGTCTGCTGTTTCGTTCTCTGTTTTCTTCTCTGTCGGGCGACTCTGTTTCGCGCGACAGAGTTTCGTTTTTTTTATTAATATTTTATTATATTTTATTATATTATATTTATTATATTTTATTTTAATCAAATAAAATATAATAAATTGTACAAAATATCTCATATTATATTTTATTAATTAATTAATTTATTTTATTTTAATTATTTCGGTGTATTTTTTGCATATTTTCGGGATAATGTCCCGAGCAAAAATTACGAAAATTCGTAATATCTTTGTATCTTGACCAATTGGACTCTGAATTCCATAATTTCTTCTTTATCGATCAAGATTTCTTAAATCCATATTTTTAATGAAATTTTTTTCATCGAATTTACACCGAAATTAGGATCTTTGACCATTTTACCCTTCTACACGTTCGGGATTAATTTAGACCGATTTTCCTTCTCGGACTCCCTATCTTTTCTCATTTAAATTTCATATTTTTCGTCCAACGATTTAAATCCCTTTAATTTAAATTATTGTCCCAAATAATGAACATAGTGGGAAAAATCCGGGTTTCACAGACACTCAAAATGAGGTAAACCCGGACCCCGACAGAGTAACGCTATTTTAGCTCCGTTGAGGTAATGGATGCAATTTAAAATAGTACTAATCTCCTATATCTATTTATTGTTCATAAATGACTTGAAAATCATAGAAAGAAATCTGTTTGAAAACCATACTTTCTCGGTTTAATTCCGAAAGGAATAATAAACTGTTTTTAGATACTGACATCATGGTTTTCACTTATTTTATATAAATAAAATAGATATACATATTTTGTATGAATTATGACATGATTTGATGATTAAAGTTTCCATATAAAAGTAAGTAAGTAAGTAAGTATGAAAGTAAGGATTTTGAGACGACAGGCTACTATTAGTATATGCTGAGTGCATAATCATGCCTGCTACTTGTGGTGTCCTAGCTCCGCCACACGTAGTATTAGCTTAGAATCACCAGTGTAGTGTCTATTTTGCCTTAGTGGCGTTGTTTTCCACTACACGTGGTGTTTATTTTCGAAGTATCTTGTGACTACACGGTGTGTGCCACTGGTGCTCGTGCCCTAGCTGTGTGCTAGTGTGATTGAGATACTATATTAGAACCGCTGTACGACCCTGATCCAGCCTACAGCCCTTGCCATGGCCATAGGTATTATTACCTCTACGGAGGATATGATATGTTGCATGATAACTATGTTGAAATAGCCTAGTCTCCATGATTTGATGTATAATGTTTTAATAAAGAAAGTATATATGATGTTAGTATATGAAAGTACGTACAACGTTTTGATAAGGTATGATGTATTCTAAAGTAAGAATGTAAAATGGTTTTCTAAGTATGTATGTACGAAAGTATGTTTATTCTGATTTTCTAATTGTTTTTAAATGGTTAGAATTGTTTTAAATGCATACCTTACTGAGCTTTTCCCCAGAAGCTCACCCCTTCTCTTCTCCCATTTCAGAGTACCTGCAGTGAGACTATTCAGCCATTTACAAGTACGTGAGTAGCTGGTGGATTTAGTACCTCCCAGACTACTTCCAGTACTCGCTCAGGTATATCATCGGATATTTATTCCCAGACATGGGCGTTACACAAAGCATCAAGTGATTTTCTAAATAATTTTTACATTTATTTGATGAGAAAATTACTAAATATTTGTGTGTATGTATGTATATATATATATATATATATATATATATATATATATATATATTCAAAAATATCTCAAAGAACCGAATACATTAAGTCTAAGAAAAGTCAAGTTTCATATTTAAATTAATTGGACTTATATTTCAAATTAAGAGCATATGATAACCTATGAAGGTGATTTTTGGCTTAAGAGATATTTGTTAATTAAATGTAACTTTAATTGATATAAACACACTTATTTTTTGTCATTTAATATATATATATATATATATATATATATATATATATATATATATATATAAAGCTAACACAAAATTAAAAAAAAAAAAACTAAGCCAAATAAAACCTTAGTTGGTTGTTATGGAAAATTTAACCATAAAAAAATAAGGGAAAGGTAAATAATAATAATAATAATATATGTTGCATATCTTTTGGTTTCTCTGTCTTTGAAGTAGTTCATTACTAAACTAACATTAGCAAACATAATTCTTTTTACAAATTTGCTATTGTTTTCCTTTTAAAAGAAATAAATGTATTATACATACAAATTTAATCTTTTTAGAAATTTTCAAAAATAAAATCTTTTAATGGGAGATTTTTTTTCTTTTAGTTTTTTTCCATAGAAATAATGATATGTTATTGTTATTTTTATAAAATATAAATTTAAAATTCTTTGTCTCTATTTATAAAGCCCAAAACACTCAAACCTAGCCTATGCGAATAAATCTTAATAAGCCCAATATGCTGAAAGGCCCAAAGCACAAAGGGCAAACCAGTTTGGGGAAGTAGGCTTGTGAAACCCAAATCTTCTCATATTACTATTCATTTTAAGTTAAACCGAGAAATCTAAAACTCATGTAAATATTCATGTATGGCCCAGAATGATCGAGACGTCCGGGATAGTGGCACGAAGCCCGATGCACTTATTTCGAGGTAAGGATGCAATTTTAAGCATTTTTCAAAAAGTGTGATTTAAAGCATGTTTTGATAATTAGAAAGTGAAACTAAGGTGTTAAAAGCGGAAAAGTTAATGAAACTCGAGTTTACACTAAACTAAGAAAATGGGCCTAGTAAGAGGAATATATTCAAAATAAATTCATAATAAATTCTAGAAATTCACGAAAATTATTCTGACACCATAAGAAATTCACATAAGGCATAATTGACATGGGTAATGAATATGGAGTGGTAATAATGAGTTTTCGATGTTAGAATTAATTTTTAAAGTAAACTAAAAACCTTATGCAATTTTAATTGGTATTGACCAAATAGTGCAACATGGGCTCAATCGGGGAATTTTGATTCAACAAGTGGCCCCAAATTTTTATGAGAGATACTAGGGACATAGAGATACACATGAGAAGTGGAAAATTGGAAGAAATGGGCTGAAAAATTGTCACGACCCAAGACTACCCAAAATCAGAGTAAATTTTTCGCGTTTTATTATTTTCTTTCATGCTTACATGTTCTCTGATCGTGACCACACTCCACTAACAATTGGGCTGTGCGTCAATGCCAGTCCCACCATTCATTTACCATATAACTTAATTCTTTCTCAGTCATTTATAAGAGTTTACAATATTTATACATCCCCTAAAGTTACTTACAAACATGATATTGTGCTATGCTTATGTAGATACAATATATGCAAGTGTATATACCTTAAGTGATGGGTAGCAGCGGATATTCGGAATGCAGTACTCAGTCGCCTCAATATCTATTGGAGATTATCTGTGTGAGAAAATGAAAGGGGTGAGCACATCAAGCTCAGTAAGGCAATCCCACGAACAAGTAGGTAACCATACTACCTACATGAACGTGGTGCCATGAATAAACCACCCTTTCTCCACACATTTTAAAACTGATGCTATGATTCATGATGTCATGTAAAACACGTTCGCACGAAAAATTCAACATGCAACTCTTTTTAAATCATTTCTTTCTCATTTAAAAATTTCACAATAAAGTCAGGACTCAACCCCTCCTTCGGGTGGTCCTGACTCAAACAAAACCACGAAAATCAGTTTACATCACACATGGGTTTAAAAAGCATGGAAATAATCATCATGCACATTTAGTTTAAAACCCAGTTTCAATCATCGTCAAGATCATCAACATGCGAGACTAGGCAACATCTATATATCGGTAATAACCAGGACTATGGCCATGTGTCCTCGGGAGTTCCTCTGCTACACAGATCCTAGTGTGCGGGTTCTCACCATGATCGGGAACCGTCCGAGAGGTGGGTCAATCCAACCTGTCAGTCTTATCCGATCCCACGCATCCGAAGATGCCGTATCCAAAGATACCCCGTATCCGAAGATACCGTATCCGAAGATACCCCGTATTCGAAGATACCACACGGTACATCGTACCCCATGCTACTTGCATGGTACATCGTACTCCGTGGACCCATATCATATCTCTATACTCATGCCATGTCTCAAAATGCACATGCGAGCCTATTTAATCGGTGACACAGTCTACCCGAAGCTCCAAGCACGGCTCATCACATGTTCTTATAAAAATCAGTGGGGGGTGCGAGCGATGCTCCAGCACTCTCGTCAATTCAAGTAAAACTAGTGCGAGCTAAGCTCTAGCACTCTCATCAAATCATGTGAAAAATCTGGTGCGAGTTACACTCTAGCACCCTGTCACGAAAATCATGTAAAATCTGGTGCGAGTTAGACTCTAACACCGTGTCACGAAAATCATATATATATATATAAAATCTGGTGCGAGTTGGACTCCAGCACCAATGCATGTAAAACTCTAGTGCGAGCTCTCGCTCCTGCACCAATGCATGCATCACACAAATCAAAACATCGTGCGAGCTGAGCTCTAGCACGTCATATGTCAATAGAAACATGTAGGCGGCTATGTTTCCTTAAAACAGTTTTCAAAACAATTTCATCATTGAAAATATGCAATGCTGTGCATTTTTCTTTCAAGGTTAGCCAGCCTACTCATGCATTCGTCAAAACACCTCCAGAACGAGCAGGAACCTCTTGTTCTTGCTCCTCCCAATTTTTTCTAAAATTGTAAATTTTTTGCCCATTCAGGGCACTAAAATTATTTATTTACTTCTAGACCCTACAGATAATTTAAAAGACTGCATATGACTTTGAATTTTCGTAAAGTTACCTCTAGCAGTCTGTAGAATTCCCTTACCTTATTTTTCTGCAGAGTCTGACCTTTCCTTTTTCACTGCTGTCTTGTCACGCAGTCCGATCTGCTCCCAACCTAATGTCCGAAACTGCGTATAAATATTTCTCAGGTCAGATATCATACAATTTAATTGTATTTCCTATTTTCTGGGCTTAATTTAAATCATTGGGCCCTTTTACCCCTATTGGGCCCGATTGCACCTTAATGGGCCTTAATCGGTCTTAAGCCCGTTTTTCACTTAATTTTCACATTATCGAGGCCTATTGGGCTCATTGGGCCCACCAACAATTTCTTGGACCTCGTTCTAATTCTCGAATAGCTAAATTTATTATTTATGACAATTTATCCGACTTTCCAAAATTTAATTTAATTAATGCGGAAATTAAATCCGAAGTACGCATAACGATGCAATTATCGTAAATAAGATTTACTTACCCGAGATTCCATGCTAATAAGTAAATCGAGGCTGTCTCGAGCTCTCGTTTGACGTCGATTGTCGAGCTACACAATTTCATAAATTTTTTGGTAAATTTTCAGTCGAAAATTAATTAAATAAAATATTCCAAAATTTAAATCGGTCAATTTCGACCGCTACTGACTTACCCGTAGCTCGATTACATCGCCAGGACTTTTTTCCAATTTTTCCTATTTTTCTTTTTCCCTTTTTCTCCTTTTTTCCCTTTCCTCATTGGTTAAACCGGTTCGGTCCGGTTCAGACCCGATTCGGTCCGGTTTAGACCCGGTTCGGACCCACCGGTTCACCCTGGTTTACTTCGGTTCGACTGGTTCAGGGCCTTGCCGGCCGGTTCTCCGTCGGCTTTCGTCGCCAGTGGCTCCGTTGGGTCGTCTGCATCTCAGATCTAGGGTCGGCTTCGGTCGAGGTCGCCGGAAAGTGGCCGGTCCGGCTGTTCTCCTTCGGTCGTCGGTACCCATTTCCTCTTTCCGTCGTTTCCGATGTTTGCCGGCAGTTTCGCCGGTCGTGACCGCCACCAATAAGTTCGCCTGCGCCTGGGGAACGTTCGGCGGTGGTCGGGGTCTTCCAAATCGATGCCGTTCGCCACCGTTTCCTTTTCCCTTTTTCGTTTTTCGTTTTTCTCGGTTTCTCGCCGATCCCTCGCCGTTTGTCGGTTCTCTCTCCGCCTACCAGCGCCAGCTCGGCTCGGCTTGCATCTGGCTTCCTTCGCAGACCTCGTCTGGCCGCCGGTGGCTGTCCGTCGGTGGGGGCAGACGCTCAGCCTCGTTTTTTTTCTGTTTCTCTTCTCTCCCCGATTTTTTTCTGATTCCTCTCTTTTTTTTCTTTTTAAATTTATTTATTTATTTATTTTTATTTTATTTATTTATTTTTATTATATTTTAATCATAAAAATATTCACAAATATTCTACAAATATCTACAAATTTCTTATTTTATTCTAAATTCATTTATTTAATTTTCTTTAATTTATTTAATTTATTTTAACCCTTTTCGGTATATTTTTTTGATTATTTTCAGGATTATTTTTTGAAGTAAAAATCCCGATTAATTCCGATTAATTCCCATAAATTCATATCTTGATCAATTTAACCCGAAATTTAATTATTTCTTCGTTATTGATCAAGATTTCTCAATCCCTTATTTTTAATTAATTTTTCTTGTCGAATTTATTTCGACTTTCGATCTTTTGACCGTTTTGCTCTTGCACGTGTTCGGGATTAATTTAACCCGACTTCCCTTCACGAACACTCACTCATTTCACATTTTAAACCCTTATCTCCCGTCTGAATTCCATTCGTTTAAATTTGTGACCATTTTTAATCCTTTATAATGAATTACGATATAATTCGGGTCTTACATAATCTCCCCCACTTAAGGAATTTGGTCCTCCAAATTAGAATCAAGTCATATGAATCCGTAAACTACTCCGGTACATCAATCGTATCATACTTTTTAATTCTCATGTGACCTTTTTTCGGAGTGTAATACTACCAAAGGACTTTAATTAGGGAGATCGTCTTAATCCTCAATACTTTCTCTTTCCTGTTTAATGCCCGAATCAACTTTTTCAATATACTTATATTTGCATTGAGCTGAACTGTTGGAGTTCATATCCGATCACATATGCTGGATCTGGATAGTATTGCCGAAATATCAAAAGATGGGACACATTGTGGATGCCTGTTTATTCAAGTGATAATGCCAACCTACAGGTCTTATCTCCCACTTGTCCAATCTCTCAAAAATTTCATTCAGCAAAACTCAATTTGCCTTCTTCCCGAGTCTCATTATGTCCTTATTCCCTTAGGACAAATAACTTCAACAATTATTAATTCACCCTCGGTGAATTCAATGCTTTTTGTCTGCTCTGAGGTGTTCTTAATCTCTCCCTCAACTGAACATCCTCAGAGACTTATTATACTAATTCGGAAGAAGTTTCTATCTGTCATCCACTTTTTCTTATCCAAGTTGGGGAAACAAACCCTACGGCCATACTATGCCTCATATCTTGTTATCCCGATACTTAAGTGCCAACTATCGTTATTGATGGATCCAATTTGTAACAACTGATCATTCTAGGAGCTTATAAAATCAATGGCACACGCTTTCATCGTATCTTCCAGAACCTGTACAGTTCTCTCTAACTGACCATCTATCTGAGGATGGAAAGCTATGCAAATACTAAATCGGGTTCCCGTAGCTTCCTGAAAATATTCTCAAAGGTGGGAAGTGAAGTGGGAATCCCTATATGATACCATGCTCATTGGAACGCTACATAATGTTCCACAATCTTCCTTATACCTGAATCCTCATACACACTTTGAGTATTTGGGAATTTCATAACTAGAAGGTGGGTAGACTTAGTCAATTTAGCGACTATCATCTAAATAGCCTCGTGATTCATCTGAGTCCTCTATAACCCATCACGAAATTTATGGAGACTTGCTCCCATTTTCGTGCCGTGTCGATATAGGTAGAGGCTACAATAACTCTGCAGACTTTTAATACTCTACCTTATTCTACTGACATACGAGGCACCTTTCCATAACCTCTACCATATCTCTTTTCACATCTGACCACCAATACCCTTTTTAGAGATTTCATATATATATATATATTAGTTACTTTCCGTATGCACTGCATATCCCGAAGAGTAAGCTTCTGACAATATTACTATCTCATCAACTGTGGTCCTGGGGAGCACTTATACTGTCTCTGAACCTCTCTGTAATTCATCAACACTCTCTGTGAACTTCGTCACTGTACCCTTCTGAATCTGACCCAAACTATCGACACCATGCCGATCATCACGCTAAGCCTGTCAAATTCGAGCACTCTCATTCGGTTCTAGTCTCAGGCTAGCTGTCACACAATCACTGTCATCATCAGAAGGGATCACATCAATACTGAGGCTCACAACTGCTCTAGCAGCTCACGCTCCCTGACAATCATATGTAATACCATCTCGAGGCTCTTTCTGCTCAAGGCATCAGCTGTCACATTAGCCTTTCCTGGGTGGTACAATTTTCCACAATCAAAATCTCTCAGAAGCTCTAACCCACTATGTATTCTCATATTCGTCTCTTTCAGTGAAAACAGATACTTGGGGCTTTATGATAAGTGCATACCCAAAATTTCTCACTATGTACATAATAGTACCATATCCTCAGTACAAGTATTACCGCTACCAACTTTAAATCATGGGTCAGATAGTTTATTTCATGATCCTTGAGTTATCTGGATCCATAATCGACTATCTTCCCCTTTTTGCATCAATACCTAGCTCATTCATGATTTTGAGGTATCCATACACACGGAGAACCTTTTGAGCTGTTGGGTATGGTGAAAATAATCACGGTGGTCAGTTCATACTTCACTATATCGAAATTTCATGTCACATCTATCATCTCACTTATCATCTCATTCAAATACCACACTTTCTTAGTTAAACGTGTCAACAAAGTAATACCCTTTTTAGAACTCGCAACAACCATCTGTAAAAGTAATTTTCCAATTGTTGCTTATAATTTTCTCTGGACTTTAAATACACCCAGCATATCATCAATAAGGATGATGATAAATCGGTCCAAGTAAAGTTTAAATAACTCATTGTAGTTGAACTCCATTACATATTTCAATCGCCCATATCCTTGACCTATGTACGCATAAGTGTATAATCACTTCAAAATTGCTCCCGTTCAAGGTACTAACCCGCGTCATTTCCTTTTTTTATTATTAACGGCTTTTATTAAATTTTAATATTTTAACCTTCATAATTAATCGAATTTTATAGTTCTTTATCGTACTAGTAAAAGTATCTAAATTTTAAATGCATATATCTTACCACGGTCGATTTCAAGTCATAGATTATACATATATATTTCTAGACGCTGTCAAGTCTTCGGGCGGGGAGGTATTTTGAAATACCTTTATTAACCCTCAGACTTAACCACAATTACTTTACATATCAGTCTTTGTGGTCACAATTCATATTCGCTACTAATTGCTTTAATCCTAATTACTTCATGTATCATAGATATTCTTACCTTACATACTCCTCTTATTCCAATATAACTCGTATTCAGGATCATGCATATCTTAAAGAGTATCTCCTTCGTATATCAATTATAACCAAACTCTGTCATTATTCATTTCGTGAGTACCATCATTTGCTCCTTTAATTTCAACTGTTGCACCCCTTTTTATTACTTATCAAAACTTACAGTATACTTTTCAGGGGTAACCATATCACTATCTTAGGATAGAAATCCGAACTTCATAATATGCAGCCGATTACTTTATTCTCAAATATTACTTTAAATTATTCATAGTCCATTGAATAAAATCGGCTGACTTATACTTCTTCCCCCGTTTTCAACTTAAAATCTCTTCATAATTATTTCGTTAGTTAACCTTCCTCTATTGGGGTACTCATTTATCAGTAATGTGCCCAAGAGTGTAGGCATTCATGTCTTTTACTCACTTACATGCGAATGAAGGCGGTATGAAGAAATACGTGGTACCAGGATAAATTAACACAATTACTTCTTTATTCATAAGTAGTGTGGTATCTTTCACTACATCCTGTGAAACATCAGTAGTGTCCTGGTCCAAGACATACACTTGCCTTCGCCCAACAGCCTACTTTCCTTTTCTCTTCGGCTGTGGCCTCCCTTTTTGATGCAGCTATCTCAACAGGGTTTTCTCTATCTCTTTACCTTTCTGTGGGGCAATCTCGCCCAACTCTGAGCAATCATTATAAATGGCCCATCTTACCACACTTAACGGCTATTTTCATCAATAATATGTAGGTGTAGGCCCTATTTCCGTGGTATTTACCACACATTCTACAGTGATCCGTAGCAGATCGGGGTTCTCCAATCACAATAGCCCTCAAAAGTGCTACAATCGGATAATTGTGGGCTTACCAATCATCTTAGCCCATAACTCATCAAATCAACTCTTTTACCAACTGGTCTTTTACCAATTACCTTTTTCCCGTTCTGACATTTCTGTCATTCTCAATTCTCTTTCTGTCTCTATTTTGACCCTTACTGCCTTTCCCAATCTCAGAGGCGTGCAACTCTCAGTCTTATTCACACCACTTAGTTTACGCAGTGCCTCGACATAGGTAATATCTCATGGGCCAATCGGACTCAAATCGACAATCTGAGCCCTTCCATAAACTTTTAGACATCTCGACTGTCACTGTTCATATTGTCGAGGTAATATCTGCCCAAGAATATAACTGAGTTTCATACTCATAATTCATACTTATCAATAAATCAATTCCTTTTAAACAGTGTCCGAGATATTCTATCACCGGAATACATCTAAAAATATTTCTCTTGTCAACTCTGGATGTCTAATTCTTAAAATAGGTCGAGCGGACTTCCATCAATGCTCCGTCTCACCCTCAAATCCCTTGCATACTCTGAGCAATTAGCTCCCAAAATATTCTCCACACTTCGCTCCAACCTCGCGAAGCGTGTCTCAATACTGTTCGATCACTCTGTCGGACTCTGTGAGGCATGCTCAACATTAGCCTCTATTTCATTCACATCTTGATTAGGTCAACTTAGCACAATTAGCAGGCTCAGGTCTATCTCAACGACCTTTGCCTCATGCTCTACCTTCTCTATCTCGACTAATATTAGGTATTCATGCATTCTCAACCATTTCTTAATTAAAACCCATCTCGATATACACTATTGTATCTAACCAAGCATAGTAACACGGGGATGTAATTTTCTAATTACTGACACTGACATACATCAGACCAATTTCTGCTCTGATACCACCTTTATATGTCACGACCCAAAACTACCCAAAATCAAAGTAAATTTTTCGCGTTTTATTATTTTCTTTCATGCTTACCTGTTCTCTGATCGTGACCACACTCCACTAACAATTGGGCTGTGCGTCAATGCCAATCCCACCATTCATTTACCATATAACTTAATTCTTTCTCAGTCATTTATAAGAGTTTACAATATTTATACATCCCCTAAAGTTACTTACAAACATGTTACTGTGCTATGCTTATGTAGATACAATATATGCAAGTGTATATACCTTAAGTGATGGGTAGCAGTGGATATCCGGAATGCAGTACTCAGTCGCCTCAACATCTACTGAAGATTATCTGTGTGAGAAAATGAAAGGGGTGAGCACATCAAGCTCAGTAAGGCAATCCCACGAACAAGTAGGTAACCATACTACCTATATGATCGTGGTGCCATGTATAAACCACCATTTCTCCACACATTTTAAAACTGATGTTATGATTCATGATGTCATGTGAAACACGTTCACACGAAAAATTCAACATGCAACTCTTTTTAAATCATTTCTTTCTTATTTAAAAATTTCACAATAAAGTCAGGACTCAACCCCTCCTTCGGGTGGTCCCGACTCACACAAAACCACGAAAATCAGTTTACATCACACATGGGTTTAAAAAGCATGGAAATAATCATCATGCACATTTAGTTTAAAACCCAGTTTCAATCATCCTTAAGATCATCAACATGCGAGACTAGGTAACATCTGTATATCGGTAATAACCAAGACTATGGCCATGTGTCCTCGGGAGTTCCTCTGCTACACGGATCCTAGTGTGTGGGTTCTCACCATGATCGGGAACCGCCCGGGAGGTGGGTCAATCCAACCTGTCAGTCTTATCTGATCCCACGCATCCGAAGATGTCATATCTAAAGATACCCCGTATCCGAAGATACCGTATCTGAAGATACCCCGTATCCGAAGATACCAAACGGTACATTGTACCCCATGCTACTTGCACGATACATCGTACTCTGTGGACCCATATCATATCTCTATAATCATGCCATGTCTCAAAACGCACATACAAGCCTATTTAATCGGTGACACACAGTCTACCCGAAGCTCCAAGCACGGCTCATCACATGTTCTCATAAAAATCAGTGGGGGGTGCGAGCGATGCTCCAGCACTCTCGTCAATTCAAGTAAAACTAGTGCGAGCTAAGCTCTAGCACTCTCATCAAATCATGTGAAAAATCTGGTGCGAGTTACTCTCTAGCACCCTGTCACGAAAATCATGTAAAATCTGGTGCGAGTCAGACCCTAACACCGTGTCACGAAAATCATATATATATATATATAATCTGGTGCGAGTTGGACTCCAGCACCAATGCATGTAAAACTCTAGTACGAGCTCTCGCTCCTGCACTAATGCATGCATCACACAAATCAAAACATCATGCGAGCTGAGCTCTAGCACGTCATATGTCAATAAAAACACGTAGGCGGCTCTGTTTCCTTAAAACAATTTTCAAAACAATTTCATCATTGAAAATATGCAATGCTGTGCATTTTTCTTTCAAGGTTAGCCAGCCTACTCATGCATGCATCAAAACACCTCCAGAACGAGCAGGAACCTCTTATTCTTGCTCCTCCCAATTTTTCCTAAAATTGTAAATTTTACCCTTAACAAGGGTATTTTGGTAAATTTACCCATTTGGGGCACTAAAATTATTTATTTAGTTCTAGACCCTACAGGTAATTTAAAAGACTGCATATGACTTTGAAGTTTCATAAAGTTACCTCTAGCAGTCCGTAGAATTCCCTTACCTTATTTTTCTGCAGAGTTTGACCTTTCCTTTTTCACTGCTGTCTCGTCACGCAGTCCGATCTGCTCCTAACCCAATGTCCGAAACTGCGTATAAATATTTCTCAGGTCAAATATCATACAATTTAATTGTATTTCCTATTTTCTGGGCTTAATTTAAATCATTGGGCCCTTTTACCCGTATTGGGCCCGATTGCACCTTAATGGGCCTTAATCGACCTTAAGCCCGTTTTTCACTTAATTTTCACATTATCGAGGCCTATTAGGCTCATTGGGCCCACCAACAATTTTTTGGGCCTCGTTCTAATTCTCGAATAGCTAAATTTATTATTTACGACAATTTATCCGACTTTCAAAAATTTAATTTAATTAATGAGGAAATTAAATCCGAAGCACGCATAATGATGCAATTATCGTAAATAGGATTTACTTACTCGAGATTCCATGCTAGTACGTAAATCGAGGCTGTCTCGAGCTCTCGTTGGACGTCGATTGTCGAGCTACACAATTTCATAAATTTTTGGGTAAATTTTCAGTCGAAAATTAATTAAATAAAATATTTCAAAATTTAAATCGATCAATTTTGACCGCTATTGACTTACCCGTAACTCGATTACATCGCCGAGATTTTTCCCCAATTTTTTCTCTTTTTCTTTTTCCCTTTTTCTCCTTTTTTTCCTTTCCTCATTGGCTGAACCGGTTTGGTCTGGTTCAGACCCGGTTCGGACCCGTCGGTTCACCCCGGTTCACTCCGGTTCGATCGGTTCAGGGCCTTGCCGGTCGATTCTCCTCGGGCTTTCATCGCCAGTGGCTCCGTTGGGTCATTTGCATCTCAGATCTGGGGTCGGCTTCGGTCGAGGTCGTCGAAAAGTGGCCGGTCCGGCTGTTCTCCTTCGACCGTCAGTACCCATTTCCTCTTTCCGCCGTTACCGGCGTTTGCCGGCAGTTTCGCCGGTCGTGGCCGCCACCAATAAGCTCGCCTGCGCCTGGGGAACGTTCGGCGGTGGTTGGGGTCGGCCAGATCGGCGCCGTTCGCCGTCGTTTCCTTTTCTCTTTTCTGTTTTTTGTTTTTCTCGGTTTCTCGTCGATCCCTCGCCGTTCGTCGGTTCCCTCTCCGCCTACCAGCTCCGGCTCGGCTCGGCTCGCATTTGGCTTCCTTCGCCGACCTCGTCTGGCCGCCGGTGGCTGTCCGTCGGTGGGGGTAGACGCTCGGCCTTGTTTTTTTTTCCGTTTCTCTTCTCTCCCCGATTTTTTTTCTGATTCCTCTTTTTTTTTCTTTTTCTTTTTAAATTTATTTATTTATTTTTATTTTATTTATTTATTTTTATTATATTTTAATCATTAAAATATTCAAAAATATTCTACAAATATCTACAAATTTGTTATTTTATTCTAAATTCATTTATTTAATTTAATTTTATTTATTTTAACCATTTTCGGTATATTTTTCGATTATTTTTGGGATTATTTTTTTTGAAGTAAAAATCCCGATTAATTCCCATAAATTCATATCTTGATCAATTTAACCCGAAATTTAATTATTTCTTCGTTATTGATCAAGATTTCTCAATCCCTTATTTTTAATTAAATCTTCTTGTCGAATTTATTTCGACTTTCGGTCTTTTAACCATTTTACCCTTGCACGTGTTCGGGATTAATTTAACCCGACTTCCCTTCACGAACACTCACTCATTTCGCATTTTAAACCCTTATCTCCTGTCTGAATTCCATTCGTTTAAATTTGTGATCATTTTTAATCCTTTATAATGAATTACGATATAATTCGGGTCTTACAAAAATATTTTTGGTGGATTTTCTAAAACAGGGTAGTGGGCTACCCTATCCCAAGAAACTGCTGACCCATAAGAAATTGCTACATTTGGAGACCTTACATAAGGCCAAAAATTCTGATATTTTCCATATATAAAATAAACTTTATAAGCTTTCCAAAAAGGTATAGCAAGCCTCGAAAGCTTCTGAAACAAGAGAGAACGACTCTCCCCAAGTTGTCGTTCACGTTATGGACCAATCAGCCTTGCGTGAATTTTCAAGCCATCTTCGGCCATTTTTAGCATCTTTCGAGAAGGATCCAATATTCCCTCTTAACCTCTATACAACATAAAACAAATTCAGCCCCAAAGGAGGTCATGTGATAGGTGAAATCTAGTGAGAAGAACAGGGGCAAAAACTACCCTGTTCCGAGGTGAGAGAAAGCTTTAATTTTGAAAGTTTTTGGTTGGTTTTTCTTGTTGTTTTTGTCACGACCCAAATTACCTAAAATCACTACAAATTTTTACTTTTCGATTATTATTTAATTCTTACCTTTCTCTCATCGTGACCATCTTACCAAACAGTTGGGCTATGATTCGGTGTTAGTCACCTCTCACCTATTTACCATTACATTTCCATAATCACATTCATATATCAGAGTTTACTATCTTTTGACTTTAACTAAATACATACATAATGGTATTTACATAACCTTACACCCCCGACATAATATACGTTTACAGTACTGTGCATTACATATTTAGATACAAAACTATACAAATGTGTATACCTGTTTCTCAATGGGAAGCAGCGGATACCAAGAATGTAACTCCTCAGCCGCTCACTAACTACTGCGAGTGCTCTGAAAAGATGGAAAAATAAGGGGGTGAGCAAACCACACGCTCAGTAAGGTAATTATGCAAGTAAGTAGATAGCTCCATTATCTACATGCTCATAATGCCATGCCCTTAAAATCCATTTCTTTTCATTAAAATCTCAAGCACAAAACCATGCATACATCAATGACATAGTTTATCAAAACTATTTGTGCATATAGAAATCATATAATTCATGCATCAAAGGCATTTTATGTGACATCATTAAATCATACTTAGCATGAGGTAAATCAAGATCATGCCATGTAAAACAAATCATGAGAAACAATTCTTTTCATAAATTTATCATTAACGCATGGAAAACTCATCATGCTACTGCATTTAAATCATTCCATTAAAACTGCAGTATAAAATAACCCAAACGGGTTAAGCATCTCAAAAATTAATCTTTTAATATTCATTATAATAGTATGTTATAAAATCATATCTCAATGAAAATCACAAAATCGGGGCCTGACCACTCCTTCGGGTCTACCCTGGTCTATTGAGACCATAAGTTATATCATGTGAGACATGTAGGTGACTATATCAGTAACATAGAGGACTATGGCCATAACCTAGTGATCCCTGGCTACACGGTACCTAGTGTGCGGGGTATCACACCTGAAACGGGAGGTGGGTCAATCCTGCCGCTAGAACAACATAACATCAGGATTGTGAGGGCAAGGTTTGCTGACTCGTGGCTAATGCCACTCCACTCCAACAATCCCCACGGTATAGCGTACTCCATGTGATATACACGGTACAACGTACTCCGTGAACCCAAACTCAGTCAGGGGTGCCTGTAATAGGTCTTATCCACCCATACCATCTCTGTCTCAGTATGCACGTGTGGGCATATCATCTCACTGTGACATACAGTCTACAGGAGGTTCCAACATGACTATATGCATGTCATATAAATCCATGTGGGAGCGAAGCTCTAGCACGGCTCCATGCATATTCATGATATCAGAAAATCTCGTGCGAGCGAATCTCTAGCACAGTTTCATAAAAATCAGTAAAACCTGCATACGAGTAGCACTCCAGTACAACTTTAAAATGAGTTATAAATTCATATAAAACTTCGTGCGAGCAAGCTCCAGTACGGTGTTATGCATCAATAAATTAAATCTCATGCGAGTTACACTCCAACATGGCTTTATGCATAAATAAATCAAATCTCGTGTGAGTTACACTCCAGCACGACTTTATGCATAAATAAATCAAATCTCATTCGAGTTACACTCCAGCACGACTTTTATGCAAGTATCATATCAAAACAGGATGCGAGCTAAGCTCCAGCACCTCTCATGCATGTCAAATCATTAAAACTAGTGCGAGCAAGTGCTCCAGCACCTTTTTATGCATATAAAGCCATAAAAACTAGTGCGAGAAATTGCTCCAGCACCTTTTTATGCCAATCAAATCAAAACAAATCAAAACATTCAAAACAGAGTGCGAGCTAAGCTCTAGCACCTCTCATGCATTTCATAATAATAAAAATCAGTGCGAGCAATTGCTCTAGCACATTTCATGCATATGATGTCACACCAGTCAGTGCAAGCAACCACTCAAGCACATTTTGTGCATACTCACAAACGCAGATATAGTGCGAGCTATGCGCCAGCACTATCTGTTTTCATATAAACTTGATAGTTAGCCCATTTTCCAAATAATTTTCATTTAAATCTTAATAAAATTTACGTAGTGTTATATTGTGAAATTTATATAATTACTAGCCAATCTATCGATTTTCTTTGCTTAAAAACGAAGAAAATTTCTTAAATCTAAAAATTCCTTAAATCATACATTTCATGCATGTCATGCTTTCACCATCCTTAGGGGTAAAATAACCTTTTCCTATTTCGAGTCCTTAAAATCATTAATTTTTTTCTAGGACCTTTATACATATTTTGTGTATACATACATATTTAGTGTATACAAAAGCTATTAAAATACGCGTAGCTACCTCTAGCTACTCACATAATTCCCTTACCTTATTTTTCAGTACAGTCTGACCTTTCACTGATGTCTCGTCATGCAGTCCAATTTGCTCTCAATCAAATCTCTGGAACTACGTATAAATATACATCAGGTCAAATACAATACAATTAATTGTATTTCATATTTTCTGGGCCTAATCTAAATCATTAGGCCCGTTTACCCCTATTGGGCCCGGTTGCACCATAATGGGCCTTAATCAGCCTTAAGCCTGTTTTTTCACTTACTATTCATATTATCGAGGCCTATTGGGCTCATTGGGCCCATCAATATTTATTGAGCCTCGTTCTGAATTCCCGAATAGCTTAATGAATTATTTACGACAATATATCTCTAATTCCAGAATTTAATTCATTTAATACGAAAATTAAATCCATAATATATGCGGTAAATTTCTAACACGCATAACGATGCAAATTATCGTAAATAAGGGTTACTTACCCGAGATTTCACGATAAGATGTAAATCGAGGCTATCTCGAGCTCTCTTTTGACATGAATTGTTAAGCTACACAATTTAATATTTTTCTGAGTAAATTTCCAGTCGGATATTTATCAAATTAAATATTCTGAAATTTAAATCGATCAATTTCGACCGCTTACCGACTTACTCGTAGCTCGATTGCATCACTGAAATTTTTCCTAATTTTTCCTCTTTTTTTCCCTTTTTTTTTCTTCTTTTCCTTTTCTTTTTGGCTGAACCGGTCCAGTCTGGTTCAGTATACTCTCACTGCACTCAATCGACCGTACCGGTTTAGGCTTCACTTTGCCGTTTCGACGCCGTCCAGTCGATTCCCAGGCTATTTACGGTGTCGTTCGACGCGCCATCACCTGGTCGTTCATCATGGGCCCTCGGCTGGAGTCAAAACGGCGCTGATGGTTACCAATCCAGGTTTCTCTCCCACGGCACTCTCCCCTCGATTCGCCGTTCTCTGGCAGTCTCCACGGCGCTTCGCGGCCGCTGGTGAGTCGCCCGATGTTGGGCTGCCTTCGTCGGCCCTTGCCAGCCCCTTAGCCTCACTGGTGGCCGTCGGACGGAGGGGATTTGGTTCCCTTTGTTTTTCGGCTTCGTTTTCGCCATTTTCCTTCAGAAATCGCATTTCGCGATTTTTTGATTTTTTTTCGTTACGTTATTTTTATTTATTTATTTATTATTATTTTATTCATTATTTTATTCATTATTTTATTATTAAAAATCCAAAATATCTTAAAAAATTATATTTTATTCATTTAATCACTAAATGAATTTATCGGTCTTGTTTCGTCTTTCCAGTATATTTTTTTATTATTTTTGGTATAATTTTTCGATGTAAAAATTCTGATTAATTCCTATAAATTCATATCTTGATAAATTGATCAAGATTTCTTAATTTCATATTTTAAATTAAATTTACTTGTCACGATTAATACCGAATTTTGATTTTTTGATCGTTTTACCCTTCAACGTGTTTGGGAATACAATTTCAATCCTTCATTTGATCTTTTCTCATTTCTTGTTTTAAATAAAATCGGGTCTTACAGTTTTGGATGATTTTTAAGATTTTTACCTGTTGATTGATAGCTTAGAATTCTTTCTGGTGCAAAAATGGTTGGTAAGTTGGTCAAAGTTGCCAAGAAATTGTTGGAAGATGATAAACTCATGATATGTGATTGTTTGATGTTGTAGGATAATTTTTAGTTAGGCAAGAATTGTTGAAATGATTTCTAGAGAGAGGTTTAGTTTCAGACAGCATATGTAGAGTAAGGAAGTGATGAAATTTGACTGTGTTGGATGTTATAGACAGTTAAATTTATACCGAAAAACTCGGTTAGCTCAGTTAAGTGAAAAATCATGAAAGTGTGAAAATTTGACAATTGCGGTGTTGTGAATAATTAAATGGACTTTGAAATAAATGTTTAAGCTGTTAGGTTAATAAGTTATAAATGTGATGGAAAGAAACTAATAAAATAGCTTAAACTGAAACTTTATCGGTAAAACCGAGAAAATAGGGAAAATGGCCGAAAAAGGGTCTAATTGAGCCCGTTTGAGTTTCAAATGAATATAAAATATGAAGGAAAGATTTAATTGAGCATCAATTGATGGTTTTTAAATTGTTTTGGATAGCTCGATATGTTGGCACGTAAAACGAGGTGAACTTGGCACTCGACGATTCAGGGCTACCTCGACCTCATTTAGGTAAGGGATGCAACTGGTTTTAAACATGAGTATTCGTTATCTAAAAATGAGAAATAGTAGCATGAAAATGTTTTATGAAATAAGCATAAACCCCGAGAAAGACTTATAGCCCGAGTTTTCTTACTTGAGTGCATATTTTGCTGTATTTGAGCTCGATTGCATGATTTTAAAGTTTTATGGACAAAATATATATATGTGTGTGAGTATGTATGATATTTATGAAGCAAAAATATTATGAGCTCTATGATGAATGCATAACTATTTTTAGTATAATAAATGGTACGTTTTAAGACTGTAGGCTCAATAACATGCGAGTCAGGGAAATCTAGGGTCGATTGAGTGAGACTCAAGGGAATTATAGTCGACGGCCTGGGATCGGGCTAGACCTTGACCATGTTATGCATATTCTATGTGTCTATCATGATGTTTTCCCTTATTTATATGAGATACCACTTGGATGGCGTTGAGATGATGTCGTATGACCTTGATCCAGTCTACAGCCTTACCATGGCCATAGGTACTTGATTCCCCCTTCGGAGGATGCCCTCTTTCGAGTATGACTTGATTCCTTCTTTGAAGGATGCCCTCTTTTGAGGATGGAATGGTGATTTCTTTCATGACAGGAATAGTAAATGCCTAGTCTCCATATTATTATGAGATATGATTTAATTTGATAATGAGTTGATGTTTTGAGTATATATACTTAGATGATTTTTATCACATAGTCTAAGATGTGAATCATACCATTATTTTACGAATGATTTGATTTATTGTTTCTTGTTTTAAATGCACTCCTTACTGGGCTAGTTGAAACTCACCTCATTTTCCATTCCTCTCAGATTACTTACAGTATTTGCTAGTGCCTGCTACGTACGTGACATAAGCTGGTAGACGAGACTCTCCCCAGGCTATTTCTTATACACGTGTAAGGTATAATTCATTTTGTATCCAGACAACTTATGTAGTACAGATTCTTGCATATAAGTAAACGTTTGAGATGTAATCATGGTTGTTTATATATGTAACTTTTGAAAAGTAAGTCGTTTCAATACTATGTGATATAATAAATTTGGATGCTGATGTTTGGGAGTCTCTTGAATGTCACGGTAATAAAATGGAAGTAAAATCAACTGGTTGTGGATATTTGTGTTTCTTTGAAATATTTGCAGAGGATAAGGATTTATATAAGAGGTTATGCTGTCAGATTGTCGTTGAAAATTATATAAGTATAATTGAATATGAAGAGTTTAATAATGAAAAGATAAGATGTGAACTGACACTGAGCAGGAATACACCTTAAGTAAGAAGTGAATTATAAGATAAAAGTTTAAATTAGCCTTAAATTCCATGTTTTCGAGGCATTACAAGGCCTTACGCAAACTAGGCTCAATTTAGGCGAACAAGCCTCATATAGTAAAAAAGCCTAACATCAGCCTAGTAGGGCTCACGCACCAAGTAAGATCAACTCACCAAGGTAACCTAGCTCCTTCATAGTTGTAACGACCCTTGACCCTTGAAAATCAAGGGAAAATTTTTTTTTTCAACTTAATTTACCCACTTATTCCCTTATTCACTTAGGTTGTATTCCTGTGCAGTGTCAAAACACTTTTCCTAATTCTTTATCCGTAATTATATTAATTTCCATACTTTGATCTATATGGCCGATAGAAATTTCGACAGCATAACGGCTTATATATGAGCCTACCCACCTGCAATTCAATTATTTGACAATCTAAGATATCCACAACTACCAAGTATACTTTCCAAATCCACATTTACGACTCAATACATCCATTTCAATGCAATACCAATCATATTAAAACCTAATCCCAAAAATAATATTCTTTACATCGTTTTCCTTACAAATTACATCCCAACAAAATATTCCCAATATATGTTTGTGCATACTGTCACGACCCAAATTACCAAAAAATCAGAGTAAATTTTTTCGCTTTTTAATTTCCTTACCCGTCGTGAACAGTTACACTACTAAACAGTTGGGCTATGATCCGGTGTTAGTCACCTCTCACCTATTTACCATTCCATTTTCATATTTCATTTACATATCAATTTATTCAAACTAAATACATCCCCAATATTACATCCATAAACAGTACTGTGCCTCTATATGTTCAGATACAAAAATTATACAAATGTGTATACCTGGTCTTGATAAGAAGCAGCGGATATGACTACTGTCGTTCTCTTCTACTGAATATACCCTGTGGGGTGAAAAATGAAAGGGTGAGTATAAACAGCTCAGTAAGGCAATAATGTAAGCATGTAGATAACTATACTATCTACATGCTGATAGTATCGTGATATAAAATCGTTTACATTGGGAGCATGAGGTAAGACTAAAACGATGCCACATGTATGTATATATCATATAAAGGAAATCATGAAATCGATATATAAAACAACCATGGAAAAATCATCATGTATGTCATCTCATGCTCGTCACATTTAAAACTTATTTGTTTCATCATAAACTCATTACGTTAAAAACTCATTTGTTTCATCATAAAACAACTTCATCAAGGTCAAACCCATCTCTCGGGAATACCTTGATTCATTCAATCACATCTCTTTTGAAAACATTAATCGGGACATTACCCCTCCTTCGGGTTTGTCCTGGTCTATCCAGACCGTATGATATCATGTGAGGCATGTAGGTTACTGTATAAAATCGAGGACTATGGCCATACTTTGTCCTTGTGATCCTAGGCTACACGGATCCCGGTGTATGGGGTATCACAACTGCAATGGGAGGTGGGGTCAAATCCTACCCGCCAGAATATCAAGTACATAACCGAGTCATCATGACTGCACGGTACAGCGTACTCCGTGTGACATACACGGTACATCATACTCTGTGGACCCATATCATAGTCTGGGGGTGCCTGCCGTAGGTCTTATCCACTCCAATACTATGTCGATAACCAACCCATGTCTCAAAATATACGTGCGAGCATCTCAACTCTCTGTGACACAGTCTACAGGAGGCTTTCGCACGACTATATGCATGTCAACTCACGTCTAGTGCGAGCGAAGCTCTAGCACCACGCTATGCATATCATGATATCTAAAACTCATGCGAGCGAAGCTCCAGCACGGTTTTTTGCACACGTAAATTTCTCGTACGAGCAATGTTCCAGTACGACTTTTCATGAGTAAGAAATCAGTAAACTTGAGTGCGAGAAAGACTCTAGCACTCTTTTTATTCAAGAACTCTCAACAAACCATCTATAAAAGCAATTTTCAATTGTTGCTTATAATTTTTTCCCTGGACGGTAAACACACCCAAAATATCATCAATATGGATGATAACAAATCGGTTCAGGTATAGTTTAATTATCTCATCGTAGTTGAATTCCATTGAATATTTCAATTACCCATTTCCTTGACCTATGTACACATAAACGTAAAATGTCCTTCAAAATCGCTTTCATTCAAGCTACTAACCTGCGTCATTTCCTTTTTAACTGCTTTTATAAAATTTTAAATTTTTAAACCTTCTTGATTAATCGAATTCTATATTTCTTATTATACCAGTAAAGGTACCCTAATTTTAAATTTATATATTACAACTATCGATTTTTATTTATAGGTTGTGTATACTTTTAGACACTGTCAAGTCTTCAGGCGGGGAGGTATTTTGAAATACCTTTATTAACCCTCAGACTTGACCACAATTACTTTACATATTAGTCCATGTGGTCACAATTCATACTCGCTACTAATTGCTTTAATCCAAATTACTTCACGTATCATAGATATTCTTACCTTGCATACGTCTCTTCAAATCTACCTCTTTTCGTATATCACTTATTACAAAACTCTGTCATTACTCATTTCGTGAGTACAATCATTTACTCCTTTAATTTCAATCGCTACTCCCCTTTTATTAGTTGTCAAAACTTACCGTATACTTTCCAGGGGTAAAACAACACTATCTTAGAATAGAACTCTGAACATCATAATTTGCAGCCAACTAATTTATTCTCAAATATTACTTCAAATTATTCATAGTCTATTGAATAAAATCGGCTGACTTATACTTCTTCCCCCGTTTTCAACTTATAATCTCTTCATAATTATTCCGTTAGTTAACCCTCCTTCATTGGGGTACTAACTATCGGCATTGTGCCCATAGGTGTAGGCATTCACGCCTTTTACTAACTTATATACAAATGAAGGCGGTATGTATAAATGCGTGGCACCAGGATTAATTAAATTAATTACTTCTCTATTCATAACCAGTGTGGTATCTTTCACCACATCATATGAAACATCAGTAGTGTCCTGGTCCAAGGCACACACACTCGTCCTCGTCCAACAGCCTACTTTCCTTTTCTCTTTAGCTATGGCCTCCCTTTTCGGTGCAGAGATATCAACATGGTTTTATCTGTCTCTTTTCCCTTCTATGGGGTAGTCTCACCCAACTCTGAGCAATCATTAAATAATTGGCCCGTCTTCCCCCGCACTTAACGCCTATTTTAGTCAATAAAGTGTAGGTGTAGGTCTTACTTCCGTGGTATCTACCACACATCCTACACTGTTTACACTGTTACACTATTACACTGGTTATACTGCTTCGTAGCAGGTCGGGGTCCTCAAATCACAATACCCCTCATAAGTGTTGAAATTGGACACACTGGGGCTTTACCAATCATCTTACCCCGGGACTCATCAGCTCTAATGTCTTACCAACTGGTCTCTTTTCCGCTCTGACATTTTTGACATTTTATATTCTCTTTCGTCTCTATTTCGGCCCTTACTACCTTTCCCAATCTCAGAGGTGTGCAACACATGATCTTCTTCATGCAACTGTATTCTGCGCACTGCCTCAACATAAGTAGTGAGCCAATCAGACTCTAATCAACAATTTGAGCCCTTCCATGAACTTTTGGGCTTTTCGACTCATATTGCCCATAGTGTCGGGGTAATATCTGTCCAGGTATATAAACAGAGATTCATACTCGTCAATCAACCAGTGTCTGGGTCAGTGTAAGAAATTTTACTTGTAATTTTCCTTTAAGTAATGTTTGGGATATTTTGTCACCGGAATACATCCAAAAATGTTTCTCATGTCGGCTCTAGACATCTAACTCTTCAGATGGGTCGAGCGGACTTCCACCAATGCTCCACCTCGCCTCCAACATAAACGTATTTAAAAATCACCTTTTCAGTTGACATACACCAAAAGAATCCGTACAACTTCGCTATCTCATTCACCCAGTCCTCAGCAACTATTGATTTCTTTACTTCGCTAAATACCGGAGGGGTGTGCAAATCTCTATAGTCTGAGGCATCTGATTAGGCTTTACCTTGCCTATCCTCAACTACCTGCATAGACTGAGTAAACAACTCCAAAATATTTTCTACACTCCTCTCCATCCTCTCGGAGCGTGTCTCAATACTATTTGGTCTCTTTATAAGAACCTGTGGAGTATGCTCAACATCAGCCTCCACTTCACTCTCATCTTGAGTCTCATGTGACGACTCATTCGACTTTCAAGCCTATCCTTACAGCCTCGAGCATGTTTACTCGCCCCTCTACCATAGCGGCTATCATTTATAAAAACTATATTCTTGCATTCTAAACTAAATTCTTAGCTGCAGTTCCATCTTTATATACACAATTGTATCTAAACAATGCACAGTACATGGGGATGTAAATTTACTTAACCACTGACACCGACTCATATCAGGCCAACTCTGCTCTGATACCATCTTTTCTGTCATGACCCAAATTACCTAAAAATCAGAGTAAATTTTTTCACTTTTTAATTTCCTTACCCGTCGTGAACAGTTACACTACTAAACAGTTGGGCTATGATTCGGTGTTAGTCACCTCTCACCTATTTAACATTCCATTTTTATATTTCATTTACATATCAATTTATTCAAACTAAATACATCCCCAATATTACATCCATAAACAGTACTGTGCCTCTATATGTTCAGATACAAAAATTATACAAATGTGTATACCTGGTCTTGATAAGAAATAGCGGATATGACTACTGTCGTTCTCTTCTACTGAATATACCCTATGGGGAGGAAAATGAAAGGGTGAGCATAAACAGCTCAGTAAGGCAATAATGTAAGCAGGTAGATAACTATACTATCTACATGCTGATAATGTCATGATATAAAATCGTTTAGATTGGGAGCATGAGGTAAGACTAAAACGACGCCACATGTATGTATATATCATATAAAGGAAATCATGGAATCGATATATAAAACAACCATGGAAAAATCATCATGTATGTCATCTCATGCTCGTCACATTTAAAACTTATTTGTTTCATCATAAACTCATTACGTTAAAAACTCATTTGTTTCATCATAAAACAACTTCATCAAGGTCAAACCCATCTCTCGGGAATACCTTGATTCATTAAATCACATCTCTTTTGAAAACATTAATCGGGATATTACCCCTCCTTCGAGTTTGTCCTGGTCTATCAAGACCGTATGATATCATGTGAGGCATGTAAGTTACTGTATGAAATCGAGGACTATGGCCATACTTTGTCCCTGCGATCCCAGGCTACACGGATCCCGATGTGTGGGGTATCACAACTGTAACGGGAGGTGGGGTCAAATCCTACCCGCCAGAATATCAAGTAACATCATCGAGTCATCATGACTACACGGTACAGCGTACTCCGTGTGACATACACGACGCATCGTACTCCGTGGACCCATATCATAGTTTGGGGGTGCCTGTCGTAGGTCTTATCCACCCCAATACTATGTCGATAACCAACCCATGTCTCAAAGTATACGTGCGAGCATCTCAACTCTCTGTGACACACAGTCTACAGGAGGCTTCCGCACGACTATATGCATGTCAACTCACATCTAGTGCGAGCGAAGCTCCAGCACCACGCTATGCATATCATGATATCTAAAATCTCGTGCGAGCGAAGCTCCAGCACGGTTTTGTGCACACACAAATTTCTCGTACGAGCAATGCTCCAGTACGGCATTTCATGAGTAATAAATCAGTAAACTTGAGTGCGAGAAAGACTCTAGCACTCTTTTTATTCATGTAAATACGATAGGTGGCTCAATCTTGATAAAACATCTTTTAAAATAGTAACAGGTACAAACCGGTACCCTTTCGTATAATTCATGAAATCAATAGCCAACCTATGTGTATATTTGCTTAAATCAAAGCAATACATTTATATAAAACATTAAAACAGGATAATCATGCAATTTATCTGCCTTACTACCCATTTTATAAATTTCACTCCCAGGGGCAAAATCATCTTTTTCTTTATTCACCTAAGCCCCGATTTTCGTAAAAATTATAATTTCGTTTACTAGATACTTAAAGAAATTCTAGGCCCTTTAAATCCCCTCAATAAATACGTATAGAAATCTCTATGCACTTACAAAATTCCCTTACCTCGATTTACTTGCAACTTATCTCGTCTCGATAATATCCGATCTCTCAGTCCAACTGCACGTCAACCAAGTCTACGAAACTGCATATAACCACATATTTTGGGTTAATTCACTTATTTTTATCAGTATATCACATTTACTGATCGAATCTAACATACTGGGCTCGTTTTACTTTATTGGGCCCAATAGCACTTTAATGGGCCTCGAGCCCGTTTTCAACCCGTTTATATTATTTAAATCCCTTCTTCAGGTTTACTGGGCTCATTCAGCTTACCAATAATCATCGGGCTTCGTTCCAAACTCATTGGATATCCCGTATATTATTTACGGTAATTACGTTGCAATTTTGATAAATATTCATTTTTATACAGAATTAATCCGTAAATTTCGTAAAATAATTGAAACTCTGTATTGAGGACTCTAATTGTCGAAAATTAAAATGTACTTACCCAATGTTATGCGGGGTACAAAAATCGGAGCTCAATCGGCTCTCGTTCGGGCTTTGTCGTAAAACTGCACAATTAAAATTTAATTACGGGTTACTTTTCGATTAAATATAATTTAAATAAATTTCCCAAAATTCAAATCAGTCACTTTTCTCGTATCGACTTACCCGAAATCCGGTGTATCCCCGAAAATCTTCCCCTTTTTTATTTTTCTCTTTTTCTCCTTTTTTCCCTTTTTTCTTGGCTGAACCGGTTCAGTCCGGTTCAACTTGATTCAGACCGGTCCGGTTCAACCGGTTCAGTCCGGTTCACCTCTTTGCTGAACCAGTCCGTACCGGTTCAAACCTTCCCACCGCCGTTCATGGCATTTTCGATCGGTTCTCGGCTCGTTTCTAGAGCCATTCGGCTCGTCTTTGGCCGGGCAACCTTCGACTGGCCTCGATCGAGACCGAATCACCGCCGGTGGCCATCGTTCCTCTCTTCTCCCTCTCGACCTTCTCTCCCTCGATCCGTCGAATTTCAACGGTTTCGTCGGCCAATACCGGTCTGAAAAGAAGCGGCTCATCCTCCCGATCACACCGGTGGCCTCCGTTCGGGCCCAGCTACCGTGGATCGCCGGAATCAACTCTGTTTTCCTCGCGGCTTTCTCTTCCTCCGTTCGGCGATTTTCGGCCTCTTGACGGCGCGTCACCGGTGCCCAAAGCTTTGTCAGCCTCTCCTCTTCCTCCTCGGCCCTTCGTCGGAGGGTGATGATCGCCGGTGGACTGGTTCGTAGGTCTCGGGTTCTGCGGGTCATTTTTCGATTTCACTTTCGGGTTTCTTCCCGATTTTCCTTTCAGTTTGTTTTTATTATTATTATTATTATTATTATTATTATTATTTATAAATTAGTTTATTATTAAAATAATCATTAAATATTCTAAAGTATTCTAAAATATCTACATATATATTATTTTATTCCAAATTAATTAATTTAATTTTATTTAATTTATTTATTATATTTTTAATCCTTTTTCGGGTATAATTTATCCGTATTTTTGGGATATTGTCCCGAGCGAAAATTTTGATTAATTTCAGTAATTCATATCTTGATCAATTTAATCCGAACTTTAATTATTTCTTCGTTATTGATCAAGATTCTCAAATCCATTTTTTTAATTAAATTATCTTATCGAATTTATACCGACTTTCGATCTTTTGATCGTTTTACCCTTCAAGGTGTTTGGGAATTCCATTTCAGTCCTTTTGCATTTTTAATTTTGCGTTTTTGAATCCTTATCTCCAGTCCGAATCTCGTTCATTTAATTTGGGACCATTTCAATCCCTCCTTTCATGAACATACTCATTTCGTGTTTTAACTAAATTCAGGTCTTACATATACAAACATTGCTGGTACAGGAATGTAATTGTATACCTTTCTGCGTGTACAAAAAGTAACCTAGGGTAGCTCTTTCCCACCAGCCTACGTCGTGTACGCGGCAAGTAACGCCTATAGATTCACTGTAAATGATCTGAAGATAGAGGGGTGAGCTTTTAGGGAAAAGCCAGTAAGATAATACTTTTAAAACAGTTCTGATATATAAAAGCATGTGCAATTGTTCATAGAACGAAACTTTAATGAAATACATAAATTATCATTTCATCCATAATCATCATAAAAAGTCATAAAGCATGTGTATCTTTAAACAAATAATATGCTTAACCATTTTACAACTTTTCATTGTTCATGAATGAGTTCTTAAAACCATCGGGTTCATAAACGTTTCGTAAACATTTCATAAACCTTTCGTAAACATTTCATAAACATTTCATAAACATTTCCTGAACATTTCATAATCATTTCATGAAGCATATCGGTCGTAACGAATTATCGTATATCTCATGAAAACACATATTCATTCATCATAGTCGATATTCATAATCAAATCGAGGAGACTAGACTATAACTAAGTCATGCGATATGTGTCATTCTCCGTAGAGAGTCATCATACCTATGGCCATGGTAAGGGGGCTGTATACTAGATCAGGGTCGTACAGCTCTTTCGTAAAATATGGGTAGTATCTATCTTACTTACATTCACTAGCACCTAGCTAGGACACGGGCACTAAAGGCACTCTCCGTGTGGGCAACATAATTGCATGCTACGCGAGCACGAGATACTACCAAAAACATCATCATAAACCACCAGTAGCACGACATCTTCCACACAAGTTGAGTCAAGTGCTAAAGGGGCCTTACGTACTGGCACCCAAGTGGTGGAGCCCGAACACCATAAGAAGTAACCATGCATGAAGCCTATAGTCTCAAAACATCTTTTCTTTTTCCCCATTTTCCCTTTTTCCATGCTTTTGAAATTGTCAAAAGTTTCTTTAACGATATGGATATAAAATCATAAATAAATTGTAAAACATACATACGTTTCATACCTTAGGAAAATTCATTTCATATCATGGAAGGTACTCGGGGAATATTTCGACAAGTTAAAACATGCTTTCACAAGTATGAAAGCATTGATAATCATTTCAATTTATATGCACCTTCATAAAATCTTTTATTGGTGAAACAAAAATGCATTATCAGAACTAAGTTAAATAGTACCCCTTACCTCGATCTATCGAAATCTCGAATTTGAGTGGTGACGCCTCCTAGTACCTCTTTTAATTCCTTCTACAATCACCTACACTGAAATGGTATACTTAGCACCCTATTCATGTGAATTGTCCGAATTGCGTCAAAATCGTAACATATTTGTTACTACTTCATGTGTACGTATTATTGTACATACCTAGGCCAACACGCACATTTATATATTTTCTTTACCATTTATATATTTTGTACATACAAATATTAACATACATATTTATTATATACATCTACATGTATATACACATAAATATATATATATATATATATATACTCCTATATATATTATTTGTTTCCCATTATTCAATATCACAAATATATATTTTTTGTCTACTCCTCATTTTCCCATTTTTTTGTCTAATTAAATCTACACTAACATGCATATGTATACCACACATATATATTCATGTACATTAAATACACATATATGCATATATATACATTTTACCTTTTCTCTTTTCCTTTTCTTCTTTTTTTTTTCCTTTCTCCTTTTCTTTTCTCCTCTCTCGGTCAGCCCTTCTTCTTCCTCTATTTGTTTCAATTTCCAACCTCTGTCTTCTTCTTTCTCTCCCCTGCCTCTCGGTTTCACTTCCCTTCAGTCTCGATTTTCTTCCTCCTTCGGTCTCCCTCTCTTTCTCCCTCAGTTAGCTTTTGTTTCCCAGCTTCAGCTTCCTTCGATCCTGCTGTGCTTCCGTTTTTTTACTCTGCTTCAATTCTGTTCTGCTCCATTCTCAGTCTACTCCAGTTTCCAACTTCAATTTCTTTTGTTCTGCTTCGCTCTCCTTCTTCCTCATTTTCTTCTTCTCCTTCCCTGCCTTGAGGTCTCGTTTCTGGCTTCAGCTTCGGTCTGCTTTAGCTTTGTTCCAGCTTTCACGTAGGTCTTCCTTGGTTTCTGCTTCCTACACGACGATCCCTTCCCTTCTTCCTTCTCCCTTCCTTTCTTCCTCTCCCTTCTCAGCCGACCCTCTCCTTCTTCCTTTTCCCGATTAACCCTCTTCTTTTTCTTTCCTCTGTTCTTTCTCTTTTTTTTCCCGATCAACCCTCCTTCGTTTCCTTTCTTTTCTTTTCTTTTCTTCTCTTCTTTTCTCCCTCTTCTTTCTCTTCTTTCCTTTCCTTCTTCTCTAGTCAACTAGCCCTCTCCTTCTTCCTTTCTCCTCTTCTCTTCTTTTCTTTTCCCTTTCCCACTCCCCGCTACAGCCTCTTAATTTCAAAAATGCATGAAACGGAATTGGCTTTCTTTGAAAGCCAATTCCGTACCACCTAATATATATATATTATATTAATATATATATATATATGTTATATTAATATATAAATAGATATTTAGTTGTTTGTTTTTGTTTAATGTTTGCATTATTTTTTTTTATTTTATTGTTTTGTGTTCATTTATTAATTCTTATATATTGTATGTTATACATTACAATATATATATATATATATATATATATATTCATTTTATATATATATATATATCATTATTTTTCCATTTAAATTTGTCTAGTATATATAAATATATATATATATATTATACCTATGTATATATATATATACATTTTCTTTCCCCTGTTTTTTTATAAAATCACCTAATGACAATATTCATGCCTTCCATGAAATTTTCATTATTTTGAAAATGAAATATTATTGGGATTTCGTCATTCCTCATAACTTCCCGATACAAGTTTTTACATCAACAATTTTCAACTAATAAATTAAAATTTTCCTATCCCTCCGTGCTTGCATTTACTTTGTCACTCCCTGTATTTTGGGTTCCCTGTCGTTCACGGGGTTCTCGGTTCCTATAGTCCTCGAGCCCTACAACGAATATTCACACTTCCATTAAAATTGATTATTCCCATTTTTATATATAGTCTAACTAAATGTAGGAAATTTGTGGTGTTTACATTCTCCCCACCTTAAAAGAATTTGGTCTTCCAAATTCATCCGTGTCCATCAGAATAGGTGTGGGTACTTCTCCTTCATGAGGCTCTCTAGTTCCCATGTAGCTTCTTCAATCGAATGGTGTTGCCAGAGAACCTTTACCAGAGGTATAGTCTTCGATCGAAGTACCTTTTCCTTTCTGTCCAAAATCCGAATAGGTTGCTCAACGTAGCTCATATCCTCTTGAATGCTTAAGGGTTCATACTCAATGATGTGTGAGGGATCCAGATTATACTTCCTTAACATCGAGACATGGAAGACATTGTGTACCACAGAAAGCTGCGGTGGTAAGGTAAATATGTAGGCTACGTCTCCCACTCTCTCTAGGATCTCAAAAGGACCAATGAAGCGAGGACTCAACTTCCCCTTCTTCCCAAACCGCATGATACCCTTGCTCGGAGATACCGTAAGAAACACGGAGTTCCCAATCTGAAATTTAAGTGGCCGCCTATGCTTATCCGCATAACGCTTCTGCCTACTTTGTGTGGCCTTAAGTCTATCATAGATTATCCGAACACCTTCTGCTGCCTGTTCCACCAACTCGAGAGCCAAGATCCTTCTGTCACCCACTTCTTCCCAAGCCACTGGAGACCTACATATTCTACCATATAAGGCCTCATAAGGTGCCATCCCGATGCTAGCATGATAGCTGTTGTTGTAAGCAAACTCTGCAAGAGGCAGATTGTGAAACCTGATATTTTTCCATATTATGATGCTTATGAGAAGTAAATTATAGCTCAATGTAACATTTTACAGGCCCGTAGACGATTAAAGCACTCGGTTGTAGCGTGAGACCCAATGGCATGCAAATCGAGGTAAGGTCCTAGACCCGATAATTTCTTTAAAATGTCATGTTCATGCATGGAATGATGTGTAGAAGGGAAAACTAAGTAATTGGAAATGCAAAAGTTAGTTAAACTCAGGTTTTAAATTAAATCGAGAAAACGGACCTAATAAGGGAAATAAATCCGAATAATATTTTAAAAATTCGTGAAAATTATTCTGATGCCATAGAAAATTATTATAAGGTGAAATTGACATGGGAAATAAAAATCATGAAGAAATATGGAGATTTAGGGGTTCAAATAAATTTTTAAAGCTAACCGAAAACTTATTTCCATTTTGCTCGGTATTGGCCAAATCACGTAAAATGAGCTCGTTCGTGAAATTTTTCTTAAACACTTTATCCCTAAATTTTTATAGGACATACTATAGACATATTATAACTATTTAGAAGTGGAAGTTTGAAGAAATCTGATCAAGATTAATTTTGGTAAATTTTATAAAACAGAACAGTCATTTCCCCTGCATTTAGTAAACTGTCAGCCAATGAAAACAATCCCATTTGATGACCTTCTAGATTTTATTTAACTCTTATATTTTCTAGATTGAGATTCAACTGGATAGACTTCATAAAAAGGTAAGAACCATCCCGAAATGTTGAAAAACTCGAGAGTTATCCCTCACCCATTCTGCCGCAGACGTTACCTCTGCTCCTGACTGGCGTGAATTTTTCGGCCACCATCCAGCCATTTTCAGGTGACGGTCCCTTCATATAAACTCTTCCTCTTCCTCCCCTATACCACATATAAGAACGTCAGATCTAAACGAAGTCATTTACCCCATGAAAAGTTAGAGAGACGAACAGGACAGAAAACTGCCCTATTCCGAGGTAAGCAAAAATTCAAATTTTGGATGAATTTGATGAGGTTCTTCAATGATTCTGAACACTTATAAGCTCTATACAAGTTGTGTTACAGCTGAGTGGCAATTTGGAGACATAAAACCGAAGTCAAACTTGGTCAAAGGAGTGAAGAAGTTGAGGTATGGTGATAATGATGAGATAGGTTGTTAAGTTGTGATTTTTAATGGAATTTTTGTTGAAGGAAAGTGATGAATTAATTTAGATGATTGAATTCAGTTGCTGACAGCATGATTTAGCTGATGGAATAATGAAGTTAGATGTAATTAAAATGAATTTACAGTAGAAATTATACTGCAAAGGTTCGGTTTAGTGTTTAACTAGGTGAATTATCAAAATAATGTAAGAATCGATAATTTAAGGTCTTGTTTGAAGTGGAATGAGTTGCTGGAATGTAAGACATGATGTAGAGACATTGAAAATGAATTTAAAGGAGTCGAACATGTTAAGAAAGCTTAAACCGAGGCTTAAACCGATAAAACCGAGCAAAACGAGTAAAGTAGCAAAAAGATAACTTTTGGTCAACATTTTAGATGTAATCACATATTGAATATATTAACATGAATTTGAGCTATATGTGATGAGATAACTTGGTATCTGACAGCTCGGGTTATCGACACGTATTTCGAGGTAAGCTCAAAAATCGAGGAATGTGCACTACCTTCGACGTTAAGAGGTAAGGGATATAATTTAGAGTAGCATTAGTACTCCTCAACCTTACCAAATGTTTATGTGGATAGTTAGTTGAGTTTCCATGAAAAAGGGCTTTCTCGAAAGTTGAAAAGAGTACTATTCACTCAAAACCGAAATAAACTTATCCAAGCTTTTCAAAATGACTTTTATTGCATGAGATACGTTTTAGTATATATGTTTATGTATATAAAAGTAATTTTCCCTTATGAAATGAAAACAGAGTATGTTTTCCATGAGTTTACGGGTTGAAGTCCTGAGAATGTTTTACGAAACTATGTTTTCATTATATGGGTTACATATATACCCGAGAAATGATTATGAAAAACATGCTTAATGTTTTGAGACTATGGCACGAAGTATTGATGTTATGAGGTTAGAGTGATCTGGGGTCGATCTTGTACGTTGAGAAAAGGGTATAAAGATGATCAAGGATCTTCTTGGCTGACAGCCAGGGAACGGGCAGGACTCTGACAAGATGAGATGACTTGTGGTACCATGTAACCATTTAAAGTTCATGCGTTGAGACTGCTTAGAGACTGTGAGTCCTTTGCAGGCACATAATGAGTCACCCCACCATAGCCCCGTACCACATAGTCCAGTAGGGCACTGTACGACCCTGATCCAGTCTTACAGTTCTCGGTACTATGGCCATATGTACCAGTTATGTTAATGATGTCCTTCGGGACCGGTTATGATGAAGCCATGTCTCCAAGAGAAACGAAATATGTTTTCGCACATATCATGCTACCTTATGTGTTATTTGCTTTTTAGCACATTTTTTTCTATGACGCGATTTTAAAGGTAGCTTATGAGTTATGTTTTTTGAAATGTGCATATGACAGTACGATTTCACTTTCAAAGTGATAAGCATGTTATGATATGCATGATTGAGTTTTGAGATGATTTTCACTTGTTCACACTACGTGATATGCATACTATATATGAGTTTTACCAAAAAGATGCATGATGTGTAAACTTATGATTTAAGCATGTTTTTACCTCTTTTTGAATTCAAGCATCTTTGCTCCAGTACATGTTTATGCTGAATTGTAAAACCATGTGTTTTACTTGTTTTAAGTATTAAGGTTATTTTAAATGTATCTCTTACTGAGCCTGAAAAGCTCACCCCCTTCCTTTCCATCTTCCAAATTACCTACAGTGATCTATTGCACTCACGCGCTAGAGGTCGTGGACGAGGCAATCTGACCTTTTGTCAAATCATTTGGAGCGATGAGGTATAGCTTTACTTTTGTTCCAGACATGATGTACAGCATAGACACTAATGTATATTACAGTCGGGATGTAATAGTTGTAAGGGATTATATTTATGTATAGAGTTTTTATTACCCAGAATAAATATATGTTGTGGATGTTACGAGATCCTGAAATAGAATTGGAAATGGTGTTGTGGGTGTGGGTTGAAAATTATAAACTGCATTTTAAACTCTGCAGGTTGGGTTAAGTCAAAATGCAGTCGTTATGCTGCCAATTTTTTTCAAATGATAAAAGTTAAGAAACTGACATAAACAGGAACACAACTCAGTTAAATAGGTTAAAAATTTTTAAAATTGCCCATTTTTCATGTTTCTGGGCGTGACAGTTTACATGGTATTAGAGCAATAGTTGTGTGATACTGTCTGTGTCTAGAAGTAGGATTAGATTACATCCCAAACTGTCTATGTTAGTCTGGTAATAAAGTAAGCATATTTGTCTAAGTATGACCAAATTCTTAGATTTTATGCAGATAATAGATCACTAATCATGAATGGTAGACGGGGTCGTCCACGGAGACAGGCTCAACCTGCTCCCCTATCCCCACCTCAACCCGAGAACCCTACTGAGAGAGAGAATAAGGAGGCTCGAGGAGAGAGTACAGGGTATGAGGGAAGGACTTATAGCTCTTACCACCATGTTTACCCAGCAGTTTGGGACACATATACCTGGTGTAGATACAGCTACTCCTACTCCTGATCCTCCTCCACCACCAGTTCCTCCAGTAGCCCCAGCCCTTTAGCCAACAATTTCCCAGCATAGGGATGACAGAGAGACTCAGAGGGTGTGAGATTTCTTAGGCATGCATCCTTCGGAGTTCACAGGGGTTAAAGACCTGGTTAAGGCTGAGGAGTGGATAGTGGATATTGAGGCGATCTGCCAGTTGTTGGGTTGTACTGATAGGGAGAGAGTGACCATGGCAGGTTATAGGGTCAGGTAAGTTTTAGTGGAGATCCACACAGATGATATTAGCTAAGGGTCCTTCAGAAATCACATGGGATGCATTCTTAGTCGCATTTTAAGAGTAATATGTGCCACATGCAACTCGAAAGAGGATGCAGACAGAGCTTTTGGATTTGAGACAGGGAAGTTCTACAGTAGATGAGTATGAGAACAGACTTATGACCATGATGAGATACGATCTACAGACAGTTAAGGATCTCAAGCGCCGAATAGAGAGATTTCTGGCAGGATTGAGATCTAAGATCAGAGATAAACTGTTGGGTCAGAATATTATGGATTTTAGAGATGCTTTGAGGCGAGCCCAGGAGATAGAGATGGTCTTGGATATTACTCAAGCAGAGTATGGTTTCAGGAGATCTATTAGAGATAAGGGAAAAAGAGTAGTTACTTCCCGACATGATTCGAGAGGGGGTCAGCCTAAGAGACAGAGGGTGGAAGGACCTCAGATAGGGGCTGGTAAGCCCAAGACTACAATGGGTACTACAGATGTTATCAGAGGTTTTGAGATGAGAGTGCCACGATGTAGGACATGTGGCAAGTTGCACCCTGGACCTTGTCGAACGGGTACAGTTACTTGCTACAGATGTGGTGAAGCAGGGCACATAATGAGAGACTGTCCCCTTATGTGGTCTCAGGAACCTCAAGAGGCACCTAGACCGATTGAGAGACCGACTCAGGCTCCACAGAGGCAAGCACCACCGAAGAGAGCCATAGCCGCAGACAAGGGCAAGAAGCCTATCTCATAGGGTCAAGTCTATGCCATTGATAAGGAGACAGTTGATACATCTTCCGACACCATAAAAGGTACTCTTCTTGTCTGTAACCATGAAGCACATGTATTGTTTGACCCAGGTTCCACACACTCTTTTGTGCCACCACAATTTGCATTTAAGTTGAATAGGAAACCTGAGTCACTATATTACATGTTACATATAAGTACACCCATGCATGTAGTGCAAAAGACTGATATGATATAGAACGATTGTGAAATCATGGTAGGAGATAAGAAATTTCTAGCAGATCTAGTTTTATTAAACATGAAGGATTTTCATGTAATATTAGGCATGAATTTGTTAGCTACCAATCGTGTGAATTTAGACTGCTACACTAAGACTTTAAGCTTCTCCTTACCAGAAAAGTTCAATATATGTTTTTGTGAGAAAGAAATAAAAGTTCATGGTGATGAAAGTTTTTGTGTTATATGTTATGAGAAGATATGATATATATGTGCAAGATTAATGTATAATTTTTTTATTGTGTGAAGGATACATTGCCTTTATTTCTGATGAGAGTCGGGAACCACTAAGTATATAGGATGTTCCGGTGGTATGTGAGTTTCCCGATGTATTCCCAGATGACTTACCGAGGTTACCACCTGAGAGAGAAGTTGAGTTTGCCATTGAGCTAGCACCTGATACTCAACCCATCTCCAAGCCACCTTATCGAATGGCACTAGTAAAATTGGAGGAATTAACAAAGCAGTTGCAAGAACTACTTGATAAGGGGTTTATAAGACCTAGTGTGTCACCATGGGGTGCTCCGGTACTGTTTGTCGAAAAGAAGGATGGTAGTCTTCACCTTTGAATAGACTACAGGCTTTTAAATAAAGCAACAGTTAAGAATAAGTATCCCCTATCGAGAATAGATGACTTGTTTGATCAGTTGAGTAGGGCTTCAGTGTTTTCGAAGATAGACTTGAGATCAGGTTACCATCAGCTAAGGATTAAGGAGGCTGATATACCGAAGACAGCTTTTAGGACCCGATATGGGCACTATGAGTTTTGGTGATGCCCTTTGGACTGACTAATGCCCTAGCTACATTTATGAGCCTTATGAATGATATCTTTTGAGAATACCTGGATAGATTTGTGATAGTATTCATCAATGACATCTTGATCTATTCTAGATCCCGAGAAGAGCACGAGCAGCAATTGAGGATTGTGCTCCAGATTCTCCGTGAGAAGAAACTATATGGTAAATTCAATAAATGTGCATTCTGGCTAGAGCAGATTTCTTTCCTCGGACATGTAGTATCTAGGGATGGGGTGTCTGTAGATCTGTCCAAGGTAGATGCAGTAGTGAAATGGGAAAGACCGAGGACAGTCACATAGGTCAGAAGCTTCTTAGGATTAGCAGGGTATTACCGACGATTTATCGAGGGGTTTTCACGGATAGCAGCTCCATTGACCAGACTGACCTGTAAGGAGGTACAATTTGCATGGTCTGAGCAGTGTGAGCAAAGCTTCCAAGAGCTCAAACGTCGGTTGACTACGACACTAGTCTTGACCATTCCGAGTGGTTCTGGGGGATATGTGGTATACAGTGATGCTTCCCACTAGGGTCTCGGCTGTGTGCTTATGCAGCATGGTAGAGTGGTGGCTTATGGATGCCGTCAACTAAAGGATCATGAAAGGAATTTCCCCACTCATGATTTAGAGTTAGTCGCAATAGTTTTTACACTCAAGATATGCCGTCATTATTTGTATGGAGAGAGATTTCAGATCTTCACTAACCACAAGAGTCTCAAGTATTTGTTTGATCATAAGGAGCTCAATATGAGACATCGAAGATAGATAGAGCCCCTGAAAGACTATGACTGCGACATCCTGTATCATCCGGGCAAGGCGAATGTGGTAGCTAATGCCCTGAGTAGAAAGGGTATGGTGTCCTACATGATGGTCAGAGACTGGGATTTGTTGGGACAGTTCACCGAGCTCAGGATCAGTGTAGATGAGATTGAGCATGGATACATGGCTAGCCTACAGATGGAGCCCAGTATATTAGATCAGATTAGAGCAGGACAGAGGAATGATCAGAAATTACTGGATATGGTTAGCCAGGCAGTGGAGAGATCGCAGTCCGAGTTTACGGTCAGTGATGATGGATTACTGAGATACAGAGGTCGTATCTGCGTGCCACACGTTGACACCTTGAGACAGAGCATACTGAAGGAGTCCCATTATTTTAGATTCACCATGCACTCGGACAGTACCAAGATGTACCAGGATCTCTGAAAGGTGTATTAGTGGGTTGGGATGAAGAGAGATGTGACAGACTTTGTAGCCAGATGTTTAGTTTGCCAACAGATTAAAGCTGAACACCAGAGACCTGCAGGACTGTTGAAGTCACTACCGATTCCTACATGGAAATGGGAGCATATTACGTTAGATTTCATTATGGAGTTACCAAGGACCCAGAGAGGCCATGATGCAGTATGGGTAATTGTGGACAAACTAACTAAGAGCGCTCACTTCCTTGCTATCAAGAGCATAGATTCACTGGATAAGCTAGCTCATTTATATGTCAGAGAGATAGTACGGTTGCATGGGGCACCTGTGAGCATTACATCTGATAGAGATTCTCGCTTCACTTCTAGATTCTGGACTAGATTTTAGGAAGCTATGGGGTCTCGACTGAACATAAGCACCACTTATCATCCTTAGACAGATGGTCAGTCCGAGCGGACTATATAGACCTTAGAAGACATGTTAAGAGCGTGTGCCTTAGACTTTAAGGGCTCATGGGACGGCCACTTGCCTCTTGCAAAATTTTCTTATAATAACAACTATCAAGCTAGCATTGGAATGGCTCCATACGAGGCTCTATATGGCAGGAGATACAGATCCCCGATTTCTTGGGAAGAAGTGGGCGACAGAAAGATCCTTGCTCCCGAGTTAGTTGAACAGGCAAGTAGTGTTGTTCAGTTCATCTATGACAGGTTGAGGACGACACAGAGTAGACAGAAGAGTTATGTAGATGTGCGAAGACGTCCTCTTGAGTTTCAGGTTGGGGACTCCGTATTTGTTAAGGTGTCACCAATGAAAGGTGTAGTACGTTTCGAGAAAAGAGGAAAGCTGAGCCCTCACTTCATTGGTCCATTCGAGATTTTGAGTAAAGTGGGAGATGTAGCATATCGGCTAGCACTACCTGCACAATTGTCAGGTATACATGATGTCTTCCATGTTTCGATGTTAAGGAAGTATCATCCGGACCCTTTGATAATTTTATTTTTTATAGAATTATTTGTGCTTAAATTCCTAATTATTTATTTAATCCCCATATTATTTTATTAATAATCCCCTTTACTTAATTAAAATTCTTTAATGTGCAGATAAATTAAATCCGGATGAAACTCAGTCTTTCAGATGAAATTGGGCTGAAAACGAGCTAAAGGAGACTAGACCACTTCCAATTTGCAGACCGAGTCATTAGTCGTCTGGATATGCATGATGCTAGGTGTCCGTATTTTATTTGCTTCGAAACGATAAGATTGAAGGACACCGTGCCAACCCTCTGGAAGATACACGTCGGGCCACATCGCACAACTAATTGGACAAAAAGACTGATGACGTGGAAATATCTACTCTGCAGCAAATCAAATGAAGACAAGTGACCAAACAATGCCAACTCATCTAGGATGAAAATTTACCATTGTACCCCTATGTTTGTATATAAATGAATGTGATGGCAATTGAAAGTAGAAGTAGGGTAAGTAGTGCAGAATTTAGGAGTAGTGTAGTTAGGGTAGAATAGGAGTAGTGTAGGTAGAGTAGTTTTTAGGGCTATTTCCTTTCTAGTATTTTTTTTAGCTTTCCTGTTTGTTCTACTTTTCAAGTTTTTTTCTTTCCACTATTGTTAAACTTTCACAAGCTTACATTTTTATTCTATTGAAATGGAAAATTTTAATGCTAGTAGTTAATTTAATCTTTTGTTACATTTGTTCTGTTTTTCATTTTTCATTCTTTTATCTTCATTCGGGTTCTTGGTTTTCAATGTTTCTCGATTTTAGTTTGCAATTTCTTTTAACTATTCATGTCTGAGTTAAATTAAATTGGCTACTGCCATTTGCCGTCTTTGTACCCATGTTTTCATGAGGACAGTCGAATGAGGATGCAAAGTTGTTGCCTATACTCATTATTGATGGCCCTCATCCACTGGTTTGTGGTTGTATTATCTAGGTAAAAAGACTGAAGTTTCCAGCAACTGAGAACTTCCAGTTGCATCTGCGTCTTTTGTTGTTTTTCTGTGCATGTTTTGGCTGTTGCGGGTTGCTACCACATGCATATAAGGTTGTTGCAATAGCAGCTTATCGACAAACTGGACGAAGGTTTTGGATGGTGGTTCACGGGTTGAGACCTGGTGGTGACAGTAGCATGATCCTCAGTCTCTGTTTTGCTTTGTTTCATTCAGTCATTTACTGTTCATCGGTGCTTTGTTTTTTTTTTATTCTCTATCAAGCTTGTAGTATGTTGTTATTGTTCTAGGTTGTTGTTTGCTAAGCTGCATGGACTGTGGAAGTGGTGGCTGATCCTACTCGGGTGTGTGCTGCTTGGGCTGAGGCAACTCATGGTTGTTGCTGAAGATGCGAATTGAGAAAGATGAAGCAGTCTGCAAATAGCATCTGTTTATGCAGGAGCAATTACGCGGATCTGAGTGCAACAAGTGTACTATGTTGTTGTGCATTGAAATGCGGTAGCAGCTGGTGGTGAGGTTACCCAGTCCTGAAGCAGAGGACAAGCGTGGAGATGGCGCAACGTTACAGAGTAGACAGTACAAGCTGAAAACGGGGAATACCAGCTGGAAAGGACATAACTGAGAGCAATAACAGACATTACATGGACAAACTGGATGCAGCAACAGCTAGTGCCGAGGACAACGTCTGCAGAGCGAGAGCACACCTGCAGCAGAGGACAACCTGTGAGCAGCTGAAAATGCAATGGAGAAGAACGTGTACAGTGTACACTCGAATCGGGACCACTCCTTTAATTTAAGATTAAGGCCATGTTTGGCCACATCCTTTCCTTTTTTTTATTAGTTATTGCATTTATATTTTTATTGCTTTTATTAGTTGTTAACTAGGTTAGTTGTTAGTTGATAATTGTAGGTTAATTCTAGTGTTTTAGTTTGTTAATTTAATTTTTAGTCTTAGTTTTTATTTAATAGTTAATTTATATTTTTTGTTTTGGGACTTTATTTTAGTTTAGTTGCATTTAGAGTTAATTTAGATTAATTATGTTTCATGCATTTTAGATTAGTTTAATTTGCAATAATTTAAATTCATGCATTTTTATTTTAAGTTTGTTTAAAGTTTAGTTTAATTAAATTTTATTGCTTTATTTTCATATTTGCATTTTATTTTAGTTGCGTTAATTCATTTTAACAATTTTAATTTTCTTTTGTAGGTTCTTGCTTTTTATTGCTTAGAGCTTTGTAAGTAATTTTAGCTCGGTTTTATTTTCTTTATTTTATAGTTGTTATTATTTTCAATACTTTAATTTTAGCCATGTAGACTGTCACGACTCAAATTACCTAAAAATCAGAGTAAATTTTTCCCTTTTTCATTTATTATTTAATTCTTACATTTCTCTCATCGTGACCATCCTACAACACAGTTGGGTTATAATTCGGTGTTAGTCACCTCTCACCTATTACCATTCCATTTCCATAATCATATTCATATATCAGAGTTTACTATCTTTTGACTTTAATTAAATACATACCCAATGGTATTTATAACTCTACATCCCCGACATCATATCCATTTACAGTACTGTGCATTACATATTTAGATACAAAACCATACAAATGTGTATACCTGTCTCTCGATGGGAAGCAACGGATATCAAGCATGCAAGTCCTCAGCCGCTTACTAATTTTTGTGCCGCTTACTAATTTCTGTGACTGCTCTAAAAAGATGGGAAAATAAGGGGGTGAGCAAACCACACGCTCAGTAAGGCAATTATGCAAGTAAGTAGATAGCTCCACTATCTACATGCTCATAATGCCATGCCCTTAAATCCATTTCTTTTCATTTAAAATTTCACTCACAAAATCATGCATATTCAATGCCATAGTTTATCCAAAACTATTTATGCATATTTAAATCATGTAATTCATGCATTCATAACATTTTATGTGACATCATTAAATCATACTTAGCATGAATTAAAACAAGATCATGCATTCTTTCATGCCATGTAAGACAAATCATGGATTTCAAATGAAAACATGGAAAACATCATCATGCTACTGCACTTAAATCAATTCATTAAAACTGCAGTAAAACTAACCCTTCTGGGTCAATCATCTCATAAAACAATTCATTTAAAATTCATTATAAAACTTCGATTATAAAACCACCCTTCTTTCAGGGTCACAAATCATAAAATCATGAAATCATAAAATCGTCAAATTGGGGGCCTGACCCCTCCTTCAGGTCTACCCTGGTCTAACAGACCACAAGTTATATCATGTGAGACATGTAATTGATTATATCAGTAACATCGAGGACTATGGCCATATCCTAGTGATCCCTGGTAACACGGTACCTAGTGTGCGGGGTATCGCACCTGAAACGGGAGGTGGGTCGTCCTACCCGTCAGAACAGCATAACACCAGGATTGCAAAGGTAAGGCTTGCTGCCTCATGGCTAATGCCACTCCACTCCAACAATCCCCACGGTACAGCATACTCCACATGACATACACGGTACAACGTACTCCGTGAACCCAAGCTCAATCAGGGGTGCCTGTAATAGGTCTTATCCACCCATATCATCTCTGTCTCAGAATGCACGTGTGAGCATATCATTTCGTTGTGACACATAGTCTACAGGAGGCTCCAACACGGCTATATGCATGTAATATAAATCCCTGTGCAAGCGAAGCTCTAGCACGAATCCATGCATATTCATGATATCAGAAAACCTCGTGCGAGCGAAGCTCTAGCACGGTTTCATAAAAATCAGTAAAATCTGCGTACGAGCAGCGCTCCAGTACGACTTAAACTGATTATAAATTCAAGTAAAATCCACGTACGAGCAATGCTCTAGTACAGATATGTATAGAAACTCAGTGAAAACCTCGTACGAGAAAAACTCCAGTACGACATTCAAATGAATTATAAAAACCATATAAAACTTTGTGCGAGCAAGCTCCAGCACAAATGAATGCTCAAGTAAATCAAATCTCTTGCGAGTTACACTCCAGCACGACTTTATGCATAATTAAATCAAATCTCGTACGAGTTACACTCCAGCACGGCTTCATGCATAATTAAATCAAAACAAGATGCGAGCTAAGCTCCAGCATCTCTCATGCATATTAAATCAGTAAAACTAGTGCGAGCAATCGCTCCAGCACCATTTTATGCATACCACGTCAAAACAAATCAAAACATGTCAAAACATGTCAAAACAGAGTGCGAGCTAGGCTCCAGCAGCTCTCATTCCACAATAATAAAAATCAGTGCGAGCACCATGCTCTAGCACATTTCATGCATATGATGTCACACAAGTCGGTGCGAGCAAGCGCTCAAGCACATTTATGCACAATCACAAACGTAGATATAGTGCGAACTACGTGTCGGCACTATCTATTTCCATACAAACTTGATAGTTGGCCCATTTTCCAAAGAAATTTCCATTTAAATACAAATAACACTTACGTAGTGTTATCATGTGAAATTCATGCAATTACTGGCCAATCTATCGCTTTGCTTTGATTAAAACCAATAAAATTCCTTAAATCATGCATTTCATGCATGTCATGCTTTCACCATCCTTAGGTGAACTTCCCTCAATAGGGGTAAAATAGACTTTTCACCTATTTCGATCCTTAAAATCATTTAAACCACTTTTTAGGATCATTATACAATAACCGTGTATACATACATAATCAGTGTACAGAAAAACTATTTAAAATACGCGTAGCTACCTCTAGCTACTCACACAATTCTCGTATCTCATTTTCTGTACAGTCTGACCTTTCCACTGATGACTCGTCACGCAGTCTGATTTGCTCCGAATCCAATCTCTGGAACTGCGGATACACATTCATCAGGTCAATTACAATACAATTTAATTGTATTTCATATTTTATGGGCTTAATTTTAAATCATTGGGCCCGTTTTCCCATTTGGGCCCGATTACACCATAATGGGCCTTAAGCCCGTTTACCACACTTTATCGAGACCTATTGGGCTCATTGGGCCCATCAATATTTATTTAGCCTCGTTCTAAATTCTCAGATATCTCAATTTAGTATTTACGACAATTTATCCAATTTTCCAAAATTTAATTCATTTATGCGGAAATTAAATCCGTAATTTATGCGTTAAATATCAATCACGCATAACGAATTGATGTTATGAGGTCAGAGTGATCTGGGATCAATCCTGTACGTTGAGAAAAGGGTACAAAGATGATCAAGGATCTTCCTAGCCGACGGCCAGGGAACGGGCAGGACTCTGACGAGATGAGATGACTTGTGGTAGCATGTAACCATTTAAAGTTTGTGCGTTGAGACTGCTTAGAGATTGCGAGTCCTTTGTAGGCACATAATGATTCACCCCACCATAGCCCCGTACCACACAGTCCAGTAGGGCACTGTACGACCCTGATCCAGTCTTACAGTTCCCTGTACTATGGCCATATGTACCAGTTGTGTTAATGATGCCTTTCGGGACCAGTTATGATGAAGCCATGTCTCCAAGAGAAACGAAATATGTTTTCGCACTTTTCATGCTACCTTATGTGTTATTTGCTTTTTAGCACATGTTTTTTTTTCTATGATGCGATTCTAAAGTTATCTTATGAGTTATGTGTTTTGAAATGTGCATATGACAGTACGATTTCACTTTCAAAGTGATAAGCATGTTATGATATGCATGATTGAGTTTTGAGATGATTTTCACTTGTTTATACTACATGATATGCATACTATATATGAGTTTTACCAAAAAGATGCATGATGTGTAAACTTATGATTTAAGCATGTTTTACTACTTTTATGAATTCAAGCATGTTTACTCCAGTACATGTTTATGCTGAATTGTAAAACTATGTGTTTTACTTGTTTTAAGTATTAAGGTTATTTTAAATGTATTTCTTACTGAGCTTGAAAAGCTCACCCCCTTCCTTTCCATCTTCCAGATTACCTACAGTGATTCTACTACACTCACATGCTAGAGGTCGTGGATGAGGCAATCCGACCTTTCGTCAAATCATTTGTAGCGACGAGGTATAGCTTTACTTTTGTTCCAGACACGATGTACAACATAGACACTAATGTATATTATAGTCAGGATGTAATAGTTGTAAGGGATTATATTTATGTACAGAGTTTTTATTACGCAGAATAAATATATGTTGTAGATGTTACGAGATCTTGGAATAGAATTGAAAATGGTGTTGTGGATGTGGGTTGAAAATTATAAACTGCGTTTTAAACTCTGCAGGTTGGGTTAAGTCAAAATGCAGTCGTTATGCTGCTAATTTTTTTTTAAAATGATAAAAGTTAAGAAACTGGCATAGACAGGAACACAACTAAGTTAAATAGGTTAAGAAGTTTTAAAATTTCCCTTTTTTCGCGTTTCCAGGCGTGACACAAATGATCATCCCATGAGCTCTTAAACTCCAAAACGCACGCCCTCAGCATATCCTCTAAGGTCTGAATGGTCCTCTCTGACTGACCATCGATCTGAGGATGATAGGCAGTGCTCAAATTAAGCTGAAATCCCATAACTTCTTGAAAATGAGCCCAAAATCTAGAAGTGAATTGAGAATCTCTATCTGATGTAATGCTCACGGGAGCCCCATGCAACCGAGCTTCTCTCTCACATACATCTCTGCTAAAGCACTCAAGGAGTCTGTACTTTTGATGGCTAGGAAGTGGGCACTCTTAGTCAATCTGTCTACAATCACCTAGATTGCATCATGTCCCTTTCAGGTCCTTGGTAAACCCATAATGAAATCCATAATAATGTGCTCCCATTTCCAAGTAGGCACTAGAAGAGACTTAAGTAATCCCACTGGCCATTGGTGTTCGATCTTAATCTGTTGAAAAATTAGACACTTGGCCACAAACTCAGTTACATCTCTTTTCATACCGACCCACCAATACACCCTTCGTAAATCATGGTACATCTTAGTGCTTCCCGAGTGCATGGGGTACCAAGAACAATGAGACTCCTTTAAGATCCTTTGCCGTAGTGCATCATCGTTTGAGACACCAAACTTATCACAATTTCCCATTTATCCTTAATGAGAACTTATTCTTAATTTATATCACTTGATCTAAATACTTCACATACCAGAGATATTCGTACCTTGCATGCATCTCTTATTCCAATATGACTCGTATATTCAAGATTTATCTCATTTCAAAGCTTGTCTCATTTCGTACATCAACTATAGCAAAATTCTTTCCTTATTCCAATTAAGTCTCACATTCAAAACATAAGAATATAGAAATTACAATCCTTAGATTCAATACGTAATCCATATTTTAAAGTTTCCTTATATCTCAAACTCTGAATCTTCATAATAGTTTGGATCTTTCCCATTAACATGTAACCTCTGTTTGGGAAATCCTACTTACACCCATTCTTAATACACTGTGACCTAAGAGACTCTGAGTCTCCTTAAAATTTAACACCAGTACACTCCAAAGTGAATCACCTGATCCGATAATCGCCTTTTCATGTAATCCTCATAATTGTTTTCTTAACATTTTAATTCAATCCTGTAAGCATACTTTTAGTTATGTGATTCATCTTTCAGTCACACTGACTTTACTTTATCACTCTAACTACTTCCTTAGTACATCACTTTTCTGTCATTCTCTATACCTTGTCATTTTCTTAGTAATCTCGAGAGTATATATTTCATATTCTCATAGTTGCGCCTTACGCACTGCTCTCTCAAAATAACATCACGTTAAGCTAACTTAGCTCGATTGAGGATCTCAGTACCTCCTATAAGTTTCCTAGATTTTTCTCCGTTTCACATCTCTACTTATCCAGATCGTTCTTTTTTCAAAGCTAGAAATTTAATTTCATAATCATTCATAAACTTGTTACTTTATGTTTGATTGCAGTTACTTCATCCATAATTGCCACTTTATTTCATTTGGACTGTGCTGCCGCTTAAGGGCCTTCATAATATATCCCATGTAATTTTTTGATGTCGCCTCTCGGACTAAATCGGGAAACTTCCCTCTGAATTCGGTTTTCCATTTCGATACTGTTGCAAAAGTAACTTTCTTGATAGAGTTACTTCTAAAATCATCAAGCTTTTCTATCTCATCCATTCAACACTCCGAATCACTGAATTCTTAACCTTCTTGAAAAATGGAGACTTAAACTCTTGAAACTGTCGCCAGTCTATTAAGCTCACAGTCATACTCCAAGAATCCATCCACGTTTTCCAATTTAATTTTCTAGTTTCCTATTTCAATTGGATTCTTGATTTCAGCATGTAATAGCATACTATCCTTCGAAATCAGCTCGGTCTCTATCCATTAGTGAACTTACAGACATTTCTTGACTTCACTACCCTTAACATTGGGTCATACATTTTCAGGGATATAATTCATAATTCATACTCATAGATAAATCAATTTCCATGTGCTAGACCCATAAATTCCATTTGTAGTTTCCTTAATCTCATTCATTCAGTCCTCTATAACTACCGGGTCCTTTATCCCATTTAATAATGGCGGTCTGCAGTTCTGAAACTGTCTTATCTAGTGTAGCTCCTACTCCTAACTCAAGTCATCATCATTCTACTGTGGAGCTACAGGAACAGGCATATTATAGTTCTGAAACAATCTCTACAGGCTATGCGGGCGTATCGGGAGTAATCTGTCTATCTATTCTTTCGTCTACCCCATCACCTAACATAGCATGTGTCCTAATTTTTCATAATATGTTCAATACACCACTCAACCTTAGCAGAGTGTATCTCAATACCATCTGTCCTTTCCACAGGACCTGATGGAGCACGCTCAACATCAGTTTCAATCTCAATATCATTCATGAGTCTCATATGATGACTCTGCATGATTCTCAGGCCTATCTCTGTGGCCTCTAGCCCGTGATCTAATTCCTGCTCGTAAACCAAAGATCAAATCTTAAATTCATTAGGTATACATTACCTACAAACAGACAAGACAGACATTGGGATGTAATTTAATCCTTATTTTTGACACTAACAGTACTGGACAACCTTCGCTCTGATACCACTTAAACTGTAACGACACTTGACCCTTGAAAATCGAGGGAATTTTTTTTTGAACTTAATTTACCCACTTATTACCTTATTCACTTAGGTTGTATTCCTGTGCAGTGTCAAAATACTTTTCCTAATTCTTTATCCGTAATTATATTTAATTTCCATTCTTTGATCTATATGGTCGATAGAAATTTCGACAGCATAATGGCTTATATATGAGCCTACCCACCTGCAATTCAATTGTTTGACAATCCTAGATATCCACAACTACCAAGCATACTTTCCAAATCCACTTTTATGACTCAATACATCCATTTTTATGCAATACCAATCATATTAAAACCTAATCCCAAAAATAATATTCTTTACATCGTTTTCCTCACAAATTACATCCCAACAAAATATTCTCAATATGTCTGTGCATACAAATATGTCTGGTATAGGAATGTAATTGTATACCTTTCTACGTGTACAACAAGAAGCCTAGGGTAGCTCTTTCCCACCATCCTACGTCGTGTACGCGGCAGGTAACGCCTATAGATTCACTGCAAATGATCTGAAGGTAGAGGGGTGAGCTTTTGGGGAAAAGCCCAGTAAGATAATACTTTTAAAATAGTTCTGATATATAAAAGCATGTGCAATTGTTCATAGAACGGAACTTTAATGAAATACATAAATTATCATTTCATGCATAATCATCATAAAAAGTCATAAAGCATGTGTGTCTTTAAACAAATAACATGCTTAACCATTTTACAACTTTTCATTGTTCATGAATGAGTTCTTAAAACCATTGGGTTCATAAACGTTTCGTAAACATTTCATAAACATTTCATAATCATTTCATAAACATTTTCTGAACATTTCATAAACATTTCATGAAGCATATCGGTTGTAACCAATTATCGTATATCTCATGAAAACACATATTCATTCATCATAGTCGATATTCATAATCAAATCGAGGAGACTAGGCTATATGTAAGACATGCGATACGTGTCATTCTCCGTAGAGAGTCATCATACCTATGGCCATGGTAAGGGGGCTGTAGACTGGATCAGGGTCGTACAGCTCTTTCGTAAAATATGGGTAGTATCTATCTTACTTACATTCACTGGCACCTAGCTAGGACACGGGCACCAAAGGCACTCTCTGTATGGGCAACATAATTGCATGCTGCGCGGGCACAAGATACTACTGAAAACATCATCATAAACCACCAGTAGCACGACATCTTCCACACAGGTTGAGTCAAGTGCTAAAGGGACCCTACATACCGGCACCCAAGTGGTGGAGCCGAACACCACAAGAAGTAACCATGCATGAAGCCTATAGTCTCAAAACATCTTTTCTTTTTCCCCATTTTCCCTTTTTCTATGCTTTTGAAATTGTCAAAAGTTTCTTTAACGATATGAATATAAAATCATAAATAAATTGTAAAACATCCATACGTTTCATACCTTAGGAAAATTCTTTCATATCATGGAAGGTACTCATGGAATATTTCGACAAGTTAAAACATACTTCGTAAACGGTTTCACAAGTATGAAAGCATTGATAATCATTTCAACTTATATGCACCTTCATAAAATCTTTTATCGGTGAAACAAAAATGCATTATCAGAACTAAGTTAAATAGTAACCCTTACCTCGATCTATCGAAATCTCGAATTCGAGTGGTGACGCCTCCTAGTACCTCTTTTAATTCCTTCTACAATCACCTACTTCGAAATGGTATACTTAGCACCCTATTCATGTGAATTGTCCGAATTGCGTCAAAATCGTAACCTATTCGTTACTACTTCGTGTGCACGTATTATTGTACATACCTAGGCTAACATGCATGTTTATATATTTTCTTTACCATTTATATATTTTGTACATACAAATATTAACATACACATTTATTATATACATCTACATGTATATACACATAAATATATATATATATATATATATATACTCCTATATATATATTATTTGTTTTCCATTATTCAATATCACAAATATATATTTTTTGTCTACTCCTCATTTTCCCATTTTTTTGTCTAATTAAATCTACACTAACATGCTTATGTATACCACACATATATATTCATGTACATTAAATACACATATATACATATATATACATTTTACCTTTTCTCTTTTCCTTTTCTTCTTCTTTTTTTTTCTTTTCTCCTCTCTCGGTCAGCCCTTCTTCTTCCTCGATTTGTTTCAATTTCTAGCCTCTGTCTTATTCTTCCTCTTCCCTGCCTCTTAGTTTCACTTCCCTTCAGTCTCGGTTTTCTTCCTCCTTCAGTCTCCCTCTCTTTCTCCTCGGTTAGCTGCTGTTTCCCAGCTTCAGCTTGCTTTGATCCTGCTCTGCTTCCATTTTTTTACTCTGATTCAATTCTGTTCTGCTCCATTCTTGGTCTACTCCAGTTTCCAGCTTCAATTTCTTTTGTTATGCTTCGCTCTCCTTCTTCCTCGTTTTCTTCTTCTCCTCCCCTACCTCGGGGTCTCGTTTCTGGCTTCAACTTCAGCTTCGGTCTGCTTCAGTTCTGTTCCAGCCTTCACGCAGGTCTTCCTCGATTTCTGCTTCCTACCCGACGGTCCCTTTCCTTCTTCCTTCTCCCTTCCTTTCTTCCTCTCCTTTCTCAGTCGACCCTCTCCTTCTTCCTTTTCCCGATCAGCCCTCTCCTTTTTCTTTCCTCATTTCTTTCTCTTCTTTTCCCGATCAGCCCTCCTTCCTTTCCTTTCTTTTCTTTGTTTTTCTTCTCTTCTTTTCTCCCTCTTCTTTCTCTTCTTTCCTTTCCTTCTTCTCTAGCCGACCAACCCTCTCCTTCTTCCTTTCTCCTCTTCTCTTCTTTTCTTTTCTCTTTCCCACTCCCCGCTACAGCCTCTGCATTTCGAAAATACAGGAAACGGAATTGGCTTTCTTTGAAAACCAATTCCGTACCACCTAATATATATTATATTAATATATATATATGTTATATTAATATATATAGATAGATATTTAGTTGTTTGTTTTTGTTTAATGTTTATATTATTTTTTTTGTTTTATTGTTTTGTGTTCATTTATTAATTCTTATATATTGTATGTTATACATTACAATATATATATTCGTTATATATATATATATATATATATATATATATATATATATATATATATATATCATTATTTGTCCATTTAAATTTGTCTAGTATATATATATTATACCTACGTATATATATATATATATATATATATATATACATTTTCTTTCCCTTTTTTTTGTAAAATCACCTAATGACAATATTCATGCCTTCCATGAAATTTTCAATATTTCGAAAATGAAATATTATTGTGATTTTGTCATTCCTCATAACTTCCCGATACAAGTTTTTACATCAACAATTTTCAACTAATAAATTAAAATTTTTCAATCCCTTCGTGCTTGCATTTGCTTTGTCACTCCCTGTATTTTGGGTTCCCTGTCGTTCACGGGCTTCTCGGTTCCTATAGTCCTCGATCCCTACAACGAATATTCACACTTCCATTAAAATTTATTATTCTCATTTTTATATATAGTCTAATTAAATGTAGGAAATTTGTGGTGTTTACAACAGTAGACAGCCTTGGTGCACAATGACACCTGAACACCTGTCAGGTTGAGAGACTTGAATACTGTCAAAACGGAAATGTTTCCTCTGGCAAGTTGAGTTGGCACGTATCACAAATAGGTATAAAATGAGCCAATGAGGAGAGGAGAGTGGATTCCAACTTTCTAGCCCTCACAATCACACACACACACACTAGACTCTGCTTAGCTACCCACATACTAGTAAACCTCTAAAACCTTCAAACCTCCATTGTTAACCTCCCTATACCAAAAATTGATACTATGTCGGGGCTACTTCCTTTGCTTTGGCTGTTGTCTCTTGTCTATTCTTGATTCCCAGGTACCAAGCACTTTTTCTAGAGGTCTCTTCAAACTATCCCAGAAGAAGGTCTCTTTGCATTGTTGTTGTAAACCCCACGAAAATTTTCGGCACTTAGTTTTAAGTAATATCAATTGGGATTAAATCTAAGCTTAGTTGGTGGATAATTAATCTAATTTTTTTTTAATTGAGAGATATAGACGAATTTAATTAACTAAAATATTTTAATAAATAATTATGAGATAAAAACTAATTTCTCAGGATAAATTTATTGTGTAAATTCCTCTGTACCAGATGAATAAAAATATTACTAAAATTATTTTGTATATTATAATTAAAATCAATAAAGTACATACACACATATATATATATATATGAGTGTAATGTTTAATAAATTTATCCAATTAAGTATATAAATATATATGTATATATAGGTTCTTATACAAACATACGAGTATATATATATATATATATATATATATATATATATATATATACAAGTGTGAAACCCATATTTTTCTCTACCACTAATCATTTTAAGTTAATATGAAAAATCTAAGACTTATTTGAATGTTTATGTATGGCCTAGAATGCTCGAGAAGCCTAGGATAGTGGCACGAGGCCCAAGGCACGTACTTCGAGGTAAGAACCCAAGCTTAAGTATTTTTCAAAAAATATTAATTTAAGTATGAATTGATGATAAGAAAGTGAAATTAAGTTGTTAAAAGTGAAAAAGTTAGTAAAACTCAGATTTTCACTAAACCGAGCAAACCGACCCAATAAGAGAAATAAATTCTAAATAAATTCTAAAAATTCACAAAAATTATTTTGAGGCCAAAGAAAATTCACATAAGACATAATTGACATGAGGAATAAATATTGGCTGGAAATAAGGAGGTTTTGATGGCCGAATGAATTTTTAAATTGAACCGAAAAACCTTAAGTTTCATTGATCGGTATGGACCTAGTCGCGTAAAATGGGCCAATCGGGAAAATTTTCTTAAACTAGTGGATCCAAAATTCTTATAAGAGATACTAGAGACATAGTAGGACACTTGAGAAGTGGAAATTTAGAAGAAATTAGACCAGAAATATTTTTTTAAAGATTTTACAAATTTGGATTATGGGCTGCCCTGTTTCAGGTAACCAGTACACTCAGTAAATTGGGCCCAAATTGAAGCCCATCCAATAGTAAAAAAATTCAGGCCTTCTCCAGATTGTTACTTAACCCTTTAAGCTTTCATATACCCCTGGAAACACCTAATTATCCCAACAGACTCGAGAGATACATCCCCTTCATCACTGCTGCGGGCGTTACTGTATAAGGGAGATTGAGTGAATTTTTCGAGGGTCTTCCAGCCAAATTAAGGGAATAGACAAAAAGGAAAAAATCTTACCCTATGATTCCTTTCTAACATATAAAAAAATACAGAAAAAAGAGTTCATCTACTAGGAGAAATCTCAGAGAGAACCAATCCCATCTTCTTTCCATAGGAGTCATTGTGCAACTCTGCTTGTACGATTTGTTTAAGCCTCTTCCAGTAGTTTTATGATCTTGAACAAAAAATAACGAATCTTCCTACTTGAACCCTATACAGCATATAAAAATTTCAGCTCCATTGAAGGTCATTTGTAGGTTAAATCCTAGAGAGAAAATCAGGGACAGAAACTTTCATGTTTATGAGGTGAGAGAAAGCTTGATTTTAAATGTTTTTGGTTGGATTTTGTTGATGTTTTGGATGATTTTATGTAAAACCCAAAATTTCCACATTAGTAAGTAAATGAAAGTTGGGAAATAACCAAGTACTCAGAATAATGTTATACAGGCCCAAAGTGATTAAAACACTCGCGATTGTGAATGGGGCTCGGTGGCACGAAAATCTAGTTAAGGCTCTGAACCCGTGATTTCACTTAAGAATGTATGTAAGTTCATAAAATAATGTTAGGAAGTATAAACTAAAGTAACAGAAGTGAAAAAGCTAATAAAACTCGAGTTTACGATAAACCGAGAAATGTGGGCCTAGTTAAGAAATAAATTTGGAATAAATTATTGAAATTCAAAAAAATTATTCCAAGGCCATGGAAAGTTAGTATAAGGTAATATTTACTTGGTGAATTAAAATTAAGTGGAAATATGAAATTTTAGATATATAAATGAATTTTTAAAGTGAACCAAAAGCTTAAAGCCATTTTGCTCAGTATGGACCCAATCGAGTAAAAGGGGCTAAATCGAAAAAATTTTATTAAACAAGTAACCACTAAATTTTTATGAGAGATACTAGAGACATAATAGAACAATGTAGAAGTGGAAATTTAGAAGAAATTGGATCAGAAATATTTTTTTAGAATTTTACAAAAATAGGACTGAAATCAATCCAACCCAATTAGCAGACCCACTTGTGTAAACTATTTGATTTGATTAACCTCCTCTAATCTGATGGCTCTCATTCACTCCAGATATTAATTAAACTTAATAGTGATTCCATATCACCTACAATCACCTCATTATCCCCAAAAACCCGAGAGAACCAGCCCTATCTTCCTCCCTCATTCATTCCCGAAACGATACTGTTCACCCAGCATTGAGTGAATTGTTCGACAGCCTTCCAGCTAGAATCAGGAAACAAAAAATAAGGACGAAATCTTCCCATATGCGTTATCTATAACATATAACAAATTTAGCCAAAAACAAGTTCATTTACCTAGGGAAATCTTAGAGAGAAATTGTTGGACAAAAACTGTCCTATTCATGGGTAAGTGTAAGTTAGAATTTTGAAGCTTTTTATTGGGTTTTTCTTGTGTTTTTGAGTGAATATAAGATATAAATTTGATGAGTTATAGTATAATATTGATTTGGAGAATCATTGGAGTGATTGGCTTGAGTTAAAGGTAAGAGAAAAAAATTGATGAATGTTGAAGATGATAAACCATGTTCTTGATTTTGATTTCCATGGATTTTTGTATTGAATGAATTTGATGGAAATGATTTTGTATGCCTTAGAGTTTTGGCCAGCCTTGAGATTTTGAACTTATGGTATAATGTGTGTTGTTTTAAGGTTTATAGTTGTTAAAGATTATACCGAAAAGTCCTGTTTAAAGCTTAGTTTACCGAAAAATCAAAAAGTGTGAATTTTGGCAAAATGAGTTTGATGGTGAATATGAAATGTGAATGTGAATGGGTATTTAGACCATTTTGATGGTATATATGGAATTAGAATGATAAGATTAGTAAGGATAGCTTAAAACGGAGCTTAAATCGGTAAAACCGATAAAATGAGCAAAGTTTGCAAAATGGTCAAAATTGGTCAACTTTAAAGAAGAAAATGCATATTTGAATATGTTTGAATAATATTGACCTATAAGTGATGATTTAATGTTATTTTGGGTAGCTCGTGTATCTGACACACTACTCGAGATTATTTCGAAACTCGATAATATGCACTGCAGCAAAGCGAAATAGGTAAGGGATGTGTTCTGAGTAGTGTTAGCTTTTAAATGCCCTACTTGAACTATGAAATTAGTAAGTATGCCAAACGTTAGTAAGAAAGCCTACTTGAAAATTTGTAAAGTTATTGTTCTGTATAAACCAAAGAAAAAGCCCTTTTTTCGAACATTCTAGGTATGTTTTTAACATGTTTTCTGATGATTTTGTATATGTTATGTTTTTGAAAGTTTGATATTGTTATAAGTATTTGAAAAGTATCTTATGTGTTTTGATATTTGACAAGAACAATTTATGTTTTGTCAAAGTGATTTTGAATATGATTGTGGGGGCCACATCTTGAATCCTACGAGACCAACGTGCCACGCAGTGCGGGGGCCACCTCTTGAATCCTACGGGACCAACGTGCCACGCAGTGTGGGGACCACCTCTTGAGTCCTAAGGGACCAAAGTGCCACACAAGAATTTTGAAAGTTTGTTTTAAGACTAAGACAATATGTAAATTTGGATATATGTCATGTTTAGCCCGAGTGGGGTTTTGAAACATCGTGGTGCATTGCTTTTGGACACTTGGGTACGATTAGTCCCTCGTGATTGCATGCCAACCCACACTCATTGTTTTTGGAAACTTGGGTGCAATCAGCCCCTTATGATTGCATGCTTGATATTTGTACCCCTCGGAGCGTTTCTGTTTTGCCACCTTCCATTCTGAATATGTTTGTTTAGTGGCGTAGGGCACTACGTGACCCTGATCCAGTCTGCAATCCTCTTACCATGGCCATCAGTACCTTATATGTTATGTCAACATGACTTATGGTTAATACATGAAAATGCCTAATCTCTATAACTTATATGTCTGATTTAAAGAAAAGTGATATGTTCTTTATCTGTTTTGACTCTGAAAGAATAAGTTTTATATCTGTTCTGATTCGAATGAATAGCTCAGTATCCGTTTGATTTGAACGATAAGATTTGTATCTGTTTGATTTGAATGCTCAATTCTGTATCCATTTTGATTTTGAATCTGTTTTGAAAGTTAAGTTTTGACATATTTTTATTTGATTTCGAAGAAATGATAAGCATTTAGATTATGTTGAGTTGATTCAATTTTGAAAGAAAGTATGCACATTTGAAAAAAGTATATGAATATATTGATCATTTTATTATGTATGGTGAAAAGCCTATTATTATTTTGATATTATATTTTTCACTGCTTGGATGCATTACTTACTGAGCTTGATGAGCTCATCCCCCTTTTCTTTCCTCCTTTCAGATTACTTCTAGTGATAGCATTTATATCAGCCGAGTAGTGGTCGTGGACGAGCAGACACGACCCTCTTTTGGATAGCTTTTGTGTAAGTCAGGTATATTATTACTTACTTTCAGACATTAGGTAAAGTATAGACAGCTAATGTAAAGTATGATTTTGGGATGTAAGTTAGGTGTAAATGTTGATAAACAAAGTTGTAACTACGCAGTTAATGAGATGTATATAATTTAATATTATGGATGTTTTGATATGATGATGAGATATGATGATGACCAAGAAAAGAGACTAAAATCAACTGGATTATGGATATAAACTGCGTTTACACCTTGCAGGTTAGGTTAAGTCCAATTGCAGCCATTATGCTGGCGAAATTTTATAAAATAAATTGGTTAAGTATGTGACACTGATAGGAATGCAACATAAGTAATAGTTTAGAAAAGTTTAAATTCGCTCATTTTTTCGCGCTTTAGGGGCGTTACAATTACATGGTATCAGAGCAAATATTGTCTAGTACTGTCAGTGTCGTATAGTATATAGATTACATCCCAAATTGTCTATGTTTGTCTAGTTATAAAGTAAGTATACCTGTAAAGTTATGACTAAGGTTTTGGGTATATATATATATATATAGATAAACGATCATTGGAAAGATGAGTGGTAGGAGAGGCCATCCATGAAGATAGGCACAACCACTTTCGCCACCTCCCCCTCAGCTTGAGAACCTTACTGACAGAATAAGGAGGCTCGAGGAAATCGTTCAGGGTATGAAGGAAGGAATAGATGCTTTGAAGGAAGGAATAGATGCTTTGACTACTATGATTGGCTAACAGTTTGGGGCAAACACATCTAGTACTGAGGCCACACCTGCACCTACACCTCGCCTACCACAGGACCCTCCGACAGCCCCAGTACCTCAGCCTGTAGTCCTACAGCCTAGGGTTGAAAGGGACATCCAAAGGCTATGAGATTTTTTACGAATGAGTGCCCCCTCCCCCCTCCCCCCGATTTTACAAGAGTGAAGGATATGATAAAAGCTAATGAATGGTGTTTGGACTTAGAGTCAGTGTTTCAGTACCTGGGGTGTTCTGAGGTAGAAAGGGTGACGATGACCAGCAATATGTTAAGGGGATAAGTAAAGTATTGATGGAGGACTACTTAGACAGTCATGGCTGACAACCCTTCAAATGTCACATGGGATGCCTTCCTCAAAGCATTCTAGGCCCAATACATTCTGCCCACAAAGTAGAAGAGAATGCAAACAGAGTTTTTTAATCTAGTTCAAGGTAGTATGATAGTAGATGAGTACAAGAATAGATTCACTACCCTGATGAGGTATGACCCGGACACGGTACGAAACCCTACACATCGGGCTGAAAGATTTTTGGCAGGATTGAGGTCCGAGATTCGGGGCAGGTTATTCGGATTTCAGATCACCAATTTCAAGGATGCTCTAGGTCGAGCTTAGTAAATTGAAAAGGGCCTGCAGGTGATACAAGCTAAGCACGGACACAAATGTAGAAGTCGAGATAAGAGAAAGAGACCTCAGATATCCCAATTTGAATTCAGACGGGGCCAGCCAAAGAGACAAAGAGTGGAGGAAATTTAGTCATGAGATGAAAAGCCCAAGATCCCTATAGTCAGTATTGATGCTGCCCGTAGTTCTAGCATCAAGGTACCTAAGTGTAAGCCTTGTGGCAGACCACATCCTAGACATTGTCGTTTAGTTACAGGAACTTGTTTTGGATGTGGCGAAATTGGGCATCAGATTAAGGACTGCCTACAGATGAGAACTCAAATGCATCATGAACTACAAAGGTAAACAGGGAGAGAGATACAGATCCCTCTGAGACCAGCTCCACAGAGAAGAGCTATAGCTGCTGAAAAGGGTAAGAGACCTGTCTCACAGGGATATGTGCGAGCCATAGATCGGGAGACAGTGACACCTCCTCAGATACTATTAAAGGTATCCTTATGATTTGTAATTGTTACGTACATGTATTGTTTGATTCATAAGTCACGCACTCTTTTATTTTCCTACAGTTTGCACAAAAGCTACACTTAGAACCTAAACCTTTGGATCATATGTTACATATTAGTACCCCATGCATGAATGACAGTTGACTAATATGGTGTGTAAAGATTATGAGATTAAGGTAAGAGATAAGAAATTGTTAGCAGATCTAAATTTGTTAAATATGTCAGGTTTTGATATAATCTTAAGCATGGATTGGTTAACTGCCAACCGTGTAAGTCTAGACTACTACAATAAGATCGTAACCTTCTTCTTACCTGAAAAGTTTAATGTATGTTTTATTAATGAGAAATAAAGTGCATGGTATAAAAATCTATGTGATTATAAGTGTTAAAAGTGTTTGAAAATTTCTGATTGTATAATTCTTGTGAAGGTTATGTTGCCTTGATTTCTGATATTAGTCGAGAACCACCAAGTATCCAAGATGTTCCAATTGTGTGTGAGTTTCCCAATGTATTTCTGGATGAATTGTCAAGGTTACCACCAGATAGTGAAGTTGAATTTGTCATTGATTCGGTACCTGACACTCAACCCATTTCCAAGCCACCTTATCGAATGGCACTAATAGAACTGGAAGAATTGAAGAAGCAGTTGCAAGAGTTGCTTAATAAGGGGTTTATAAGATCGAGTGTGTCTCCATGGGGTGCTCTAGTACTGTTTGTTAGAAAGAAGGATGGTAACCTCCGCTTATGTGTTGATTATAGGCTGCTGAATAATACAACGATAAAGAATAAGTACCCTCTGCAAAGAGTGGATGATTTGTTTGATCAGCTAAGAGGGGCTTCAGTTTTCTCTAAGATAGACTTAAGATCGGGCTACCATCAATTGAGGATTAAGGAAACTGACGTACCAAAGACAGCTTTTAGAACCCGATACGGGCACTATGAGTTCTTGGCAATGCCTTTTGGATTGACTAATGCCCCTACAACTTGGGAGTATTTGGATAAGTTTGTGATTGTGTTCATAGATGATATTTTGATTTATTCTAAGTCCCAAGAGGAGCATGAGCAGTATTTAAGGATAATGCTCCAGACTTTCCATGAAAAGAAATTGTATGGGTAATTCAGTAAGTATGCATTCTGGTTGGAATAGATTGCCTTCCTTGAACACATAGTATTTAAAGACCGAGTATCTTTGGATCCATCTAAAGTGGATGCAGTGCTGAAATAGGAAAGACCGAGGACAATGATGGGGATTCAAAGTTTTTTGGGATCGCCAGGGTACTATCGGAGGTTTATTGAGGGATTTTCTAGGATAGCAACTTCACTGACTAAGTTGACTCGTAAGGATGTCCAATTTGAATGGTTTGAGTAGCGTGAGCAGAGCTTCCAAGAGCTCAAGTATCGATTGACCACAGTCCTAGTTTTGATCATTCCAAGTGGTTCAGGAAGATTCATAGTGTATAGTGATGCCTCCTACCAAGGGTTGGGCTGTGTGTTGATGCAAAATGGTCAAGTGGTCGCTTATGGTTCCCGTCAGTTGAAGGACCATGAGCTTAATTATCCCACTCATGACTTGGAGTTGGCCGTAGTGATTTTTACACTAAAGATATGGCGACACTACTTATATGGTGAAAGATTTCAGATTTACACTGACCATAAGAGTCTTAAGTACATCTTTAATTAGAATAAGCTCAATATGAGAAAGCGAAGATGGATAGAGCTCTTGAAGGATTATAACTGCGAGATTTTATACCATCCAGGAAAGGCGAATGTGGTAGCTGATGCCCTCAGTAGAAAAGGTATGGTGTCCTACATGATGATTAATGAATGAGATTTGTTGGGACAGTTTATCGAGCTCAGAATCAGTGTTGATGAGATTGAGAATGGATTTAGGGCTAGCCTACAGATTGAGAATAGATTTAGGGCTAGCTTACAGATTGAGCCCAGTATTTTGGATCAGACTAGGGCAGGTCAGAGGAACGACCAAAGGTTACTAGATATGGTTAGCCAAGCTGAGGAAAGATCGCGATCATACTTCTTAGTCAGTGATGATGGATTATTGAGGTTCTGAGGCTGTATTTGTGTGCCTCATGATGACACCCTGAGGCAGAATATTTTGAAAGAGTCCCACTGTATTAGATTCACCATGCATCCAGGTAGTACTAAGATGTACCATGATCTCCGTAAGGTGTATTGGTAGACAGGAATGAAGAAAGATGTGGCAGATTTTGTGGCTAGATGTTTAGTCTGCTAATAGATTAAGGCTGAGCACCAGAAGTCAGCAGGCTTGCTTAAGTCATTACTAGTGCCTATTAGAAATGTGAGCACATTACTATAGACTTTATTATGGGGTTACCAAGGACCCAAAAGGGCCATGATGCAGTCTGGGTAATTGTAGACCGACTGACTAAGAGCACCCACTTACGTGCCATTGAGAGCACTGATTCACTAGATAAGCTAGCAGATTTGTATGTCAAAGAAGTAGCACGTTTGCATAGGGCACTTATGAGCATCACTTCTTATAGAGATCCTCGATTCATATCGAGGTTTTGGACTCATTTTTAGGAAGCTATGGAGTCTTGATTGAATTTGAGCACTGCCTACCATCCTCAGATCGACAGTTAGTCCGAGTGGACAATTGAAACATTAGAGGACATGTTGAGGGCATGTGCATTGGACTTTAAGGGCTCATGGGATGATCATTTACCTCTTACAAAATTTGCTTATAATAATAGCTATCATGCTAGCATCGGAATGGCTCTGTATGAAGCTTTGTATGGCAGGAGATGCAAGTCCCCAATTGCATGGGAAGAAGTGTATGATATGAAGATACTTGATCCCAAATTGGTTGAATAGGAAGCTAGAGGTGTTCAGCTTATTTGTGATAGATTGAGGACGACACAAAGTAGACAAAAAAGTTAATGCATATGTGCAGAGACGTCCTTCGAAATTTCAAGTTAGGGACTCTGTATTCGTAAAGGTGTCTCCGATGAAGGGTGTCACACGCTTGGATCGTAGATATTGAGGCGGTATTTCAGTTTTTATGGTGTACTGATAAGGAGAGAGTGACTATGACGGGTTAAATGATGAAGGGACAAGCTAAGTTCTCATGGAGATCGACACAGACTGCATTAGCCGGGGATCCCTCAGAGATCACATGGAATGCTTTCTTAGTCGCATTCAGAGAGCAGTATGTACCGCTTGCAGCTCGAAAAAAAGATGCAAGCAAAGTTTTTGGACAAGAGACAGAGGGTAGAAGGAACACAGATAGGGGCTGGTAAGCCCAAGACTACAATGGGTGCTATAGGTATGATCAGAGGCCCTGAGATAAGAGTGCCACGGTGCAGGATATGTGGCAATATTCACACTGGACCTTGCCTCATAGGTACATTTACTTGTTACAGATGCAGTGAAGTAGGACACCTGATGAGAGAGTGTCCACTAATGAGATCTCAGGAACCTTGTGAGGCACTTAGACAGACAAAGAGATCGACTCAGGCTCCACAGAGGAGAGCCACAGCCGCAAACAAGGGCAAGAAGCTTGTCTCCCAGGGCCGAGTGTACGCCCATGACCAGGAAACAGAAGATGCATCCTCCAATGCTATCCGAGGTACTCTTCTTGTCTATAATCCTTAAGCAAACGTACTGTTTGACCCAAGTTCCACACACTCTTTGTGTCACCACGATTTGCATGTATGTTTCATAGGAAACCTAGAGTCACTAGATTACATGTTACACATAAGTAAAACTACGCAAGAGATACAAAAAACAGATATGATATGTAAAGCTTGTGATATTATGGTAGGAGATAAGAAGTTGTTAGCAAATCTAGTATGGTTGAATATGCAAGACTTTGATGTAATATTAGGCACGGATTGGTTAGCTACTAATCGTGTAAGTCTAGATTACTACACTAAGACCTTAACTTTCTCCTTACCAGAAACGTTTAGTGTATGTTTGGTTAGAAAGTAATAAAAGTGCATAGTGTTAAAGTTATGAAATGATATGATGTTTATGTATGAGATTGACGTATGATGTTTGATTGTGTGAAGGATACATTGCCTTCATTTCTGATGAGAGTCAAAACCACCAAGTATATAGGATGTTTCAGTGGTATGTGAGTTTCTCGAAGTATTCCCAGAGGATTTATCGGGGTTACCACCAGAGAGAGAAGTTGAGTTTGCCATTGAAAACTACTTGATAAGGTTTATAAGGCCTAGCGTATCACCATAGAGTGCTTCGATACTGTTCATCAGAAAGAAGGATGGTAGTTTTCGTCTATGTATAGACTACGGGCTTTTGAATAAAGCAACAGTTAAGAACAAGTATCCCCTGCCAAGGATAGATGACTTATTTGATCAGCTGATAGGGGCTTTAGTGTTTTCAAGGATAGACTTGAGATCGAGTTATCATCAGCTAAGGATTAAGGAGGATGATGTACCGAAGACAGCATTCCTGACCCGATACGGGTACTATGAGTTTTTGGTGATGCCCTTTTGGATTAACTAATGCCCCAGCTGCATTCATGAGTCTTACAAACAATATTTGAGGACTGTGTTCCAGACTCTCCGTGAGAAGAAGCTATATGGTAAATTCAGTAAGTGTGCTTTCTGGCTGGAACAGATTTCATTCCTCAGACATGTATATCTAAGGACGGGGTGTTAATAGATCTGTCCAAGGTAGATACAATATTGAGATGGGAAAGACTAAGGACAGTCATTGAGGTCAGAAGCTTCTTGGGATTGGTAGGGTATTACCGATGGATTGTCGAGGGGTTTTCACGGATAGCAGCTCCATTGACCAGACTGACCCGTAAGGAGGTACAGTTTGCATGGTCTGAGCAGAGCTTCCAAGAACTCAAACATCAGTTGACTACGACACCAGTCTTGACCATTTTGAGTGGTTTTGAGGGATATATGGTATACAGTGATGCTTCCCACTAGGGTCTCGGCTGTGTGCTTATGCAACATGGTAGAGTGGTAGCTTATGGATCCTGTCAGCTAAAGGATCATGAGTGAAATTACCCCACTCAGGATTTAGAGTTAGCCACAGCAGTTTTTGTACTCAAGATATGGCGGCATTATTTGTATGGAGAGAGATTTTAGATCTTCATTGACTACAAGAGTCTCAAGTATTTGTTTGATCAGAAGGAGATCAATATGAGACAGCGGAGATGGATAGAGCTCCTGAAAGACTATGACTACAAGATTTTATACCATCCTGGTAAGGCGAACGTGGTAACTAATGCCCTGAGTAGAAAGGGTATGGTGTCCTACATGATGATCAGAGAGTGGGATTTGTTGGGACAGATTGTCGAGCTCAGGATCAATGTAGATGAGGTTGAGCATGGATACATGGCTAACCTATGGATGGAGCCCAATAAATTATATCAGATTAGAGCTGGACAGAGGAATGATCATAAATTACTGGATATGGTTAACCAAGCAGAGGAGAGATCACAGTGTGAGTTTACGGTCAGTGATGATGGATTATTGAGATACATGGATTGTATCTACATGTCACGCGATGACACCTTGAGATAGAGCATACAAAAGGAGTCACATTGTTGTAGATTCATCATGCACACGGGTAATACCAAGATGTACCAGGATCTCCAGAAGGTGTATTGGTGGATTGGGATGAAGAGAGATGTGGCAGACTTTGTAGCCAGATGTCTAGTTTGCCAACAGATTAAGGCTGAGCACCAGAGACCTACAGGACTGTTGAAGTCACTACCGATTCCTACATGGAAATGGGAGCATATTATGATTGATTTCATTATGGGGTTACCAAGGACCTAGAGATGTCATGATGTAGTATGGGTGATTGTGGACAGACTAACTAAGAGCACTTACTTCCTTGCCATCAAGAGCACAGATTCACTGGATAAGCTAGCTGATTTATATGTCAGAGAGAGATTCTCACTTCACTTCTAGATTTTGGACTAGATTTCAAGAAGCTATGGGGTCTCAAATGAACATAAGCACCGCTTATCATCCTCAGACAGATGGTCAGTCGGAGCTGACTATACAGACCTTAGAGGACATGTTAAGAGTGTGTGCCTTAGACTTTAAGGGCTCATGGGATGACCACTTGCCTCTTGTAGAGTTTGCTTACAATAATAGCTATCAAGCTAGCATCAGAATGGCTCTATATGGCAGGAGATGCAGATCTCCGATTGCTTAGGAAGATGTGGGCGACAGAAAGATCCTTGCTCCCGAGTTAGTTGAACATGCAAGTAGAGGTGTTCAGTTGATTTGTAACAAGTTGAGGACGGCACAGAGTAGATAGAAGAGTTATGCAGATGTGCGAAGACGTCCTCTTGAGTTTCAGGTTGGGGACTTCGTATTTGTTATGGTGTCACCGATGAAAGGTGTAGTACGTTTCGAGAAAAGAGGAAAGCTGAGTCCTCGCTTTATTGGTCCATTCGAGATTTTGAGTAAAGTGGGAGATGTAGCATATCGGCTAGTACTACCTTCACAGTTGTCGGGCATACATGATGTCTTTTAGGTTTCGATGTTAAGGAAGTATCATCTAGACCCTTCTCATCTCATCGAGTACGAGCCACTAGAGATTTATGAGGACATGAGTTATGTTAAGCAGCCAATCCAGATTCTTGACAGGAAGGAGAAAGTGCTAAGATCTAATACTATCCCACTAGTGAAGGTTCCCTGGCGACATCATGAGACAGAGGAAGTTACATGAGAGCTAGAGAGCCAAATGAGGGAGAAGTATCCTCATCTATTTGATGGACCAGCTTGAATTCAGAGAACTGAATTCTTAAAAGGTGGGGAGAAATGTGAAACCTAATATTTTTCCATATTATGATGCTTATGAGAAGTAAATTATAACCCTATGTAATGTTTTTCAGTCTCGTAGATGATCAAAGTAACCAGTTGTAGTGTGGGCCCCATGGCATGCAAAACGAGGTAAGGTCCCAAACTCGAGAACTTCTTAAAAATTATCATGCTCATGCATGAAATGATGAGTTGAAGTGAAAACTAAGTGATTAGAAATGAAAAAAATAGTTGAATTCGGATTTTAACTTTAATCGGGAAAACAGACCTAGTAAGGGAAATAAATCAGAATAAAATTCCAAAAACAAAATTCGTGAAAATAATTTCGAGACCATGGGAAGATAGTATAAGGTAAAATTGACTTGGGAAAATTAAAGCAAGTGGAAATATGGAGGTTTAGATATATAAATTAATTTTTAAAGTGAGTTAGAAGGCTTAAATCGTTTAGCTCGGTTTTGACGGAATCAAGAAAAAGGACTCAATTTTGGAAATATTTCTTAAACAAGTGACCCCCAAACTTTTATGGGAGATACTAGAGACAAAATAAAATATTGGAGAAGTGAAAATTTGGGAGAAATTGGACTATAAATAATTTTAATAGATTTTACAAAACAGAGCAGAAAATCTACCCTGCACAGTCCACCTAACCCTTAATGGAAACCATTGGATTTGAAGATTTTCCCCTCATCGAAAGTCTTCCATCTTTTCCATCACTATAGCCAACTTATCAAGCTTCCTAAGGAAGCCAAAAACAACCTAAAACCTGAGAGTTTCCCTCCCTCCATTCTTGCCGTACATGTTACTATAGCTTCAGCATTGTCTGAATTTTCCCGCCATCTTCCAGCCAGATTCAGGTGACGACCAAAAGAAAAAAATCTTTCCCACTCATCTCTCTACAACATATAAAAAATCCAGCAAAAACCGAGCTCATTTTCTAGCTGAATCGTTAGAGAAAGAAAACTGGCCAGAACCTGCAACGTGACCTGGCCTGATAACTTGCTTGAGGCCTTTTGATAGCTGAATCGGCAGAGAAATGAAAATAGGGCAGAACTGTAACGTGATTTGGTCTCGGACTTTCAGGATTTTTTTCAGTAGCCTTTCACTAAATTTCAGACCTCAGTCCAGTTAGACAAAATCTTCATTTACCTCCCATATAACATATATAAAAATCTCAGATTTGATGGAGGTCATATGATGCCTGAAAACGGTAGAGAGAAGATTGAGGACAAAATCTATCCTGTTTTAGAGGTAAGTGAAGAATGAAGTTTAAATTGATGGGATGAATTTCTGGATGATTTACAATGATTCTAAGTTATAATTATATTTTGTTTCATCTTAGGAACAATTTTGGAAACTGAGATTGAAGTCAAGGTCAATCAAAGGTGTGAGAAAGTTGAGGTAAAGTGATGAGCATTGATGGATGTGGTTGGTTTTGAATATATGTTAGTTATTGGTGGATTTAGTGGATTTTTAATGAAAGGAAAATGGCTGGAATAAATTGTATGATTTAATTTAGTTGTTGTAAGCATGTTTAAGGTCTTTGGAATGATGAAATGTGATGAAATGAGGTTGAACTTACAGTTGAATTTAGACTGTAAAAGCTCGATATAGTGTTAACTAGGCGAGATTATTGAAATATGCAAGAGTCGATAATGTAAGTGAAGTGTATGAAGTGCAATTAATTACTAGAAATGTTAAGCATGTTGTGTAGGCATTGAAAGTGAATTTAAAAGTGCCAAACAAGTTAAATACGATTAAAACGAGGTTTATACCGATAAAACTGAGCAAAAAGAGTAAAATCGATTAAAAGTCAACTTTTGGTCAAAGCTTCGATATAATCACATATTTGGATATGTTGAAATGAATTTAAGCCATATGTGATAAGCTGAACTTGTTTTGGAGTAGCTCGATCTATCGACATGTTTTACGAGGTAAACCCGAGCATCGAGGAAAATGCTCTACATCAGTCGCTAAGAGGTAAGGGATATAATTTAGAGTAGCGTTAATGCTTCTCCATCCTTACCTATGGTTTATGAATATGAATTGAATGAGATTTTATGAAATGGATTTCCAATTGTCTTCAAACCAAAGCAAAACCTTTTCCCCAGTTTTCAGCATGTTTTCTATATATGAGATACATTTTTATAGCATACATGTTTATAAGAGTGATTTTTCACTTTTGAGATGAAAGCATAGTGTTTTCATGTGAGATTAGGGTTAAAGTCCCAATATGTTTTATGAAACTGTGTTTTCATGATATGGGTTGAAGTCCCGAGAACTGTGTTTCCATTATACAGGTATAAGTCCCAAGAAATGACTATGATAACTATGCTTTCCATGTTTATACGGGCTAGACTCCCGTAATGATTTATAAAAATCATGTTTTCTATAAGAAACGGGTTAGAGTCTTGTAACGATTTTGAGAATCGGGTTAGAGTCCCGTAATGGTTTTCAGTACACGGGTATAAGGCCCGAAATGATTTTGATAAAATGGGCAAGAGGCCCAAAATGATTTTTGTGGGGTAAAAAGGCATGATATGACGATAGTCAGAGGATCTGGGGTCGATCTCGCATACATAAGGTAGCGTATGGAGACGATCGAGGATCTACCTAACTGACGGCCAGGGAACGGGCAGGCTTTGACTTGATATGAGAAATGTGCGTATAGTCCACACTTGGTGATGCACTTGAGTTCGTGCGTATAGTCCCCATTTAGTGGTGCAAGAGAGATAGGGCAGCGTACGACCCTGATCCAGTCTTATGGCTCCCCCGTACAATGGCCATATGTACCTATGATGAACGTCCTACAGGACCTGATGTATGATGTCCTTCAAGACTAGTATATGATTATGCCTGGCTCCACGATGAATTGATGGAATGATATATATATATATATATATGTTTTCGCACATTTCATGCTACCTGTTTTATGATTTGCTATTGAGTACATATTTTCTATGATGAAATTTTAAAGGTAGCCATGAGTATGTTTTACGAATTATGCCTGTGATAGCATGATTTCACTTTTTAAAGTGACAGTGTGATATGATTCACATATTTTAAGCTTTTGAGATGCTTTATGAATGTTTACACTACATGTTATGATTTCAGCATGATACGTTTCGCGAAAACGATGTATAGGTGTAAACCGGTGATTTTAAAGCATGTTTTTATAGTCTTTATGAAATGTAAGCATCTCTACTCCACTGCATAAGTATGTTGATTTGTAAAACCATGAGTTTTACCATGTTTTGAGTATTTAAAGCTATTTTAAATGTATCTCTTACTGAGTCTGAAAAATTCACCCCCTCCTCTCCATCTCCCAGATTATTTACAGTGATACTACTGTACGCGACCTACTGAGGTCGTAGACGGAGAAGTTTGACCCTTCCACAGTACATTTTTTTAGTTAAGAGGTATTATCTTACTTTGTATTCTAGACATGATGTAATGCATGGACACTATTGTATATAACTTTTGGGATGTAATAGATATAAATGATTGTATACAGAGTCTTAGTTACACAGTATAAATGAACGAATATATTTAGTTGTTATATGATTCTGAGATATGAATGAAAAGTATTGAGGATGCAGATTAAATAATATAAACTGTGTTTCAAACTCTGCAGGTTGGGTTAAGTCATAATGCAATCGTTATGCTGCCGAAATTTCTAAAATAAAAGAGGTTTTAAATCTAGACATGGGACACTAAAAAAACATAATTAAGGGATTTAAATTAGCCCCATTTTTCGCCCTTCGGGGGCGTAACAGTTGGGGCTCCAAGTTATAGAGTTTAAAGATGCCCTCGGACGAGCTCAAGAGATAGAGAAGGGTCTCAATGTTACTCAAGCATGATATGGGTCTAGAGGCAAGGCAAAGATAAAGGTAAGAGATCTGAGGCTTTCAGGCCACAGCTGAGGTAGGGTCAACCCAGGAGACAGAGGATAGATGAATCTCGTGCGAGGACTGGTAAGCCCAAGACCACTACTAATAGTGCAGATACCACTAGAGGCTCCGAGTTTGAATTTCGATGATGCAAGAATTGTGGCAAGCCGTATGGTGGGCCATGCCTTTGGGTCACGGGTAGCTGTTTCAAATGCAGAGATAAGGAACACAAAATTAAGGACCTAGAGACAGGCCCCACAGAGAAGGGTCACAGCCGTAGAGAAAGGCAAAAAGCTTGTTACTCAAGGACGCGTGTTTGCCTTAGACAGAAAGACCGCTAACACCTCCTCTGAAACCATTAGAGGTATACTTCTTGTCTATAATCATGTGGCACATGTTTTATTTAACCCTGGTTCTACACACTCTTTTATTTCCCCACAGTTTGTAAACAATTTGCATCTAGAACCTGATCCTCTAGATCACATGCTACACATAAGCACACATATGCATGAATCACATATGATTGATATGGTGTGTAAGAAATGTGAAATCAAGGTAGGAGATAGGGTAATGTTAGAAGATCTAGTTTTGCTAAATATATATGACTTTGATGTAATCTTGGGCATGGATTGGCTAGCTGACAATCGTGTAAGTCTAGACTGCTATACTAAAATTGTGACCTTCTCCTTACCTGATAAATTTGATGTATGTTTTATTAGTAAGAAATGAAGTATATGGTATTATGTTCTGTGAAGTTATATGATATTTATATGTTTGAAATTTCCAATAACCTCAATTTTTGTGAAGGTTTTATTGCTTTTGTCTCTGATAATAGTCGGGAACCACCGAGTATACAGGATGTTTCAGTAGTTTATGAATTTTTGGATGTTTTTTCGGATAAATTATCAGGGTTACTGCCTGAAAAGGAAATTATGTTTACTATTGATTTAATGCCCGACACTTAGCCTATTCTAAATCGCCTTATCAAATAGCACTAGTTGAATTGGAAGAACTGAAGAAACAATTGCAAGAGTTGTTTGATAAGGGGTTTATTAGACCAAGTGTATCTCCGTAGGGTGCTCCGATATTATTTGTCAAAAGGAAAGATGAGAGTCTCCATTTGTATTTCAATTATTGGCTTTTGACTAAGGCTACAATGAAGAATAAGTATCCCCTGCCAAGGATAGATGATTTATTTGATCAGTTAAGAGGAACTTCGATGTTTTCTAAGATAGATTTAAGATAGGGTTATCAGTAGTTAAGGATTAATGAGGCAGATGTGTCGAAGACAACCTTTTGGATCAGATATGGTCATTTTGAGTTTTTGGTGATGTCTTTTTGCCTAACTAATGCCCCTGCTGCTTTCATGAGTTTAATGAATGATGTCTTCCGAGAGTAACTGGACAGATTTGTTATTGTATATTAATGATATTTTAATCTTTTATAAGTCTCAGGAAGAGCACGAGCAGCATTTGAGGACTGTGCTCTAGACTATTCATGAGAAGAAATTATATAGAAGTTTAGTAAGTGTGAATTCTGGTTGGATCAGATTTCCTTCCTCGGGCATATTGTATCTAAGGACGAGGTGTCTATTGATCCATCCAAGGTTGACGCAATTCTAAAGTGGGAGCGATCGAGGACAGTGACAGAGGTTCGAAGTTTCTTGGGATTGGGAGGGTATTATCAGAGATTTATTAAGGGTTTCTCTCGTATTGCAGCTCTATTGATCAGATTGACACATAAGGATGTTCCATTTGAGTGGTCTGATCAATATGAGAAGAGTTTTCAAGAACTCAAGCATTTGTTGACTATTGCACCAGTCTTGGCCATCTCGAGTGGATCAGGATGGTTTGTAGTGTACAGTGATGCCTTCCACTAGGGTTTGAGCAGTGTCCTGATGTAAAATTGTAGAGTGGTCGCTTATGATTCCTGCCAACTTAAGAAGCATGAGCGAAACTACCCCACTCATGACTTGGAATTAGCCACAATGTTTTTTGCTTTAAAAATATGGCGACATTATTTATATGGCAAAAAGTTCTAGATTTTCACTAACTACAAGAGCCTTAGGTATATTTTTTTATCAGAAGGAGCTTAATATGAGACAGAGGAGATGGATAGAGCTCTTGAATGATTATGACTGTGAAATCTTGTACCATCTGGGTAAGACGAATGTGGTTATGGATGCCCTTAGTAGATAGGGTATGGTGTCCTATATTATGATCAGAGAATTAGATTAGTTGGGATAGTTCACCGAGCTCAGTATCAGGGTTGATAGAGTTGATGATGGGTTATGGCTAGCCTACAAATTGAGTGTTATATTTTGGATCAGATCAGGTCAGGGCAAAGAAATGATTAGAAGTTATTGGATATGGTTAGTCAGGCTGAAGAGAAATTGCAGTCAAACTTCTCGATCAGTGATGATGGATTGTTAAGGTTTCAAGGTCGTATTTGTGTACAGAATGATGACACCCTAAAACAAAGGATTTTGAGAGTCTTACTGTTCTCGGTTCACCATGCCCCTAGGAAGTACTAAGATGTACCATGATTTAGGTAAGGTGTACTAGTGGATTGGAATGAAGAGAGACATGGAAGAATTTATGGCTAGATGTTTAGTATGCCAGCAGATTAAGGTTGAGCATCAGAAGCCAGCAGGGCTGCTATGTCACTACTAGTGCCTACTTGAAAATGAGAGCACATCACTATGGATTTCATTATGGGATTACCAAGGACCCGGAAGGCTCATGACGCAGTCTAGGTTATTGTGGACAGACTAACTAAGAGTGCCCACTTCCTTGCCATCAAGAGCACAGATTCACTTAATGCATTGGCAAACTAGTATGTTAGAGAGATTACACAGTTGCATGGGGCTCCTGTAAGTATTACTTCTGATAGAGACCTTTGATTTACTTCTCGATTTTTGCATTCTTTTCAAGAAGTTATGGGGTCTTATTTATATTTGAGCACTACCTATCATCCTCAGACAAATGATCAGTCTGAGCGGACTATTCAGACCTTAGAGGACATGTTGAGGGCATGTGCATTAGATTTTAAACACTCATGGGATGATCATTTGCCCCTTACAGAGTTTGCCTACAATAATAGCTATCATGTCAGTAGTAGAATGACACCATACGAGGCTCTGTATAGAAGAAGATGTAGATCCTCTGTTGTTTGGGAAGATGTGGGTAACAGAAAAATATTTTCCCTATCTTGTTGAGCAAGCAGCTAAAGGTGTTCAACTTATTTGTGATAGATTGAGGACGGCACAGAGCAGACAGAAAAGTTATGCCGATGTGTGTAGACGGTCTCTAGAATTTCAGGTTAGGGACTCTGTATTTGTGAAGGTATCTCCGATGAAGGGAGTCATGCACCTCGAAAAGAAAGGAAAGCTAAGTCCTCACTTCATTAGTCTATTTGAGATAGTAGAGAGAGTAAGTGTAAGACCCGATTTTAGTTAAAATACGAAATGAGAAAAGATCAAATGAAGGATTGAAATGGTAGTCCTGAACACGTGCAAGGGTAAAATGGTCAAAAGATCGAAACCCGGTATAAAGTCGATAAGAAAATTTAATTAAAAATATGGGATTGAGAAATCTTGATCAATAACGAAGAAATAATTAAATTTCGGGTTAAATTGAATAAAATATGAATTTATAGGATTCAATCGAAATTTTTATATCGAAAAATTATCCCGAAAATAATTGAAAAATATACCAAAAAGACGAAATGAGACCGATAAATTCATTTAATTGGTTAAATGGATAAAATATAATTTTTAAGATATTTTTGGATATTTTTGGATTTTTAATAATAAAATAATGATTAAAATAATAAAAATAAATAATAAATAAAAATAAAATAATTAAAAAAAATCGTGAAAATCGCGAAGCCTGAAAACGAAGCAGGAAACCGAGGGAGTCGATTCCCTCACCGACGGCCACCAATGAGAGAGAAGCCCAGAAGAGGGTCGACCAAGGAAGCTAGTCACTCGTGTGACCACCAGCAGCCGCAACGCGCGCCCTCAGCCACCGAAAAACCCGAAATCGACGGGTGGAACCCGCGAAGAAGGAAAGAAGCTTTCGCCAGCGTTGACGCCGATCTAGGCCCGACCACCACTAGTCGAGCGTTCCCCAAGCGCAGGCGGCGCGATTGGTGGCAGCATCGACAGGTAGAACGGCGGCCAGCACTGAAAACAACGGCCAAACAGAAAAGGCATCGACGCCGAGGAGAGAAGAACAAGACCGGTCACTTTTCGACCACCTCGAACAAAATCGACCCCAGATCTGAGCTCTGAACGACCACTCAGAGCTGCTGGCGGGGGAGAACTGGCCAGTGAAGCCCTGAGCCGGTCGAACCAGACTGAATCGACTTAACCGAACTAGTCTGAACCGAGTTAAACCGAACCAAACTGGTTCAGCCAGAAAAGAAGGAAAAGAAAGAGAAAAGGGGAAAAAGAAAAAGAGGAAAAATTGGGGAAAAATCCCAGTGATGCAATCGAGCTACGGGTAAGTCGGTAAGCGATCGAAATTGACCGATTTAAATTTTGAAATATTTAATTTGATTACTATTCGACTGAAAATTTACCCGAAAAATATGTAATTGTGTAACTCGACAATTGACGTCAAACGAGAGCTCGAGTAAGCCTTGATTAACATACTATCATGGAATCTTGGGTAAATAACCCTTATTTATGACAATTTACATCGTTATACGTGTTAAAATTTACCGCATAAATTACGAATTTAATTTCCGCATTAAATGAATTAAATTTTAAAAATTGAGATAAATTGCGTAAATAATATTCAAGAATTTAGAACGAGGTCCAATATATACTGATGGGCCCAATGAGCCCAATAGGCCTCAATAATGTGAATAGTAAGTGGAAAACGGGCTTAAGACCAATTAAGGTCCATTATGGTACAATCGGGCCCAATATGGGTAAACGGGCCCAATGGTTTAAATTAAGGCTAGAAAATATGAAATACAATTAAATATATTGTATTTGACCAGATGAATATTTATCCGCAGTTCCAAAGATTGGATTCGGAGTAAATCGGACTGCGTGACGAGACATCAGTGTAAAGGTCAGACTGTATAGAAAAATGAGGTAAGGGAGTCGTGTGAGTAGCTAGAGGTAGCTATGCGTATTTTAAGAGCTTTTGTATACACTGAATATGTATGTATACACAGAATATGTATAAAGGTCCTAGAAATAAATTAAAGATTTTAACGACTCGAAATAGGTAAAAATGCTATTTTACCCCTATTGAGAGAAATTCACCTAAGGATGGTGAAAGCATGATATGCATGAAATGCATGATTTAAGGAATTTTCAGATTTAAGGAATTTTCTTGGTTTTTAAGCAAAGCAAATCGATAGATTGGTCAGTAATTGCATAAATTTCACAATATAACACTACGTAAGTGTTATTAAGATTTAAATGAATTATTTGGAAAATGGGCCAACTATCAAGTTTATATGAAAACAGATAGTGCTAGCGCATAGCTCGCACTATATCTGCACTTGTGAATGTGCATAAAATGTGCTAGAGCGGTTGCTCGCACCGACTTGGGTGACATAATGTGCATGAAATGTGCTAGAGCGGTTGCTCGCACTGATTTTTATTATTGTGAAATGCATGAGAGGTGTTGGGGCTCGCACTTTGTTTTGAATGTTTTGATTTGTTTTGACTTGATTTGCATAAAAACTGCTGGAGCGATTGCTCGCACTAGTTTTTATGACTTGATATGCATAAAAAGGTGCTGGAGCTTAGCTCGCATCCTATTTTGATATGATAATTGCATAAAAGCCGTGCTGGAGTGTAACTCGCACGAGATTTGATGTATTTATGCATATAGTCGTATTAGAGCGTTGCTCGTACGAAGTTTTGAATTACTTAAGCATTCATCTGGAGTGTAACTCGCACGAGATTTGATTTATTTATGCATGAAACCGTGTTGGAGCCTTACTCGCACGAAGTTTTGAATGATTTATGGTTTTATATGGATTTATAACTATTTTAAAGTCGTACTGGAGTGCTACTCGTACGCAGTTTTTACTGATCTTTATGAAACCGTGCTAGAGCTTCGCTCGCACGACATTTTTAGATATCATGAATATGCATGGAGTCGTGCTAGAGCTTCGCTCGCACAGGGATTTATATGACATGCATATAACTGTGTTGCAGCCTCCTGTAGACTGTGTGTCATAGTGAGATGATATGTCCACATATGCATATTAAGACAGAGATGGTATGGGTGGATAAGAACTATTGTAGGCACCCCTTACTGAGCTTGGGTTCAGAGAGTACGTTGTACCGTGTATGTCACGCGGAGTACGATGTACCATGGGGATTGTTGGAGTGGATTGGCATTAGCCACGAGGAGGCAAGCCTTGCCCTCGCAATCATGATGTTATACTGTTCTGGCGGGTAGGATCGACCCACCTCCCGTTTCAGGTGTGATACCCCACACACTAGGTACCGTGTAGCCAGGGATCACTAGGTTGCGGCCATAGTCCTCGATGTTACCGATATAGTCACCTACATTTCTCACATAATATAACTTGTGGTCTTGATAGACCAGGGTAGACCTGAGGGAGGGGTCAGGCCCCCGATTTTATGATTTTCTATTATGATGATAGGTTTTTTAGAGGATTTTATGAAATGTGTCCCTGAAAGAAGGGTGACTTTTATAATAGAATTTTATAATGAATTTTTATTGAGATTGATTTATGAGATGCTTAAACCCTTCGGGTTATTTTACACTGCGTTTTAAATGAAGTGATTTAAATGCAGTAGCATGATGAGTTTTTCCATGTTTTAATGATAAATTCATGAAATGATTGTTTCTCATGATTTGTTTTACATGGCATGATCTTGATTTACCTCATGCTAACTATGATTTAATGATGTCACATAAAATACCTTTGATGCATGAATTACATGATTTCTATATGCATAAATAGTTTTGATAAACTATGTCATTGATGTATACATGGTTTTGTGCTTGAGATTTTAATGAAAAGAAATGGATTTTAAGGGCATGGCATTATGAGCATGTAGATAGTGGAGCTATCTACTTACTTGCATAATTACCTTACTGAGCGTGTGGTTTACTCACCCCTCTTATTTTCCCATCTTTTCAGATTACTCGCAGTAGTTAGTTAGCGGTTGAGAACTTGCATCTTGGTATCTGCTGCTTCCCATCGAGAGACAGGTATACACATTTGTATAGTTTTGTATCTGAACATGTAATGCACAGTACTGTAAACGTATATGATGTCGGGGATGTAAGGTTATGTAAATACCATTGTGTATGTATTTAGTTAAAGTCAAAAGATAGTAAACTCTGATATGTGAATGTGATTATGGAAATGGAATGGTAAATAGGTGAGAGGTGACTAACACCAAATCATAGCCCAACTGTTTGTTAAGATGGTCACGATGAGAGAAAGGTAAGAATTAAATAATAATTGAAAAGTAAAAAATTTGTAGTGATTTTAGGTAATTTGGTCGTGATAGTTTTTGGTATCAGAGCTAAGTTGGCCTGATATGAATCGGTGTTAGTGGTTAAGGAAGTTTATATGCCCATGTACTGTGCATTGTTTAGATAGAATTGTGTATATCGAGATGGAATTACAGCTAAGAATTTGGTTTTAAATGCAAGAATAGACTCATTAACTGATAGCTGCTATGGTATAAGGGTGAGTACATGAGCTCGAGGCCATAGAGGTAGGCCTGAGAGTCGTACTGAGTCGCCACATGAGACTTAAGATGAGGTTGAAGTGGAAGCTGATGTTGAGCATGCCCCATAGAGTCTGACAGAGAAATCGAATAGAGTCTGATAAAGATATCGGATAGTATTGAGACATGCTTCGCGAAGTTAGAGTGGAGTGTGAAGAATATTATAGAGCTAATTGCTTAAAGTATGCATGGTATTTGAGGGCGGGTCGGAGCATTGGTGGAAGTCCGCTCAAACCATCTTAAGAGTTAGACATCCAGAATGGACGTGAAAGATAATTCTAGATGTATTCCAGTGACAGAATATCCTGGACACTGCTTAAAGAAAAATTACAGATAAAATTCTTTACTTTGACCTAGAGGAACTAGTTTATTAACGAGTATGAATCTCAATTTATATACCTGCCCAGATATGACCCCAACATTATGAACAGTGAGAGTCAGAATGTCTGAAAGTTCATGAAGGGCTCAAATTATCAATTAGAGTCCGATTGACCCGTTAGATATCACTACCCATGCTGAGGCAGTGCGCAGACTACAGTTGTGTGAATAAGATCATGAGTTGCATGCCTCTGAGATTGGGAAAGTTAGTAAGGGATGAAATAGAGACAAAAAGAGAACAGAGAATGACAGAGATGTCAGAACGGGAAAAAGGTAGTTTGGTAAAAGCTTAGAGTTGATGACTCATGGGGTAAGATGATTAGTAAGGCCCCAGTGTATCCAATTTCAGTACTTTTGAGGGGTATTGTGATTTGATGACCCCGACGTGCTACGAAACAGTGTAGGATGTGTGGTAGATACCACGAAAATATGATGTTGGATGAGGGCGAGTGTATGCCTTGGACCAAGACACTACTGATGTTTCATCTGATGTGGTGGAAGATACCACACTGGTTGTGAATAATGAAGTAATTATTTTAATTGATCCTGGTGCCACGCATTTATTCATACCGCCTTCAGTTACTTATAAGCTAGGGAAAGATGTGAAGCCTGTACCCTTAGGCAAGATGATGATGGTTAGCTGATTTTCACTAACTTAATATGGGTATAAGGATATGTCAGCCGATTTTATTCAAGGGAATATGAATAATTTTGAAGTAATATTTGAGAATAGATTGATTCGGCTGCAAACTATGTTGTTAAGATAGCTATCTTAAGATAGTGATGTTTTCACCCCTGAAAAGTGTATTGTAAGTTTGACAAGTAATGAAAGAGTTTGTTATAAGTGATATATGAAAGGAGATAAGCTTTGAGATGTGATAGATCCTGAATATGAGATATATTGGAATAAGAGGAGTATGCAAGGTAAGAATATCTTTGATATGTAAAGTAATTTGGATTAAGCGATATGTAGTGAATATGAATTGTGACCAAGGATAATGGGGGATATATCTACACCCAGTCCATAGGGTCAAGTCTGAGGGTTAATAAAGGTATTTCAAAATACCTCCCCACCTGAAGACTTGACAGCGTCTAGAACTACACATAACCTATAAATTGAAATCGACAGTCGTAATATATACATTTAAAAATTTGGGTACCTTTACTAGTACGATAAAAAAATATAGAATTTGATTAATCATGATGGTTTAAAAAAAATTAAAATTAAAATTTTATAAAAGCCGTTAATATAAGAAAAAGGAAATGACGTGGGTTAGTATCTTGAACGGAAACGATTTCGAAATGACATTATACGTTTATGCGTACATAGGTCAAGGATATGGGTGATTGAAATATTTAGTGGAACTCAACTACGATGAGGTATTTAAAGCTTACCTGACCGATTGGTTATCATCTTTAGCGATGATATTTTGATGTATTTGAAGTCCAAGGAAGAGCATGAGTAGCAACAAGAAATTGTCTTACAGACAAGTGTTGAGAGTTTCTCGAAATTGGCTACTCAGTTGACATTTATCGTTCAGAAAAAGATTGCATACGAGTGGGATGATAAGTATGAAAGTAGCTTCGCTGAGTTTTTGTATATTGAAGTAATAAACTGACCACCGTAATTATTCTCACCATAACGAACAACTCAAGAGGTTTCAGTGTGTATGGATACCTCAAAATAAGGATTGGGTTGTGTATTGATGTAAAATGGGAAGATACTCGTTTATGGATCCATATAGTTCAAGGACCATGAGAGAAACTATCCGACCCATGATTTAGAGTTGACAGCCGTAGTGTTACACTGAAGGTATGGCGCCACCACTTATACGGTGAGAAATTTCAAATATGCACTGATCATAAAAAGCCCCGAGTATCTATTTTCACAAAAAGAGTCGAATATGAGATAACAAAGAGGGTTAGAGCTTTTGAGGGATTGTAATTGTGAAAAATGTATCACCCAGGAAAGGCTAATGTGATGGTTGATGCCTTAAGCAGAAAGAGCCTCAGGATGGTATTACATATGATGGTCAGGAAGCGAGAGCTGCTAGAGCAGTTGTGACCCTCAGTAGTGATGTGATCCCTTCTGATGATGACAGTGATTGTGTGACAGCTAGCCTGAGATTAGAACCGAATTTGAGTGATTGGATTTGCCAGGCCTAGCGTGATGATTGGCATGGTGTCGATAGTGTGGGTCAGATTCAGAAGGGTAAAGTGACAGAGTTCACAGTGAGTGATGATGACTTATAGAGGTTCAGAGACAGTATAAGTGCTCCCCAGGACCATAGTTGCTGAGATAGTGTTATTGTCAGAAGCTCACTCTTCGAAATATACAGTGCATCCGAGAAGTAATAAATATATCAGAATCTCTAAAAAGGGTATTGGTGGTTAGATATGAAAAGAGACATTATAGAGTTGTGGAGAAGTGTCTCGTATGTCAGCAGAGTAAGGTAGAGTATGAGAAGTCTGCAGGATTATTACAGCCTCTACCTATATTGACACAGAAAAGAGAACAAGTTATCATGAATATCGTGATGGGTTACAGAGGATCCAGATGAATCACGAGACTATCTGGGTGATAATCGATAGAGTGACTAAGTCTACCCACCTACTGACTATGGAAATCCCCAGATACTCTGAGTGCGTAGGCGAATTTATGTTTAAGGAAGATTGTGAAACATTATGTAGCGTTCCAGTGAGCATGACATCAGATAGGGATTCCCACTTCACTTCCCACTTTTAGGGATATTTTGTTTTTAAAGCTATGGGAACCCGACTGAATGTTAGCACAGCTTTTCGTCCTCAGACAGATGGTCAGTCAGAGGGGACTGTACACGTTCTGGACGATATGATGAGAGCGTGTACCATTGATTTGATAAGCTCCTAGGATGATCAGTTGTTACTAATTGGATTCGCCAATAATGACAGTTGTCACTCGAGTATCGGGATGACTTATATGAGGTATAGTATAGCCGTAGGGGTTATTCCCTGATTTAGATAAGAAGAAGTGGGTGATAGATAGAGAATTGTTTTCGAATTGGTACAACAAACCTCTGAGGATGTTTAGTTGATTTGTGAGAGATTAAGAACACCTCAAAGCAGACAGACAAGCTATGCTGACAAGAGACAAAACCATTGGAATTCACCGATGGTGAATTAGTATTGTAGGAAGTTACTTGTCCTAAGGGCATAAGGACATAACGAGATTCGAAAAAAAGGCAAATTGAGTTTGTTAGATTGAATCCTTTAAGATTGGACAAAGTGGAAGATAAGGCCCATAGGTTGGCGTTACCACCTGAATTCGCAGGCATCCACAATGTGTCCCATCTGTTGATACTTCGAAAATACTATCCGGATCCAGCATATGTGATCGGATATGAGCTCCAACAGCTTAGTTCAATGAAAGTATAACGTATGTTGAAAACTCGATACGGGTATTAGACGAAAGGAGAAGGTGTTGAGGTTTAAGATGATCTCTCTAGTCAAGTCCATTGGTAGTATTACACTCCGGAAAAAGTTACATGAGAATTAAAGAGTATGATGCGATACACGTACCTGGAGTTGTTCATGGACCCGTTTGACTTGGTTCTCAATTGGAGAACCAAATTTCTTAAGTGAGGGAGATTATGTAAGACTCGATTTTAGTTAAAATACGAAATGAGAAAAGATCAAATGAAGGATTGAAATGGTAGTCCTGAACACGTACAAGGGTAAAATGGTCAAAAGATCGAAATTCGGTATAAAATCGATAAGAAAATTTAATTAAAAATATGGGATTGAGAAATCTTGATCAATAACGAATAAATAATTGAATTTCGAGTTAAATTGATCAAGATATGAATTTCTAGAAATGAATCGAAATTTTTACATCGAAAAATTATCCCGAAAATACTCGAAAAATATACCGAAAAGACGAAATGAGACCGATAAATTCATTTAATTAGTTAAATGGATAAAATATAATTTTTTAAGATATTTTTGATTTTTAATAATAAAGTAATGATTAAAATAATAATAAAAATAAATAATAAAAAAATAATTTTTTTTTAAAAAAAAGAAAAATCGCAAAAATCGCGAAGCCTGAAAACGAAGCAGGAAACTGAGGGAGTCAGTTCCTTCACTGACGGCCACCGATGAGAGAGAAGCCCATAATAGGGTCGGCCAAGGAAGCCTGTCACCCGCATGACCACCGGCAGCAGCAACGCCGCCTTCAGCCATCGAAAAACCCGAAATCGACGGGTGGAACCCGCGACGAAGGAAAGAAGCTTTCGCCAGCGTTGACGTCGATCTAGGCCCGGCCACCACCAGCCGAGCGTTCCCCAGGCACAGGCGGCGCGATTGGTGGCAGCATCGGCCTACAGAACAGAGGCCAGTGCCGAAAACGGTGGCCAAACATAAAAGGCACCGACGGCGAGGAGAGAAGAACTAGACCGGTCACTTTTCGGCCACCTCGGACGAAACCGACCCCAGATCCGAGCTCTGGACTACCCCGCGGAGCTGCTGGTGGCGGAAACCGGTGGAGAACTAGTCGGCGAAGCCCTAAACCAGTTGAATCAGGCTGAACAGGCTAAACTGAACCAGTCTGAACCGGGTTAAACTGGACCGAACCGGTTTAGCCAAAAAAGAAGGAAAAGAAAGAGAAAAGGGAAAAGGGAAAAGGAAAAAGAGAAAAAATTGGAGAAAAATCCCAGTGATGCAATCGAGCTACGGGTAAGTCGGTAAGCGATCGAAATTGACCGATTTAAGTCTCGAAATATTTAATTTGAGTAATATTCGACTGAAAATTTACTCGAAAAAATATGTAATTGTGTAGCTCGACAATTGACGTCAAACGAGAGCTCGAGTCAACCTCGATTTACGTACTATCATGGAATCTCGGGTAAGTAACCCTTATTTACAATAATTTGCATCGTTATACGTGTTAAAAATTTACCACATAAATTACGGATTTAAATTTCACCTGAAATGAATTATATCTTGGAATTAGAAATAATTGTCGTAAATAATTCATTAAGCTATTCGAGAGTTTAGAACGAGGTCCAATAAATACTGATGAACCCAATGAGTCCAATGGGCCTCGATAATATGAATAGTAAGTGAAAAACAGGCTTAAGGCCGATTAAGGTCCATTATGGTGCAATTGAGCCCAATATGGGTAAACGGGCCCAATGATTTAAATTAAGCCTAGAAAATATGAAATACAATTAAATATATTGTATTTGACCAGATGAATATTTATCCGCAGTTCCAGAGTTTAGATTCGGAGCAAATCGGACTGCGTGACGAGACATCAGTGTAAAGGTTAGACTGTACAGAAAAATGAGGTAAGGGAATCGTGTGAGTATCTAGAGGTAGCTACGCGTATTTTAATAGCTTTTGTATACACTGAATATGTATGTATACACAGAATATGTGTAAAGGTCCTAGAAATAAATTAAAGATTTTAACGACTCGAAATAGGTAAAAATGCTATTTTACCCCTATTGAGGGAAATTCACCTAAGGATGGTGAAAGCATGACATGCATGAAATGAATGATTTAAGGAATTTTCAGATTTAAGGAATTTACTTGGTTTTTAAGCAAAGCAAATCGATAGATTGGTTAGTAATTGCATAAATTTCACATTATAACAATACGTAAGTGTAACGACCCTTGACCCTTTAAATTCAAGGGAAATTTTTTTTTTTGAATTTAATTTACCCATTTATTCCCTTATTCACTTAGGTTGTATTCCTGTGCAATGTCAAATCACTTTTCCTAATTCTATATCAGAGTTTGTATATTTAAACTTCATACTTTGACTTATATAGCTGAATGAAATTTCGACAGCATAACTGCTTACATATGAGCCTACCCACCTGCAAATCAATTATTTTCGACAATCCTAGATATCCACAACTACCAAGAATACTTTCTCAATCCACCTTTACAACTCAATACATCTATTTCGATTTAATACTAGCCATCTCAAAATATAATCCCAAAATAATATTGTTTACATCGTTTTCCCTACAAATTACATCCCAACAAAAATATTCTCAATATATGTGTCTGTGCGTACAGATATATCTGGTACAGGAATATAAATGCATACCTTTCTACAAAAAGTAGCCTAGGGTAGCTCTTCCCACCAGCCTACATCGTGTACGCGGCAGGTAGCGCCTACGGATCACTGCAAATAGTCTGAGAGGTAAAGGGGTGAGCTTTTTAGGAAAAGCCCAGTAAGAAAATGCATTTAAAACGGTCCTAGTAATTCAAATATGTAGAAAACATAATAGTACGTATAATGATTTCTTTCTGAAACTAATATAAAGGGCATTCAAAATTAAAGATAATTGGAAACATCATGATTCAAAACGTAATTCTTTAAGTACGTGAACTTAACAGATATTACGTAAACTTTTCGTATAATCATAATTTCAAAACAGGAATATATGTCAAATCACATATTATAAAATCATATTCTGAAAATAGAGTTTAATTCAGATAAAGACTACATCGGCCCATATAATTATCATGCGGCAATAACCAAATAATCCTCTGTAGAGGGAATTCAGAACCCGAAGGTGAAATTCAGAACCCGAACGTGAAATTCAAAACCCGAAGGTGAATTTCAGAACCCAAAGGTAAATTTCAGAACCTAAAGGTAAATTTCAGAACCCGAAGGTAAATTTTAGACGCCACAAGAGCGAAGTTCATACGCCACACAGGTGAAGTTCAGACGCCACACAGGCGAGGTTGACATGCGTTAGCATACAACATAAATGGCCCTTAGTCTCAAAACATACTATAGTTTTCGTATATAAAAATATCGAAATAAAATCATCTCATTCAAAAGACAATTTCAGAGAACATGCTCTTCTTTCAGAAGTCAAATTCGGAAATATGCAATTATTCAAAAACACAAATACAAAGAGCATATTCTTGTTCAAAAATACAAATTCAGAAACATGCATGAAAATCATATTCACGTCTTTGTAAGCTTTCCTTAATCATGGTTCAGAAGGTAACTATTACCGTTTTAAATTATATCCCCCTACTTCGATCTACCGAAAATCTCAATTTCGAGTGGTGATGCCTCTTAGTACCTCCTTTAATTCCTTCTACAATCACCTACACCAAAATTGTATACTTAGCACCCTATTCATGCGAATTGTCCGAATTGCGTTAAAAATCGTAACCTATTCGTTACTATTTCATGTGTACGTATTATTGTGCATACCTAAGCCAACAGGCACGTTTATATATTTCCTTTACTATTTACATATTTTGTACATACAAATATTAACATACACATTTATTATATACATCTGCATGTATATACACATAAATATATATATACTCCTATATATATTATTATTTGTTTTCATTTTTCCTCATCACATGTATATATTCTTTGTATGTACATATACTAACATACACATTTATCTTATATACACCCATATGTATATACACACCAATATATATATGTATATACATATATATATACATATATATTATTATTTGTTTCCATTATTCAATATCACAAATATATATTTTCTTTGTCTACTCCTCATTTTTCCCATTTTTGTCTAATTAAATCTACACTAACATGCTCGTATCTACAACACATATATATATACATGTACATTAAATATACATATATACATATATACATATATACATTTTACCCTTTTTCTTCCCCAAATTTCCAGCTCCTTATTTTTTTTTTCTTTAGATCTTCTCATATCATATTTCATTTCATCACATCCAAATTTTCTCAATCATGCCATAATACAATTTTCTTCATTTCTTCATCAGGGGACTGGAACTCACGGATAAGAATAACCATAACTTCTTTTGTATAGTAACTAGCATAAATTGCATCCATTAAAGGAATGATAAAACCAATGGCCTGAAAAAACGCAGCCAATACTTTACCTCGGTGAGACCTTATACCTTTCAACAATGGCTTCAACACTGAGTCAAAGCTTTCAATACCATAGGGGGTAGTAGTGTCGGCAAGAGCAGCCAAAGACAAGGCGGTGATTGTCCTCACTTTCTGATTCTCATCATTCAAAACATGTTCTATGATTTCTACAAGGGACTTCAAGTGAGGAAGAACAACACAACCAATCAAAATAGCAATCTGCTGAACAATCTTAATCCCAGTATGCCTAGCTTGCCTAGCTTACCATGACTTCTTGCTCTGACACACAGCTTTCAAAAATGGTAAAAGTGTAGGAATCCCGAGTGCAGAAGCCACAACACTAAATGCTCTAGCAGTCGTATTCCTAACATATTCATCAATATTGTCTATATCAGGTTGCGTTGCAGCAATCATAGTAACCAAACCAGCTGCCTTACTGAGAGTAGAAATGATCTCTCTACCCTGCCTCTCGGTTTCACTTCCTTTCAGTCTCGGTCAGTTCCTTCCAACCATCAGGTAGTTCTTCAGCCTTAAGCTCGTTCTTTTCTCCTCTATTACCCTTCTGTTTCGGTGCTAGCTGGAGTATCGACCAGCTCCCTTGGTACTTAGCCAATCCGAGAAATTCTTCACCCTCTGTTTCGCTGCCTCTTTGCTTTTGTCAGCTGAGCTTCAGCTTCTTTTCTCCTTGTACTGCCTCCATCTTTCTTTCGTTCTCTCATTTTCTGCCTTAAAATTTTCCTGCCCATTTCAGGTTTATTTCCTTCAACCTCAGCCTTCACTCTCTCTTGGTTTCCAGCCTCTTGTTCTGCTCCAGTCAGCCATCCCCTTCTTCTCCTTCCTGCCTCTTTCTTTCTTCCCTTTCTTTTCTTTCTTCCCCTTTCGGCCGACCAGTCCTCTCTCCTGCCCTTTCCTTCTTCTTCCTTTTCTCCTTTCTCTTTTCTTCCTCCCGACCACCCCCCTCTTTCTTTCTTTCCTCTTTTCTTTCTCTTCTTCGGTACCTGCCCAGCTCCTCTCTGTTTCTTTGAATTTTGTCTTCCTAATTTTTCCATTTCCAGGTGTGCGGGATTGGCTTCTTTTTGAAGTCAATTCCGTACACCTCATTATATATATTATATTAATATATATTTATAGGTTATATTAATATATAGATATATATATCATTTGTTTGTTTAGGGATATTATTTGTTTTGTTTTTATTTTTCATTTCATTTCATTTAATTTTTATTTGTCTCATGCTTTATTATTATTATTATTATTATTATTTTTATTTTTAATAATGCTTATATATTATATATTATACATTACACTATATATATATATATATTTGTTATATATATATCATCATTTATCCATTTTAAATTTTTCCTAGTATATATATGCATACATATATATATATATATATATATATATATATATATATATATATATATATACAGTTTCTTCTCATAAAATTATCCAATGACAATTTTCATGCTTTCCATGAAGTTTTCATTATTTCGAAAATGAAATATTTTTGAAATCTCATCACTCCTTATAAATTCCCGATATAAGTTTTTTTTTTACATCAAATTTTTTTTCGATCCCTCCATGCTTGCATTTGCTTCATCACATCCTGTATTTTCGGGTTCCCAATCATTCACGGGCTTCTCGGTTCCTATAGTTATCACAACCCAATACTTACAAAAATTAGTACAAATTTTTCGCTTTTGGAAAATCTTTCTTACCTCCTTGTGACATATTCCTCTAAACAGGTCGGGCTGTGAATCAATATCGATATACCCTTTTTAACCATTAAAATATCACATGTACATATATATATATATATATATATATATATAATTACATCAATCATATTATAATAGAGTGGTCAATATGTTTTATACATCACATGATTCTATATTTACATCCCCAAATATTCTTTCATATATAATATTGTGCTGTAAGAATACTAATACAAAATTCTGTACGTGGTGTATACCTGACAGTTAATGGGAATCACAGATATCAGCTATGCCGTCTAATCTCTACACCAGCTATCTCTATGGTGGAAACACTGAAAGTGGGTGGAAAATGAAAGGGTGAGCTCCACATGCTCAGTAAGGCAATAATACAAACGGGTAGATAGCTATACTATCTACATGCTGATAAGAAATCAGGATATATGTGAGCATGAGGTAAAAACAATGATATATATATTATCATCTGTTATAAAACAGGAAATCAGCATATAAAACATGGAATAATTCTCATGTGAAAACATCTCATGCTCAAATGAAGCAACACGTTTTAAAATACCCCATCTGGATTAAAATATGATACACTCAAAGAATTAAATCCATTTCAATAAATTAATTTATCTTAAAATTCTCGTTATAAAATTCACCCTTCTCATAGGGTTACAAATCATGAAAGTTTAATAAAATCCCTCCATGGGAACAATCAAAACTCAATTGAAATCATAACAAAATCGGGGCCTGACCCCTCCCTCGGGTCTACCCTCGTCTATCAAGACCAAAAGTTATATCATGTGAGACATGTAAGCGACTATATCGATAATATCCAGGACTATGGGCATAACCTCGTGATCCCGGGCACACGGATCCTAGTGTACGGGGTGTCACACCTGAAACGAGAGGTGGGTCGGTCCTACTAGCCAGAACAGCATAATATCAGGATTGGGAGGGCAAGACTTGCTGTCTCGTGGCTAATGCCACTCCACTCCAACAATCCCCATGGTACAGCGTACTCCGCGTGACATACATGATACAACGTACTCCGTGAACCCAAGCTCAATCAGGGGTGCCTGTAATAGGTCTTATCCACCCATGTCAAGTATGTCTCAGTATGCACGTGTGAGCATATCATCTCACTGTGACACACAGTCTACAGGAGGCTCCAACACAGCTATATGCATGTCATATAAATCCCTGTGCGAGCAAAGCTCTAGCACGGCTCCATGCATATTCATGATATCTGAAAACCTCGTACGAGAGAAGCTCTAGCACGATTTCATAGAAATCAATGAAATCTGCGTATGAGCAGCACTCCAGTATGACTTAAACTGATTATAAATTCAATTCAAATCCACGTACGAGCATTACTCTAGTACGGATATGTATAAAAACTCAATGAAAACCTCGTACGAGAAAAACTCTAGTACGGTTGTCGTATGAAATAAATCTGTAAAATAGTGCGAGCAAGGCTCCAGCACTCTGTGTATGAGTTAAAATATTAAATCCAGTGCGAGCAGTGCTCAAGCACGATTACAACTCATATAACACTGATAGGTGGCTCAATTTTATCAAAACATGTTATAAATATCAATTGGCACCTAACTCGTGCCTTTTTACTTAAAACATGAAAATAATAGCCAACCTATCCATAAATTGCTTGAATTAAAGCAATATCATCATAAAAGCATTAAAATTATAAATTCATGCAATTTCATAGCCTTACTACCATTTTTCAAATTTTCCTAACTGGGGGCAAAATAGTCATTTGTCACTATTTCCATATTTTTCCGTAAAAATTATTATTCAGTTTTCGGGTAGCCTAATGAATTTAACGTAATGTAAATCCCCTCGAAACTACGTACAGTTACCTCTAAGTGCTCATAAAATTCCCTTACTTGGAATCACGCACGAGCTTACCCCGACTCGGCAGTACCAGGTCTCTCAGTCCAATTCGGTCATCTACGGAGCTGCATATAACCACATATGGGTTCAGTTCAAATATACTGATCAGTATTTTACCCTTACTGATCGAATCTAAAGCTCTCGGCCCGTTTTACTCTATTGCCCCTGATTGCACTTTAATGGGCCTCGTCCCCTTTTTCAGCCCGTTTCCACTTTTAAATCCCTTCTTCGGGTTTACTGGGCTCATTTGATTTATCAATAATCATTGGGCTTCATTTCAAACTCATTGGATAGCCCGGATACTGTTTACGATAATTACTTTGAAATTTCGAATAAAATTCCTTTTATGCAGAATTAATCTGTAAAATCCGTAAAATAATCTTAACTCTGCATTTAAGGACTCATATTATCGTAATTAAAATGTACTTACCCAATATGGTGTGGGGTACGAAAATCGGAGCTAAATTGGCTCTCGTTCGGGCTCTGTAGTAACACTGCACAATTATGCACTTTCGGGTCATTTTTCAATAAGATAATATTAAATTGAATTCTCGGGATTTATCTGCAGGTCAATCCCGACTCTCGGTCACTTACCTAAATTTCGAGTCATCCTCAGGTACAGTTTCTTCCCTTTTCCCCTTTTCTTTCTTTTCTTTTTTTCCTTTTCTTTTTCTTTTTTTTTTCTCCCTTTCCTGGCTACGATGCCATTTTGGCCCGTTTGCCGTCGCCGGTGATTTCGGCTATCTCGTCGGCCGCCAATAGGCTCAAAAGAACCTCCTCAGCCATGGGAAAGCTCGGCTGGGCTGAATCGGCACTGGGACACCACCGTTCGTTGGGACCGACGCAATTTCTCCTCGAACCTTTCGGTCCTCGATTCGCCGGAGATAGGGACCGTCGGCGCGCGTCACCGGTACCAATGGAACCGTCAGGCTTCGCTCTTCCTTTTCCGATCGGTAGCTAGGCTCGTCGGCCTTCAATGGGTCATCGGGCTCCTCAGGTTGGCTGTCGGGTTTGGCTGGGTTCCGTTTCGGTTTCTCTCTCCCCGAAAATCTGATTTCCAATTTCCTCTTTTTTTTAATTATTATTTATTAATTCATTTATTATTATTTTAATACCTTAAAATATATTAAAATAATCCAAATATCCCAAAAAAATCTTAAAATTTATTATTTTGTCCATTTAATCAATAAACGGATTTCTCAGTCTATTTTTATCTTTCCCGGTATATTTTTTGATTCTTTTCGGGATAATTTTTCGAATTAAAAATCCCGATAAATTCTGAATTAATTCTTGTAAATTTCAATAAATTAATATCTAGATTAATCGGACTCGAATTTAACTATTTTCCTCGATATTGATCCAGATTTTGTAAATTCCATATTTTAATGCAAATTACTTATCGAATTTATACCGAAATTTTGGTCCTTTGACCATTTTACCCTTGCACGTGTTCGGGACCAAATTGAATCGACTTTCTTTCATAAATCCACAATCTTTTCCCTATTTTCAATTCCTTATTTTCAGTCAACTCAATTAAATTACTTAAACGAACTTGTTGCTTCGTTCTTTTCCCGATTTATCCTTATTCGATTTTACGTACGTTATTTCGTTTCGTTCACATTTATCAAATCCGAATCAACCATCTTATGAATCCATTAACATATAATAATGTCATACAATATGGAAATCATAAGGAATATCATACAAAGATGCGGATCTCATAATCTCCCCCACTAAAAGAATTTGGTCCTCCAAATTAGAACCAAATCAATCGGTAAACAACTCCAGGTACTTCTCTTGTATCATGCTCTCTAGCTCCCAGGTAGCTTCCTCCGGAGTGTGATACTGCCACTGAACCTTCACCAGGGAGATCGTCTTAGATCGTAATACCTTCTCCTTCCTATCAAAAATCTTAACCGGTCTCTCAACATATGTCATACTGTCACTAAGCTTTAACGGCTCGTAGTGAATCACATGTGACGGATACGGATGGTACTTTGGAAGCATAGAAACGTGGAAGACACTATGTACACCCGCCAACTCTAGTGGCAATGCTAATCTATAGGCCTTATCTCTCACTCGCTCCAGAATCTCAAATGGTCCAATAAAACGAGGGCTCAGTTTACCTTTCTTACCGAACCTCATGATACCCTTGGAAGGAGAAACTCTCAAAAACACCAACTCACCCTCTACAAACTCTAGTGGTCTGCATCTCTTGTCAGCATAATTCTTCTATCGACTCTGAGCTGTCTGCAATCTATCGCATATCAATCTGACATCCTCAGAGGCCTGCTGCACCAAGTCAGGAGCAAATAATAGTCTGTCACCAATCTCTTCCCATCCAATAAGGGAACGGCATCTGCGACCATACAGTGCCTCATACGGTGCCATCCCGATACTCGAGTGATAACTGTTATTGTAGGTGAACTTGGCTAATGGCAAATCATCATCCCAAGAGCCTCCAAAATCCAGCACACACGCTCTCAACATATCCTCAAGAGTCTGTATTGTCCTCTATGACTGACCATCTGTCTGAGGATGGAAAGCGGTGCTAAATCTCAACTGGGTCCCCAACGCTTCCTAAAAGTGTTCCCAAAAATGGGAAGTGAAGCGGGCATCCCTATCAGAAACAACGCTCACTAGAACGCCATGTAGCCTGACAATCTCTAACATATAAGTTTGCCAACGTAATCAGAGCATCTGTAGCTCTCATAGCTAAGAAATGGGCGAACTTCGTCAGTCTATCTACAATCACCCAGATGGCATTATGACCTCTGTGGGTCCTCGATAATCCCATCACAAAATCCATGGTGACATACTCCCAATTCCATGTCGGTATCGGTAGAGGCTGCAATAATCCCGTAGGCTTCTGATGCTCTACCTTTACCTACTGACAAACGAGACATCTAGCGACATACTCTGCTATGTCTCTCTTCATCCTAGACCACCAATAAACTCTCCGGAGATTTTGATACATCTTCGTACTCCCCAGATGTACTGTCTACCTTGCTGAGTGAGCCTCTAATAAAGTCATCCTTCTGATCTCAGGATCCTCGGGAACACATGTCCTACCGCAGAACCTCAATAAACCATCAGTACTCAATGCAAAATCTGTATCTGCACCTGCTTGTGCCTAACTCATCAACTAAATACATCCTTGATCACTCTGCTGAGCCTGCCGGATACGATCAATCAACTCCGGGTCTAATCTCAGGCTCGCAATGATCTCAACTCTGTCAATCTCAGGGGGTACTATGTCCAAACTGATGCTCGCAAACTGCACTAACAGGTCATATTCCCGAACCATCATAAATGATATCAACCCTAGGCTCTTCTTGCTCAAAGCATCAGCAACTACATTAGCCTTACCCGGGTGGTATAATATCTCGCACTCATAGTCCTTCAGGAGCTTGAGCCATCTCCTCTGTCCATGTTTAGTTATTTCTGCGAGAATAAATACTTTAGACTCTTATGGTCTGTAAAAATCTGAAACTGCTCACTATATAGGTAATGGCTCCATATCTTTAGTGCAAACACTATGGCTGCCAACTCCAAATCGTGGGTTGGATAGTTCCTCTCGTGATCTTTTAGTTGTCTAGATCCATAGGCAACTACCCTCCCATCCTGCATCAATAAACAGCCAAGTCCCTGTTGCGATGCATCTGTATATACTAAGAAACCTCTTGAGCTGGTAGGTATGGTGAGAACCGGAGCAGTAGTCAACCGACACTACAGCTCCTGAAAACTCCTCTCACAGGCATCATCCCATACAAACTCAACATCCTTCCGTGTGAGACGTGTCAACGGAGCAGCTAATCTGGAGAAACCCTCAACAAATCTCGTGTAGTATCCTGCTAAACCCAAAAAACTCTGAATCTCAGTAACTGTCCTGGATCGCTCCCACTGAACAACTGCCTCTATCTTGGATGGGTCCACTGACACCCCAGAAAAGAAATCTGCTCCAACTAGAAGTCACACTTACTGAGTTTGGCATAGAACTGTCTCTCCCTGAGGGTCTGTAGAACTATCCTCAAGTGCTACTCGTGGTCGTCCCTGGATCTAGAGTATACCAAAATATCATCGATAAACACAATCACAAACCGATCCATGTATGGCTTGAACATATCGTTCATCAAAGCCATGAATGTTACGGGGGCATTAGTCAACCCGAATGGCATAACTAAAAACTCATAATGACCATAACAGGTCTGAAATGTTGTCTTGGGCACATCCTCCCTCAGTATCCTCAGCTGATAATACCTAGACCTTAGATCAATCTTAAAAAAGACCTGTGCTCCCCGAAGCTGATCCAACAAATCGTCAATGCATGGAAGGGGATACTTTTTCTTAATGGTAGCCTTATTCAACCATCTGTAATCCATACACAATCAGAGGCTGCCATCTTTCTTTCTCACAAACAAGATCGGAGCTCCCCAAGGTGATATGCTCGGTCTCACAAACCCCTTCTCAAGTAAATCCTGTAACTGCTTCCTCAGCTCCTCCAACTCAATTGGAGCCATCCTATACAGTGGTCTCAAAATTGATTCTGTACCAAGTACTAAATCTATCCCAAACTCCATCTCTCTGGCTGGTGGTAATCCTGGTAAATCATCTGGAAAGACATCAGGCAACTCCCTAACCATTGGAATGTCTCTCAATTTCGATCGTACTTGGTCCGTATCAACCACATATGCGATGAATCCTTTAAAATATAAATCATTAAGTCAGCAAAATTCATTGCTCCATTTAAAACAACCACTGATTCTATTACTTTTTCAGGGAAATTTTACAACACATCTTTCGGAGGTATTGAACGTTAACGTCTTAGAAAAGCAATCTAACACAACACGATTGGTAGCCAACCAATCCATTCCTAGTATGACATCGAAGTCTCTCATATACATCAAAATAAGGTCGGCTGACATTTCTTTTTCCCTGACTTTCAACTTACAGTCCCTGACTACATACTCTACTAGCTGACTAGTGTTTATAGGGGTAAGTATTAACAACTTACTACTCAGAGGAATAGACTTTACATACTTAGACAATTTACATGCAAATGAAGGCGATACGAATGAATGCGTGGCACCAGGATCAATCAAAACATATGCTTCTAAATCAAAGATCAGGATAGTACCTTTCTCCACATCCGACGATTGATCTGTCGTATCTTGGTCCGAAGCATGAACTCGCCCTGTACCCATCACTTGCTTCCCTTTCTCTTCGACAGTAGGTCTCCTCCTCTGAGCAGGAGCCTGCATTGGAGCTCTCTCTGGCTCCTTGCCCTTCTGTGGGGCAGTGTCCTGTCTCTCTGGGCAATCTCTCACCACATGCCCTGGCCTCCCACAACGATAACATACTACAGTAGTAGCTATAGGCACTGGACAAGGTCCAGCACCATGATATCTGCCACATCGCCTATATCGATCAGTAGTAGGGTGTGGTCCTCCAATGACAATGCCTTTAGCTGGTGGTAAAGCCGGATGAATATGGGGTCTATCTGTCCTCTCTTGAACCTCCTCAATCTTCAGCCTCTTATCAGAGAGCTGTACCTCTCTCTTAAAAAATTTGTTTCTCTCGGGTCTCTTTCGTTCTTTATCACGACTCCTACTGATCTTTCCTGTCTCGGAGACGTTCCGCTCATAATCCTGCTCACATAGCTGACCTCTATGTACTGCCTCCTCATAAGTCAAAACATCAAAGGGAGCCAACCGAGATCTGATGGCTGGTCTCAGTCCATCTATAAACTTCTGGACCTTCTGATCCTCACTGCTCATTGTCTCTAAATCATATCTCCCCAAAGAGATGAATCGAGTCTCATACTCATCAATAGACTGGTTCCCCTGAACCAAACTCATGAACTCCATTCTCAACATCCGTTGTGCAGTAGCGGGAACATACTGCCTCCTAAAGGCATCTAAAAATATCTCCCATGTGACCTCTGCATGTCGAGCTCTCAAAATAGGCTCGATAGATCTCCACCAATGCTCTGCCGCTCCCTGAAATACAAATACAGCAAAAGCAACCCTCTCAACAGTAGTGCACCTGAAAAGCCTATATAGCTTCTCCATCCGATACACCCAATCCTCAGCTACTACGGGGTCCTTCCTCCCATGGAAGACTGGAGGTCTAAACTTTTGAAAATGTCTAAATCTATCAAGGTCACACTCATATCCAGCATCCTAAGCTAGCTGGGGTCTCACTGCCTCTGCAGCCTGAGCATGAACCTCGGGTAACTCTGCAGCCTGTACCGGCATCTCGGGATCAGCTGCTGCCTGTCCCATCGGATCTCGCCTATCTCTAGCCCCAATCACTGCCTGCTGCACTACAATCTATGCCAAGCTCTCAATACTCCGCTCAAGTGTAGCGGAGCGTGCCTCAGTCTCATCTGGTCTCACAATAGTACCCTCGGGTACCTAACCAGTCTGTATACCATCACCACGACCTCTAGGCCATATATATTATCATCTGTTATAAAACAGGAAATCGACATATAAAACATGAAATAATTCTCATGTGAAAACATCTCATGCTCAAATGAGCAATACGTTTTAAAATACCTCAGCTGGGTCAAAATATGATACACTCAAGGAATTAAATCCCTTTCAATAAAATAATTTATCTTAAAATTCCCGTTATAAAATTTACCCTTCTCACAAGGTTACAAATCATGAAAGTTTCATAAAATCCCTCCACGGGAACAATCAAAACTCAATTAAAATCATAAGAAAATCGGGGCCTGACCCCTCCCTCAGGTCTACCCTGGTCTATCAAGACCAAATGTTATATCATGTGAGACATGTAAGCAACTATATCGGTAATATCTAGGACTATGGTAATAACCTTGTGATCCCTGGCACACGGATCTTAATGTGCGGGGTGTCATACCTAAAACTAGAGGTGGGTTGGTCCTACCCTCCAGAACAGCATAATACAAGATTGTAAAGGTAAGACTTGCTGTTTCGTGGCTAATGCCACTCCATTCCAACAATCCCCATGGTACAACGTACTCCATGTGACATACACGGTACAGCGTACTCCGTGAACCCAAGCTCAATCAGGGGTGCCTATAATAGGTCTTATCCACCCATGTCAAGTATGTCTCAGTATGCACGTGTGAGCATATCATCTCACTGTGACACAGTTTACAGGAGGCTCCAACACGGCTATATGCATGTCATGTAAATCTCTGTGTGAGTGAAGCTCTAACACGGCTCCATGCATATTCATGATATCTGAAAACCTCATGCGAGCGAAGCTATAGCACGGTTTCATAGAAATCAATGAAATTTACGTACGAGCAGCACTCCAGTACAACTTAAACTGATTATAAATTCAATTCAAATCCACGTACGAGCATTGCTCTAATACGAATATGTATAAAAACTCAATGAAAACCTCGTACGAGAAAAACTCCAATATGATAGTCATATGAAATAAATCTGTAAAATAGTGCGAGCAAGGCTTCAACACTCTGTGTATGAGTTAAAATATAAAATCCAGTACGAGCAGTGTTCATGCACGGTTACAACTCATATAACACTGATAGGTGACTTAATTTTATCAAAACATGTTAAATAAATATCAATTGCCACCTAACCCGTGCCTTTTTACTTAAAACATGAAAATAACAGCCAACCTATCCATAAATTGCTTGAATTAAAGCAAAATCATCATGAAAGCATTAAAATTATAAATTTCATGCAATTTCATAACCTTACTACCCTTTTTGAAATTTTCCTAACTGAGGGTAAAATAGTCATTTGTCACTATTTCCATATTTTTTTGTAAAAATTATTATTCTGCTTTCGGGTAGCCTAATAAATTTAACGTAATGTAAATCCCCTTGAAACTACGTACAGCTACCTCTAAGAGCTCATAAAATTCCCTTACCTGGAATCACGCACGAGCTTATCCCGACTCAGTTGAACCAGGTCTCTCAGTCCAATTCGCTCGTCTACGGAGCTGCATATAACCACATATGGGTTCAGTTCAAATATAGTGATCAGTATTTTACTCTTACTGATCGAATCTAAAGCTCTGGGCTTGTTTTACTCTATTGCACCTGATTGCACTTTAATGGGCCTCACCCCTTTTTAGCCCGTTTCCACTTTTAAATCCCTTCTTCGGGTTTACTGGGCTCATTTGATTTATCAATAATCATCGGGCTTCATTCTAAATTCATTGGATAGCCCAGATACTATTTACGATAATTACTTTGAAATTTCGAATAAAATTCCTTTTATGCAGAATTAATCCATAAAATCCGTAAGATAATCTTAACTCTGCATTTAAGGACTTATATTATCGTAATTAAAATGTACTTACCCAATATGATGCGGGGTACAAAAATCGGAGCTAAATCGGCTCTCGTTCAGGCTCTGTAGTAACACTGCACAATTATGCAATTTTGGGTCATTTTTCAGTAAAATAATATTAAATTGAATTCTCCAGATTTATCTGCAGGTCAATCCTGTCTCTCGATCACTTACTCAAATTTCGAGTCGTCCCCGGGTACACTTTCTTCCATTTTTTTCCTTTTCTTTCTTTTCTTTTTTTTCTTTATCTTTTTCTTTTTTTCTCCTTTTCCTGGCTATGGTGCCGTTTTGGCCCGTTTGTCGTCGCCGGTGATTTCGGCCATCTCGTCGGCCGCCAGTAGGCTCAAAAGAACCGCCTCAGCCAGGGGAAGGCTCGGCTAGGCCGAATCAGCGCTGAGACACTATCATTCGCTGGGACTGACGAGATTTATCCTCGGATCTTTTGGTCGTCGATTCGCCGGAGATAGGGATCATCAGTGCGCTTCACCGGTACCAATGGAACCGCCGGGCTTTGTGCAAGACCCGAAATTAAATCTTAAATTTTTATGAGGGATGAAAATGGTCACAAATTTAAACAAATGGGATTCGGACTGGAGATAAGGATTTAAAATACGAAATGAGTAAGTATTCGTCAAGGAAAGTCGGGTTAAAGTGATCCCGAACACGTGCAAGGGCAAAACGATCAAAAGATCAAAAGCTGATATAAATTCTACAAGCAAATTTAATTAAAAATATAAAATTAATAAATCTTGATCAATAACAAGGAAAATATTAAATTTCGAGTCCAATTGATTAAGATTTAAATTTATTAGAATTTATGGGAATTAATCGGAATTAATCGACATTTTTAATTCGAACAATTATCCCGAAAATAATCGAAAAATATACCAGGAGAGACGAAATAAGATCGATAAATTCAATTATGGATTAAATGAATTAAATAATAATTTTTGGAGATATTTTGATTATTTTAATGAATTTTAATGATTAAAATATAATAAAATAAATTAATAACTTAATTAATTAATTAGAAAAAAAAGAATCAGAAATTGGTCGGGGAGAGAGAAGAAGAAAGAAACTAAAAACCGAAGGAGACGCGGGATCGAGCCACCGGCGTTCATTGGCTCGAGGGAAGACCCAAGGAGAAAGAGGGGAAGCCGGCGAGCAAGTTGGCACCGACGACGCGCGCCAAGGAAGGTCGAATCCGACAAACAGAGGAGGAGAAATCGACGGGAGAAAGGAGCTCGATCCCGGCGATCCACGGCAGCTGGGCGCGAACGGTGGGCACCGACGTGACCGGGAGGAGGAGCCGATCTTTTTGAGATCGGTAGCGGTTGGCGAAACGGCCGTAATCATCGGCGACGACCAAGACCATAAATGGGTACCGACGGCGAAGGGAGAACACACCGGACCGACCACTTTTCGACGGCCTTGGATGAAATCGAGGCTAGATTTTAGAATCGGACGACCCAGTGGAGCTGCTGGCAACGAAAATCGACGGAGAACCGGTCGGTGAGGCACCGAACCGGCCGAACCGGACTGAACCGACAGTCTGAACCGGTTCAGCTAAGAAAGAGAGGAAAAATGGAGAAAAAGAGAAAAAAGGAAAAAGGGGAAGAATTTTCGGAGATACACCGGACTTCGGGTAAGTCGGTAAGCGGTCAAAAGTGACCGATTTAATTTTCGAGAAATTTATTTAAATTATATTCGATCAGAAAAATAACCTGAAATTAAATATAAATTGTGCAATTCAATGATAAATTCCAAACGTGAGCCGATTGAACTTCGATTAGCACACCATCGCATAATCTCGGGTAAGTAAAGCTCATTTACGACAATTTATATAATTATCTGCGTACTAGAAATGTATTTTTACGCATTACAGATTTAATTCTGCATTTAGTAGATATTATTAGAATTTTAAGTAAACTGTCGTAAATGATATACGGGCAATCCAAAGAGTTTGGAACCAAGCCCAATGGGTATTCAGAGCCCAATAGGCCCGATGAAGGGATTAAATAAATGGAAACGAGCTGAAAATGGGTCGAGGCCCATTAAGACGCAATCGAGCTCAATAAAGTAAAACGGGCCCATTGTTTTAGATTCGATCAGTATAAGTGAAATACTGATAAGTATAATTGAATTAACCCCAATTATGTGGTTATATACAGTTCCGTAGACTTGGTTTGGAGCAAATTGGACTGAGCGACCTGGTACGGGCGAAACGGGATAAGCTCGCGCGTGATTCCAGGTAAGGGAATTTTACGAACTGCTAGAGGTAGCTTTACGAAATTTCGACGCCATTTACAGTCTTTTAAATGGTCTGAAGGGTCTAGATTTCAGATAAAATTTTTAGTGCCCCGAATGGGCAAATTACCAAAATACCCTTATTAAGGGTAAAATTTCCAACTTTAGGAAAAATGTGGGTGGAGCAAGGACAAGAGGTTCTTGCTCGTTTCTTGAGATGTTTGAACACATGCATGAGTAGGCTGGCTAACTTTTAAATAAAAATGCACAGTATTGCATAATTTCAACAGATGTTGATTTTCTCTGAAAATGATTTGAGAAATGTAGCCGCCTACGTGATTTTATGAAAATGTGACGTGCTAGAGCTCAGCTTGCACGAGTTTTGATTTATGTGATGCATACCTTAGTGCTAGAGCGAGAGCTCGCACTAGAGTTTTACATATATTGGTGCTGGAGTCTAACTCGCATTAGATTTTTATATGATTTTCGTGACACGGTGCTGAAGTCTAACTCGCACCAGATTTTTATATAATTTTCATAATACGGTGCTGGAGTCTAACTCGCACCAGATTTTCACATGAAATGTGACAGAGTGCTAGAGCTTAACTCGCACTAGTTTTACTTGATTTTTAAGAGAGTACAGGAGCATTGCTCGCCCTGGTTTTCTGAGAACATACGATGAGCCGTGCTTAGAGCGTCGGGTAGACTGTGTGTCACACCGATTAAATAGGCTCGCACGTGCATTTTGAGACAGGGCATGAGTATAGAGATATGATATGGGTCCACGGAGTACGTTGTACCGTGTAAGTAGCATGGAGTACGTTGTACCGTGTGGCATCTTCGAATGCGTGGTATCTTCAGATACGTGGTATCTTCAGATACGAATGACATCTTTGGATACGTGGGATCGGATAAGACTGACGAGTTGGACTGACCTACCTCCCGAGCAGTTCTCGATCGTGGTGAGACCCCCCACACTAGGATCCGTGTAGCAGAGGGGCTCAGGAGGACACATGGCCATAGTCCTGGTTATTTCCCTGAGATATACATATATTGCCTAGTCTCGCCTGTTGATGTTTTGAGAAACTCATTTGTGGATTTTTATGTGAGTCTGGACCACCCGAGGGAGGGGTTGGATCTTGACTGAGACATAATTTTAATGGAAATTAAACTGGGTTTTAAACAGAAACTTGCATGATGTTATTTTCCATGCTATTTAAACCCATGAATGATGTCAACTGGTTTTACATGACATTCAGTATATCGCATGGTACTGTTGCTTTAAAAAGCATTTGATTTCATGGTTTTGTGTGAGTCATGAACACCCAAGGGAAGGGTTGAGTCCTGACTGTGTTGTAAAATTTTAACGATGATGAAATGTTTTAAATGGATATGCATGTCGAGTTTTCCATGCTTTTGAATCCATATATGAACTTGTTTTACATGACATCATGACATCACAAATTATAACATCTGTTTTGAAATGTGTGGAGAAAGGGTGGTTTATGCATGGTACCACGTTCATGTAGGTAGTATGGTTACCTACTTATTCGTAGGATTGCCTTACTGAGCTTGATGTGCTCACCCCTTTCATTTTCCAACACAGATTCCCTCCAGTAGACATTGAGGCGACTAAGTACTACATTCCTTATATCCGCTGCTACCCATCATGTTAAGGTATATACACTTGTACATATTGTATCTAAATAAGTATAGCACAGAAACATGTTTGTAAGTGACTGTCATGGATGTATAGATAATGTAAACACTTGTAAATAAATGGAAAAGAATAAATGAAAAACGAATGTGTTTACCTTTTTTTCTGTAATAAGAAATTAAGTTATATGATGATTAAATGGTGGGATTGGCATTGATGCACAACCCAATTATTAGTGGAGTGTGGTCACGATGCGGAGGATAGATAAGTATGAAATAAAAATGAAAAATTTACTTTGATTTTTGGGTAGTTTTGGGTCGTGACAAATGGTGGTATCAGAGCGAAATTGGTTTGATGTGTGTCAATGTCAATAATTAGAAAATTACATCCCTGTGTTACTGTGCTTGGTTAGATACAATATTGTATATCAAGATGGGTTTTAACTAAGAAATGGATCAAAATGCAGGAATACAGGCATTATGCCTAATATTAATCGCGATAGAGGAAGTAGAGCATGATGCAGAGGTCGTAGAGGTAGACCTGAGCCTGCTAGTCGTGTTGTGTTGACCTATGAGAACCAGGATGAGATTGCAATGGAGGCTAATGTTGAGCATGCCCCACAGAGTCCGACAGAGAGATCAGACAGTATTGAGACACGTTTCGCGAGGTTGGAGTGGAGTGTGGAGAATATTTTGAGAGCTAATTGCTCGGAGTATGCATGGGATTTGAGGGCGAGTCGGAGCATTGGTGGAAGTTCGTTCGACCCATCTTAAGAGTTAGACATCCAGGGTTGACATGAGAAATATTTTTTGATGTATTCCGGTGACAAACTATCCCGGACACTATTTAAAGGAAATTTCAAGTAAAATTTCTTCCACTGCCCAGGGACACTGGTTGATTGACGAGTATGAATCTGAGTTTATAAACATGCCCAGGTATGACCTCAACACTATGGGCAATGAGAGTCGGAAGGCCCAAAAGTTCAATGAAGGGCTCAGATTGTCGATTAGAGTTCGATTGGCCCTGTTGGATATCAATACCTATACCGCGGCAGTGCGTAGACTACAGTTGTGTGAATAAGATCATATGTTGCACACCTCTGAGATTGGGAAAGGTACTAAGGGCTGAAATAGAGACAAAAGAGAATAGAGAATGACAGATATCTTAGAACAAGAAAAAGATAGTTTGGTAAGAGATTAGAGTTGATAAGTCACTGGGTATGATATTGGTAAGTCCCCAGGGTTTCCAATTTCAGCACTTTTGAGGGGTATTGTGATTTGAGGACCCCAACCTGCTATAGAGTTGTGTAGCAGTGTAAGCAATGTAGCAGTGTAGTAGTGTAGCATGTACACAGTGTAGGATGTGTGGTAGATACCACAGAAGTAAGGCCTACACCTACACCTTATTGACTAAAATAGGCGTTAGGTGTTGTAAGACGGGCCACTTAATTAATGATTGCTCAGAGTTGGGTAAGATTGCCCTACAGAAGAGCAAAGAGATAGAGAAAACCCTGTTGGTATCTTTGACCGAAAAGGGAGGCCACAGTCGAAGAGAAATGGGAAAATAGGTTGTTGGATGAGGGCGAGTGTATGCCTTGGACTAGGACACTACTGATGTTTCATATGATGTGGTGAAAGATACCACATGGTTATGAATAGTGAAGTAATTATTTTAATTGATCTTGGTGCCATGTATTTAGTCATACCACCTTCACTTGTATATAAGTTAGTAAAAGACATGAATGCCTATACCCTTGGGCACAATGCCGATAGTTAGTACCCCAATGAAGGAGGGTTAAATAACGGAATAATTATGAAGAAATTATAAGTTGAAAACGTTGGAAGAAGTATAAGTCAGTCGATTTTATTCAATAGACTATGAATAATTTGAAGTAATATTTGAGAATAAATTAGTTGGCTGCAAATTATGATGTTCAGAGTTATATTCTAAGACAGTGCTGTTTTACCCCTGAAAAGTATACTGTAAGTTTGATAAGTAAAAAAAGGGGTGTAGCGATTGAAATTAAAGGAGTAAATGATTGTACTCACGGAATGAGTAATCACAGAGTTTGTTATAAGTGATATACGAAAAGAGATAAGTTTTAAGATGTAATAGATCCTAAATACAAGATCTATTGGAATAAGAGGCGTATGCAAGGTACGAATATCTTTGATATGTGAAATAATTTGGATTAAAGCAATTAGTAGCGAATATGGATTGTGACCACATGGATTGATATGTAAAGTAATTGTGGTCAAGTCTGAGGGTTAATAAAGGTATTTCAAAATACCTCCCCGCCTGAAGACTTGACAGCATCTAAAAGTATACACAACCTATAAATTGAAATGCAATAGTCGTAATATATACATTTTAAATTAGGGTACCTTTACTGGTACGATATATATATATATATATACATATATATATATATAGAATTCGATTAATCAAGAAGGTTTGAAAATTAAAATTTTATAAAAGCCGTTGACGTAAGTTAGTAGCTTGAACGAAAACGATTTCGACATGAGATTATCCATTTATGTGTACCGAGGTCAAGGATATGGGTAATTGAAATATTCAATAGAACTCAACTACAATGAGGTATTTAAACTTTACCTGGACCGATTTGTCATCATCCTTATTAATGATATTTTGGGGGTATTTAAAGTCCAGGGGAAATTATAAGTAACAATTGAAAATTGTTTGTACAAATGGTTTATTGAGAGTTTATAGAAACATGATGCTCAGTTGACACATCTCATTCAGAAAAGATTACATACGAGTGGGATGATAAGTATGAAAGTATTTTCGATGAGTTTCGGTGTATTGAAGTATGAATTGACTACTGTGATTATTTCCACCATACCCAATAGCTCAAGAGGTTACTCAATGTATATGGATACCTCAAAATAATGAATGAGCTGAGTATTGATGCAAAATGGGAAGATAGTCGATTATGGATCCAGACAACTCAAGGATCATGAAAGAAACTATCTAACCCATGATTTAATGTTGGCAGCGATTGTGATTGTACTGAGTATGTTGCACCACTATTTACACGATTAGAAATTTTGCGTATGCATTGATCATAAAATCCTGAGTATCTGTTTTCATAGAAAGAGTCGGATATGAAATAATAAAGAGGATTAGAGCTTCTGAAGGACTATGATTGTGAAAATTGTACCACCCAAGAAAGGCTGATGCTTTTAGTAGAAAGAGCCTCGGGATGGTATTACATATGATGGTTAGGGAGCGTGAGCTGCTAGAGCAGTTGTGAGCCTCAGTCGTGATGTGATCCTTTCTGATGATGACAGTGATTGTGTGACAGCCAGCCTGAGATTAGAATCGGATTTGAGTGACTAGATTTGACAGGCTTAGCGTGATGATCAGCATGGTGTCGATAGTATGGGTCAGATTCAGAGGGGTACAGTGATAGAGTTCATAGAAAGTGATGATGGTACTGAGGTTCAGAGACAGTATAATAATATAAGTGCTCCCCAAGACCATAGTTGATGAGATAGTGATATTGTCAGAAGCTCACTCTTCGAGATATACAGTGCATCCGAGAGGTAACAAATATATCGAATTCTCAAAAAGGGGTATTGGTGGTCAGATTTGAAAAGAGACATTGTGGAGATTATGAAGAAGTGTCTCGTATGTCAGCAGAGTAAGGTAGAGCAATAGAAGTTTGCAAGATTATTGCAATCTCTGCCTATATCGACACAAAAATGGGAGCAAGTTACCATGAATTTCATGATGGGTTACAGAGGACCCGGATAAATCACGAGGCTATCTGGACGATAGTCGATAGATAGACTAAGTCTACCTACCTTCTAGTTATGAAATACCCAGATACTCTGAGTGTGTAGGCGGATTTATGTATAAGGAAGATTGTGGAACATTATGTAGCGTTCCAATGAGCATGATATCATATAGGGGTTCCCGTTTCACTTCTTACTTCAGGGAATATTTTTTCGGGAAGCTATGGGAACCCGACTGAGTGTTAGCACAGCTTTCTGTCCTCAGATAGATGGTCAGTCAGAGAGGACTGTACAAGTTTTGGAGGATATGATGAGAGTGTGTGCCATTGATTTATAAGCTCCTGGGATGATCAGTTGCTACTAATTGAATTCGCCAATAATAACAGTTGTCACTTGAGTATCGGGATAACATTATATGAGGTATTGTATGGCCGTAGGGAGTTATTCCCCGGTTTGGGTAAGAAGGGGGTAACAGATATAGAGTTGCTCTCGAATTGGTAAGACAGACCTCTGAGGATGTTCAGTTAATTTGTAAGAGATTAAGAACACCTCAGAGCAGACAGAAAAGCTATGCTGACAAGAGACAGAAATCATTGGAATTCATCGAGGGTGAATCAATATTGAGTTTCGTTAGATTGAATATTTTGAGTGATTGGACAAGTGGAAGATAAGTCCTGTAGGTTGATGTTACCACCTGAATTAGCAGGCATCCACGATGTGTCCCATATTTTGATGTTTCGAAAATATTATCCAGACCCAGCGTATGTGATCAGATATGAGCTCCAACAGCTTAGCTCAATGAAAGTATAACGTATGATTGAAAAATTGATTCGGGTATTAAAACAGGAAGAAGAAAGTATTGAGGTTTAAGACGATCTCCCTAGTCAAGTCCTTTGGTAGTAGTACACTCCAAAAAAGTCACATAAGAATTAAAGAGTATGATATGTGTGAAATATCCGGAGTGATTTACAGACTAACTTGCTTCTAATTTGGAGGACTAAATTTCTTAAGTGGGGGAGATTATGTAAGACCCGAAATTAAATTGTAAATTTTTATGAGGGATGAAAATGGTCACAAATTTAAACGAATGAGATTCGGACTGAAGATAAGGATTTAAAATATGAAATGAGTAAGTATTCGTCAAGGGAAGTCGGGTTAAAGTGATCCCGAACACGTGCAAGGGAAAACGGTCAAAAGATCGAAAGCCGATATAAATTCTACAAGAAAATTTAATTAAAAATATGAAATTAAGAAATCTTGATCAATAACAAGGAAAATATTGAATTTCGAGTACAATTGATCAAGATTTAAATTTATTGGAATTTATGGGAACTAATCAAAATTAATCGGGATTTTTAATTCGAACAATTATCTCGAAAATAATCAAAAAATATACCGGGAGAGACGAAATAAGATCGATAAATTCAATTATGGATTAAATGAATTAAATAATAATTTTTGGAGATATTTTGATTATTTTAATGAATTTTAATGATTAAAATATACAAAAATAAATTAATAACTTAATTAATTAGAAAAAAAGAATCAGAAATTGGTCGGGGAGAGAGAAGAAGAAAGAAATTGAAAATCGAAGGAGACGCGGGATCGAGCCACTGATGGCCATCGACGCTAGATGGCTCGAGGGAAGACCCGAGGAGAAAGAGGGGAAGTCGGCGAGCAAGTTGGCACCGGCGACGCGCGCCAAGGACGGCCTAATCCGACGAACGGAGGAGGAGAAACCGACGGGAGAAAGGAGCTAGATCCCGGCGATCCACGGCAATTGGGCGCGAACGGTAGGCACCGACGCAATCGGGAGGAGGAGCCGGTCATTTTGAGACCGGTAGCGGTCGGCGAAACGGCCGGAATCACTGGCGACGACCAAGACCAGAAATGGGTACCGACGGCGAGGGGAGAACACCGTACCGGCCACTTTTCAGCGGCCTTGGATGAAACCGAGGCTAGGTTTTGAATCGGATGACCCAGCGGAGCTGCTGGCGATGGAAACCGGTGGAGAACCAGCAGGCGAGGCACCGAACCGGCGAACCGAACTGAACCGATGGTTTGAACCGGGTTGAATCAGACTGAACCGGTTCAGCCAAGAAAGAGAGGAAAAAGGGAGAAAAAGAGAAAAAAAGAAAAAGGGGAAGAATTTTCGGAGATACACCGGACTTCGGGTAAGTCGGTAAGCAGTCAAAAGTTACTGATTTGATTTTCGAAAAATTTATTTAAATTATATTCGATCGAAAAAATAACCCGAAATTAAATATAAATTGTGCAGTTCGACGATAAATTTTGAACATGAGCCGATTGAACTTCGATTTGCGTGCCATCGCATAATCTTGGGTAAGTAAAGCTCATTTACAATAATTTATATAATTATCTGCGTATTAGAAATGTATTTTTACGCATTATGGATTTAATTCCGCATTTAGTAGATAATATTGGAATTTTAAGTAAACTATCGTAAATGATATACGGGCTATCCAAAGAGTTTGGAATGAAGCCCAATGGGTATTAAGAGCCCAATAGGCCCGATGAATGGATTAAATAAATGGAAACGAGTTGAAAATGGGTCGAGGCCCATTAAGACGCAATCGGGCTCAATAAAGTAAAACGGGCCCATTATTTTAGATTCGATCAGTATAAGTGAAATACTGATAAGTATAATTGAATTGACCCCAATTATGTGGTTATATGCAGTTCCGTAGACTTGGTTTGGAGCAAATTGGATCGAGAGACCTGGTACGGGCGGAACGGGATAAGCTCGCACGTGATTCCAGGTAAGGGAATTTTACGAACTGCTAGAGGTAGCTTTACGAAATTTCAATGCCATTTACAGTCTTTTAAATGGTCTGAAGGGTCTAGATTTCAGATAAAATTTTTAGTGCCCCGAATGGGTAAATTACCAAAATACCCTTGTTAAGGGTAAAATTTCCAACTTTAGGAAAAATGTGGGAGGAGCAAGGACAAGAGGTTCCTGCTCGTTTCTTGAGATGTTTGGACACATGCATGAGTAGGCTGGCTAACTTTTAAATAAAAATGCACAGCATTGCCTAATTTCAACAGATGTTGATTTTCTTTGAAAATGATTTGAGAAATGTAGCCGCCTACGTGATTTTATGAAAATGTGATGTGCTAGAGCTCAGCTCGCATGAGTTTTGATTTGTGTGATGCATACCTTAGTGCTGGAGCGAGAGCTCGCACTAGAGTTTTGCATGTATTGGTGCTAGAGTCTAACTCGCACTAAATTTTTATATGATTTTCGTGACACGGTGCTGAAGTCTAACTCGACCAGATTTTTATATAATTTTCATAATACGGTGCTGGAGTCTAACTCGCACCAAATTTTCACATGAAATGTGTACATAGTGCTAGAGCTTAGCTCGCACTAGTTTTACTTGATTTTTATGAGAGTGCTGGAGCATTGCTCGCACTGGTTTTCTGAGAACATACAATGAGCCATCCTTGGAGCGTTGGGTAGACTGTGTGTCACACCAATTAAATAGGCTCGCACGTGCGTTTTGAGACAGGGCATGAGTATGGAGATATGATATGGGTCCACGGAGTACGTTGTACCGTGCAAGTAGCATGGAGTACGTTGTACCGTGTGGCATCTTTGAATGCGTGGTATCTTCGGATACGTGGTATCTTCGGATACGAGTGGCATCTTCGAATGCGTGGGATCAGATAAGACTGATGGGTTGGATTGACCCACCTCCCGGGCGGTTCCCGATCGTGGTGAGACCCCGTACACTAGGATCCGTGTAGCAGAGGGGCTCATGAGGACACATGGCCATAGTCCTGGTTATTTCCCAGAGATATAGATATATTGCCTAGTCTCGCCTATTGATGTTTTGAGAAACTCATTTGTGGATTTTTATGTGAGTCTGGACCACCCGAGGGAGGGGTTGGATCTTGACTGAGACATGGTTTTTATGGATATTAAACTGTGTTTTAAACGGAAACTTGCATGATGTTATTTTCCATGCTATTTAAAACCATGAATGATGTCAATTGGCTTTACATGACATTCAGTATATCGCATGGTACTGTTGCTTTAAAAAGCATTTGATTTCATGATTTTGTGTGAGTCAGGAACACCCGAGGGAAGGGCTGAGTCCTGACTGTGTTGTAAAATTTTAACGATGATGAAATGTTTTAAATGGATATGCATGTTGAACATCTGACATCATGCTTTTGAATGTTTTAAATGTTTTCCATGCTTTTGAATCCATATATGAACTTGTTTTACATGACATCATGACATCACGAATTATAACATCTGTTTTGAAATGTGTGGAGAACGGGTGGTTTATGCATGACACCACGTTCATGTAGGTAGTATGGTTACCTACTTGCTCGTAGGATTGCCTTACTGAGCTCGATGTGCTCACCCCTTTCATTTTCCAACACAGATTCCCTTCAGTAAACATTGAGGTGACTGAGTAATACATTCCTGATATTCGCTGCTACCCATCATGTTAAGGTATATACACTTGTACATAGTGTATCTAAATAAGTATAGCACAGTAACATGTTTGTAAGTGACTGTCAAGGATGTATAGATAATGTAAACACTTGTAAATAAATGGAAAAGAATAAATGAAAAACGAATGTGTTTACCTTTTTTCTGTAATAAGAAATTAAGTTATATGATGATTAAATGGTGGGACTGGCATTGACGCACAGCCTAATTATTAGTGGAGTGTGGTCATGATGCGGAGGATAGATAAATATGAAATAAAAATGAAAAATATACTCTGATTTTTGGGTAGTTTTGGGTCGTGACACTTTGCTTTTCCTTTTCCAACCGGCAGCTGGGCTCGTCGGTCGTCGTGGGTTGTCAGGCTCCTCGGGTTGGCTATCAGGTTCGGCTGGGTTCCGTTTCAGTTTCTCTCTCCCCGAAAATCTGATTTCCAATTTCCTCTTTTTTAAATTATTATTTATTAATTCATTTATTATTATTTTAATACCTTGAAATATATTAAAATAATCCAAATATCCCAAAAAAAATCTTAGATATTATTATTTTATCCATTTAATCAATAAATGGATTTCTCAGTTTATTTTCATCTTTTTCGGTATATTTTTCGATTCTTTTCGGGATAATTTTTCGATTTAAAAATCCCGATAAATTCTGAATTAATTCCCGTAAATTTCAATAAATTAATATCTAGATCAATCAGACTCGAATTTAACTATTTTCCTCGGTATTGATCCAAATTTCTCAAATTCCATATTTTAATGTAAATTACTTATCGAATTTATACCGAAATTTTGGTCCTTTGACAATTTTACCCTTGCACGTGTCCCGGACCAAATTGAATCAACTTTCTTTCATAAATCCACAATCTTTTCCCTATTTTCAATTCCTTATTTTCAGTCAACTTGATGAAATTACTTAAACGAACTTGTTGCTTCGTTGTTTTCCCGATTTATCCTTTTTCGATTTTACGTACGTTATTTCGTTTCGTCCACATATCAAATCCGAAACAACCATCTTATGAATCCATTAACATATAATAATGTCATACAATATGGAAATCATAAGGAATATCATACAAAGATGCGGATCTCACAATAGTCCTCGAGTCCTACAACGAATATTCACATTTCCATTAAAATATATTATTCCCATTTTTATATGCTCTAATTAAATGTAGGAAATTTGTGGGGTTTACATTCTCCCCACCTTAAAAGAATTTGGTCCTCCAAATTCATTCGGGACCATCTGTCTACAATCACCCAGATTGTATCATGCCCCTTCTGGGTCCTTGGTAATCCCATTATGAAATCCATAGTAATGTGCTCCCATTTCCAAGTAGGCACTGGAAGAAACTTAAGTAACCCCGCTGGTCTTTGGTGTTCGATCTTAATCTGTTGGCAAATCAAACACTTGGCCACAAACTCAGCTACATCTCTTTTTGTACCTACCCACCAATACACCTTCCGTAAATCATGGTACATCTTAGGGTGCGTTTGGTTCGGGGGAAAAAATTACCTTGGGAAAAAAATTACCTTTTATCCAGGAAAAAAATTTTAAGGGGTAAATTCTAGGGAAAAAAATTTTACTTCACATCCAAAAAAATTTTTTTTGACTCAGGTAATCTAAAAATACCTCAGGACCCAAAGGTAATCATTTTACCCCAGATTTTCCCAAAATCGAGCACTGTAGGTAAAATAAAATGACTGACAAGGACGAAAATAATCGAACCAAACAGGGGAATCAAATGACGAAAAAAATTACTGGGGGAATTTAAATTCCCCCCAACCAAACGAACCCTTAGTGCTCCCCGAGTGCATGGTGTATCGAGAACAATGAAACTCTTTTAAGATCCTTTGTTATAGGGCATCATCGTTTGAGACACCAAACTTATCACAATTTCCCATTTATCCTTAATGAGAACTTATTCTTAATTTATATCCCTTGATCCAAATCACTTCACATACCAGAGATATTCATACCTTACATACATCTCTTATTCCAATATGACTCGTATATTCAAGATTTATCTTATTTCAAAGCTTATCTCATTTTGTACATCAACTTTAGCAGAACTCTTTCCTTATTCCAATTAAGTCTCACGTTCAAAACATAAGAATTATAGAAATTACAATCCTTAGATTCAATACGTAATCCATATTCCAAAGTTTCCTTATATCTCAAACTCTGAATCTTCATAATAGTTTGGATCTTTCCCTTTTCTTAGTGACTTTAGAAATATACAACTCATATCATCATAATTGCGCCTTGGGCACTACTTCCTCAAAATAATTTCAAATGGAGTCATCTTAGCTTGACTAAATATCCTAACATCTCCTATAAGTTTCTGAACTTCTTTTATCTAACAGTTCTTGCAACTCCTTTTTCAATTCCTCAAGATCTACAAAGTCCATCCGATAAGGAGACTTCGAGATTGGCTGAGTCTCTGGTGCTAAACCTATATTGAATTCCAACTCTCTCTCCAGTGGTAGTCCCGTTAGTTCCTCAGGAAACACATCCGAAAACTTGCATACCACAGATATGTCCTGAATACTTGGACATTCTCGACTAGAATCGGAAATGAATGCAATATAACCTTCACATCAACACGTTCATCAAAAACTTTCATCAATAGTCATACACTTTATTCCTTAACTGCCAAGCATACATTAAACTTACTATGTAAGGAGAAGGTTACAGTTTTGGTGTGACAATCTAAACTTACACGGCTGGTGGCTAACCAATCCATACCCAAAATTACATCAAAGCCATACATGCTCAACCAGATTAGATCTGCTAATATGATCCTATCTCCTACCTTGATTTCACAATTCTTACACACCATATCAGTCTAAGGCAAAGACCCTTCCATAAGTGACAGGATTCTTGCCTTTCTCTGCGGTGGTAGCCCCTCTCTGTGGGACTTGTCTCTGGAGAGCTTGCCTTTCTGGTTGTCGTGGTAGCTCTGGGGGCTGTGGAACCTTATTCAGTGGGCAATCTCTAATCAGGTGTCCCCTCTGTCCACACCTAAAACAGCTCCCTGTGGACCAGTGAGACGCAACTCTACGAAAATTACCACATCTAGGGCACAATCTGTCATACTGCTGGAAGCCTTTGTTAGTCTGTAGGGTAACTATAGGAGTCATGGGCCTATCAACCCTAGCCCGAGACTCATCTACCTTCTATCTCTTAGGCTGGCCCTTCCGAAAGTCCTGTCTCACAAACTCCGTTCGCTTACTCTTATCTCTATTCTTTCTCTTAAATGTTGGAGGCTTCATCTTTCGAAAATCCCTCATTTTATCGATATCCCTCTCCTCCCTCCGGGCCTGTACCGAAGGCTGAGGCGCCATAGGTACTGGAGGAACTTGTGGAGGAGGAGGTGGTGATACTTGTGGAGGAGTCGGCACCGGAGTAGGAAATAGTGTCATGCCAGCTGAATCGAAAATGTTTGCCCCTAGGTGTTGGGCAACCATGGCAGCTATCGATTCCAATCCTCGCTTGAGACGCTGCTCCAACCGCTATTCAAACTGAGCCATACGAGTATAGGGGCTCTCTGGCTGCGGTGAAGGAGGTGGAGGTGGCTGAGCCTGCCTCTGAAGACGTCCACGTCTTCCACTCATCATGCAAGTGATCTAATATCTGCGGGTAATTCTAAAGATCCAGTCTTAATTCTATTAGGTATACATTACCTATAACCAGACAAGCACAGACATTGGGATGTAATTTTAGCCTTATTTTGACACCGACAGTACTAGACAACCTTCGCTCTGATACCACTTAAACTGTAACGACCCTTGACCCTTGAAATTCAGGAGAATTTTTTTAAAAAATTTAATTTACCCATTTATTCACTTAGGTGTATTCCTGTGCAATGTCAAATCACTTTTCCTAATTCTATATCCGAATTTGTATATTTAAACTTCATACTTTGACTTATATAGCCGATAGAAATTTTGGCAGTATAACGGCTTACATATGAGCCACCTACCTGCAAATCAATTGTTTTCGACAATCCTAGATATCCACAACTACCAAGCATGCTTTCCAACAATCCTAGATATCCACAACTACCAAGCATACTTTTCCAATCCACCTTTACAACTCAATACATCTATTTCGATTTAATACTAGCCATCTCAAAATATAATCCCAAAATAATATTGTTTACATCGTTTTCCTTACAAATTACATCCCCAAAAAAATATGCCCAATATATGTGTCTGTGCATACAGATATGTCTGGTACAGGAATGTAAATGTGTACCTTTCTGCGTGTACAAAAAGTGGCCTAGGGTAGCTCTTCCCACCAGCCTACGTCGTGTATGCGGTAGGTAGCGCCTACGGATCATTGCAAATAGTTTGAGAGGTAGAGGGGTGAGCTTTTTGGGAAAAGCCCAGTAAGAAAATGCATTTAAAACGGTCCTAGTAATTCAAATATGTAGAAAACATAATAATACGTATAATGATTTCTTTCTGAAACTAATATAAAGGGCATTCAAAATTAAAGATAATCGGAAACATCATGATTCAAAACGTAATTCTTTAAGTACGTGAACTTAACAGATATTACGTAAACTTTTCGTATAATCAGAATTCTAAAACAGGAATATATGTCAAATCACATATTATAAAATCATATTCTGAAAATAGAGTTTAATTCATATAGAGACTACATCGGCCCATATAATTATCATGCGGCAATAACCAAATCATCCTCCGTAGAGGGAATTCAGAACCCGAAGGTGAAATACAGAACCCAAGGTGAAATTCAGAACCCGAAAGTGAAATTCAGAACCCGAAGATGAAATTTAGAACCAGAAGGTGAAATTCAAAACCCGAAGGTAAATTTCAGAACCCGAAGGTAAATTTTAGAACCCGAAGGTAAATTTCAGACGCCACATGGGCGAAGTTCATACGTCACACAGGCGAAGTTCAGACGCCACACAGGCGAGGTTGACATGCATTAGCATACAACATAAATGGCCCTTAGTCTCAAAACATACTATAGTTTTCGTATATAAAAATATCGAAATAAAATCATCTCATTCAAAAGACAATTTCAGAGAACATGCTCTTGTTTCAGAAGTCAAATTCGAAAATATGCAATTATTCAAAAACACAAATACAGAGAGCATATTCTTGTTAAGAAATACAAATTCAGGAACATGCATGAAAATCATATTTCACGTCTTTGTAAGCTTTCCTTAATCATGGTTCAGAAGGTAACTATAACAGTTTTAAATTATATCCCCTTACCTCGATCTATAGAAAATCTCGAATTCGAATGGTGATGCCTCCTAGTACCTCATTTAATTCCTTCTACAATCACCTACACCGAAATTGTATACTTAGCACCCTATTGATACGAATTGTCCGAATTGCGTTAAAAATCGTAACCTATTCATTACTATTTCATGTGTACGTATTATTGTGCATACCTAGGCCAACACGCACGTTTATATATTTCCTTCACTATTTACATATTTTGTACATACAAATATTAACATAAACATTTATTATATATATCTGCATGTATATACATATAAATATATATTTACTTCTATATATATATATTATTATTTGTTTTCATTTTTCCTCATCACATGTATATATTCTTTGTATGTACATATACTAACATACACATTTATCTTATATACACCAATATGTATATACACACCAATATATATATATATATATATACATATATATTATTATTTGTTTCCATTATTCAATATCACAAATATATATTTTCTTTGTCTACTCCTCATTTTTCCTATTTTTGTCTAATTAAATCTACACTAACATGCTCGTATCTACAACACACACATATATATATATACATGTACATTAAATATACATATATACATATATACATATATACATTTTACCCTTTTTCTTCCCCAAATTTCCAGCTCCCTATTTTTTTCTTTAGATCATCTCATATCATATTTCATTTCATCACATCCAAATTTTCTCAATCATGCCATAATACAATTTTCTTTATTTCTTCATCAAGGGACTGGAACTCACGGATAAGAATAACCATAACTTCTTTTGTATAGTAACTAGCATAAATTGCATCGATTAAAGGAATGATAAAACCAATGGCCTTAAAAAACGCAGCCAATACTTTACCTCGGTGAGACCTTATAACTTTCCACAATGGCTTCAACACTGAGTCAAAGCTTTCAATACCATAGGGGGCAGCAGTCTCGACAAGAGCAGCCAAAGACAAGGCAGTGATTGTCCTCACTTTCTGATTCTCATCATTCAAACCATGTTCTATGATTTCTACAAGGGACTTCAAGTGAGGAAGAACAGCACAACCAATCAAAATAGCAATCTACTGAACAATCTTAATCCCAGTATACCTAGCTTGCCATGACTTCTTACTCTGACACACAGCTTTCAAAAATGGTAAAAGTGCAGGAATCTCAAGTGCAGAAGCCACAACACTAAATGCTTTAGCAGTCGTATTCCTAACATATTCATCAATATTGTCTATATCAGGTTGTCACGCCCCGGAAGCGCCGAAAAATAGGGCTAATTTAAACTTTTTATCTATTAACTATGTTGTTTTCCTGTCCATGTCTAGATTTAAAATCTTTTTCATTTTTCAGGATCTCATTACATTACATACATTCTGTATATATAAAATTATTTACAACTATTACGTCCCGACTATTATATACAATAGTGTCTATTATGTATCACATATCTGGAATATAAGTAATACTGTACCTCAAGGCTACGAGAGTATCCGATGAAAGGTCGGACTACATTGTCAATGACCACGGTCTCGTATGTGCGGTAGACTCGCTATAGATAATCTGGGAGATGGAGAGGAGGGGGTGAGTTTTTCAGATTCAGTAAGAGATACATTTAAAATAGCTTTAAATACTCAAAACATGGTAAAACGCATGGTTTTACAAATCAGCATAAACATGTACTGGAGTAGAGATGCTTATATTTCATAAAAGCAGTAAAAACATGCTTAAATCATAAGTTTACACACCATGCATCTTTTTAGTAAAACTCATATATAGTATGCATATCACGTCGTGTAAACAAGTAAAAAGCATCTCAAAACTTAATCATGCATATCATAACATGCTTATCACTTTAAAATGAAATTGTATTATCATATGCACATTTCGTAAAATATACTCATGGCTACCTTTAAAATCTCATCATAGAAATATGTGCTTAATAAAATCATAAAACAGATAGCATGAAATGTGTGAAAACATATATATATCGTTCCGTCAATTCATCGTGTAGGGTTAGGCAATTGTCTCATATACTAGTACCGAAGGACATCATACATCTGGCCCCGTAGGACTAAATCATGGGTACTCATGGCCATAGTACAGGGAGCCGTAGGACTGGATCAGGGTCGTACGCTACCCTATCTCTCGTGCACCACTAAATGGGGACTATACGCACGAACTCACGTGCATCACCAAGTGTGGTCTATACGCACGTTTCTCATATCAAGTCAGAGGCTGCCCGTTCTCTGGCCGTCGGCTAGGTAGATCCTCGATCGTCTCCATACGAGATCGACCCCAGATCCTTTGACTTTCTTCATAGCATGCCTTTTTACCCCACAAAAATCATTTTGGGCCTCTTACCCAATTTATCAAAATCATTTCGGGCCTCATACCCGTGTATTAAAATCGTTACGGGACTCTAGCCCGTTTTTCATAAATCATTACGGGACTCTAGCCCATTTCTCATAGAAAACATAGTTTTCATAAATCATTGCGGGACTCTAGCCCGTGTAAATATGGAAAGCATAGTTATAATAGCTATTTCTTGGGACTAATACCCGTACTGTGAAAATATAGCTTAAAAGCTGTCTCGGGACTTTAACCCGTATCATGAAAACATGGTTTCGTAAAACATATCAGGACTATAACCCGTAATCTCACGTGAAAATACTATGTTTTCATTTCAGAAGTGAAAAATCACTTTTATAAACATGTATGCTGTAAAAAATGTATCTCATATATATAAAACATGCTGAAAACTTGGGAAATCGTTTTGGTTTCGATTTGAATACAGTTAGAAATCCATTTCATCCAATTCTCATACATAAACAGCTGGTAAGGATAAAGGAGTACTAACGCTACTCTAAATTATATCCCTTACCTCTTAGCGACTGATGTAGAGCACTTTCCTCGATGCTCGAATTTACCTCGTAAAACGTGTCGATAGATCGAGCTGCTGCAAAACAAGTTCAACTTATCACATATGGCTTAAATTCATTTCAATATATCCAAATATGTGATTATATCGAAGCTTTGACCAAAAGTTGACTTTTATCGATTTTACTCTTTTTGCTCGGTTTTATCGGTATAAATCTCGTTTTAATCGTATTTAACTCAATAAATAATTTTCTCATATTCATTATGGTCGATTTAGCTAATTGGACCAATTTCTCTCTTATTGGGCCAAATTACACCTTAATGGGCCTTAATCCGTTTTAAGCCCGTTTTCACTTATTAATTCTTTCATCGAGGCCTATTGGGCTCACTGGGCCCATTAGTACTTATTGGGCCTTTTTCTAAACTTTTTGAATAGCCCGTATATCATTTACGACAATTTAATTAAAAATCTTGATTTAATCCACTAAATGCGCAATTTAATTCGTAACTCGTAAAATAAACTTTTAATGCGCAATAATTACATAGATGGTGTTGTAAATGAGCTTTACTTACCCGAGATTTTACGATAGTGTGCAAATCGAAGTTCGATCGGCTCACGTACGCGATTTATCATCGAACTGCACAATTATATATTTAATTTCAGGTGAATTTTTGATCAAATATAATTTAAATAAATTTCCCAAAAATTAAATCGGTCACTTTTGACCTCTTACCGACTTACCCGAAGTTCGGTGTATCCCCAAAAATTTTTCCTTTTTCCTTTTTCTCTTTTTCTTTCCTTTTTCTCCTTTTTCCCTCTCTTTCTTGGCTGAACCGGTTCGGTCCGGTTCAGACCGGTCCGGTTCAGTCCGGTTCAGTTTCGGTTCAACTTCTCCCTCGCCGTTCGGGGCTTTTCTGGCCGGTTCTCCTCCGGCTTCCGCCTCCAGCTTGTTCGCGGGGTAGTCCGGTGCTTGGATCTGTGGTCGGCTTCGCCAAAGCTCGCCGGAAAGTGGCCGGTCCGGCCTCTTCTCTCCTCCGGCGGCGGCACCGAATTTTTCCCTTGCCGTTCGGCGACGTTTCAGGCTGATCTGCTCCTAGATCGGCGTCGCAGAGGTCCCCTCTGGCCGGTGGTGGGTCGCTCCTCCCCTCCTCGGCCACCGATCTCTCTCTCTCCTCTCTTTTCTCTCAGTTTCACTCTTTCTCTCTCTTTCTCTCTTTTCCCTCGCCGGTCACGTCTTCTTCTCCCTCTTCTGACGCCGACGAGGCTCGGTCGCCCCTCTGGTCCGTTCGTCGGGCTTCGTTGGTGAACAGATGGGAGCTCGGCTCCCATGCTGCCTCTGCTCCTGGTTTCCTCTCTGTCGCGCGACTCTGTTTCGCGCGACTGAGTTTCGTTTTCATTTTTTTTTAACTTATTATTATTTTATTATATTATATTTATTATATTTTATTTTAATCAAATAAAATATCAAAATATCTCAAAAATCATATTATATTTTATTAATTAATTTATTTAATTAATTTAATTTATTTTAATTATTTCGGTGTAATTTTCGCATATTTTTGGGATAATGTCCCAGGCGAAAATTACGAAAATTCGTAATATTTTCGTATCTTGACCAATTGGACTCGAAATTTCAAAATTTCTTCTTTATCGATCAAGATTTCCTAAATCCATATTTTTAATGAAGTTTCCTTATCGAATTTACACCGAAATTAGGATCTTTTGACCATTTTACCCTTCTACACGTTCGGGATTAATTTAGACTGATTTTCCTTCTCGGACTCACTATCTTTTCTCATTTAAATTTCGTATTTTTCATCCAACGATTTAAATCCCTTTAATTTAAATTATGGTCCCAAATAATGAACATAGTGGGAAAAATTCGGGTTTCACATTTCTCCCCACCTTTTAAGAATTCAGTCCTCTGAATTCAAGCTGGTCCATTAACCACATGAGAGTACTTCTCCTTCATTTAGCTCTCTAGTTCCCAAGTGACTTCTTCTGTCTTGTAGTGTTATCAGAGAACCCTTACTAGTGGAATAGTCTTAAATCGTAGCACTTCCTTCTTTTTTTTTTCGAAGTGTACTATACCTTTCATCAGTGACACCTTAACAATTACAGAGTCCCTAACCTAAAATTCAAGAGGAAGTCTGCGCACATTGGCATAACTTTTCTGTGTGGTCCTCGATCTGTCACGGATGAACTGAACACCCTTAGCTTCTTGTTCCACTAAATTGGAAGCAAGGTGAATCTAGGACAATGGGACTCCTTCACAATGCTCTGTCTCAAGGTGTCATCATATGGCACACAGATACGGCATTGGTACCTCAGTAATCCATCATCACTGATCGTAAACTCAGACTGCGATCTCTCATCTGCCTGGCTAACCATATCCAGTAACCTCTTATCGTTTTTCTATCCAGCTCTAATCTGGTCTAGTATGCTTGGTTCAATCCGTAGGCTAGCCATGTATCGATGCTCAATCTCATCCATATTGATCCTGAGTTCGTTGAATTGTTTCAATAAGTCCCACTCTCTAATCATCATATAGGACATCATACCCTTTTAGCTCAGGGCGTCGGCTACCACATTCGCCTTATCAGGATGATATAAAATCTCGCAGTCATAGTCTTTTAGGAGCTCTATCTATCTCCGTTGTCTCATATTCAGCTCCTTCTAATCAAACCAGTACTTAAGATCTTATGGTCAGTGAAAATCTGAAATCTTTCTCCATATAATTAATGCTGTCATATCTTGAGTGCAATCACTACTGCAGCTAACTCCAAATCGTGAGTGGAATGATTACGCTCGTGATCCTTTCGCTGACGGGATCCATAAGCTACCACTCTACCATGCTGCATAAGCACACAGCCGAGACCTTGGTGGGAAGCATCATTGTATACCACAAATCCCCCAGACCCCTCGAAATGGTTAAGACTGGTGTCGTAGTCAACCGACATTTGAGCTCTTGTAAGCTTTATTCACACTACTCAAACCATATAAACTGAACCTCTTTATGAGTCAGTCTGGTTAATGGAACTGTTATTCGTGAAAACCCTTCGACAATTCATTGGTAATACCATACTAATCCCAATAAGCTTCTGACCTCCGTGACTGTACTCAGTCTTTCCCATCTCAATATTGCATCTACCTTGGACAGATCTATTGGCATCCCGTCCTTAGATACTACATGTCCAAGGAATACAATATGTTCTAACCAAAAAGCACAATTATTAAATTTACCATATATCTTCTTCTCACGGAGAGTCTGGAGCACAGTCCTCAAATGTTATTCATGCTCTTCCCGGGATCCAGAATAAATCAAGATGTCATCGATGAATACTATCATCAATCTATCTAAGTATTCTCGGAAGACATCGTTCATAAGACTTATGAATGCATCTGGGGCATTAGTCGATCCAAAAGGGCATAACTAGGAACTCGTAGTGCCCATATCGGGTCCGAAATGCTGTCTTCGGTATATCAGCCTCCTTAATCCTTAGCTGATGATAACCCGATCTCAAATCTATCCTTGAAACACTGAAGCCCCTCTCAGCTGATCAAATAAGTCGTCAGTCCTTGACAGGGGATATTTATTCTCAACTGTTGCTTTATTCAAAAGCCTATAGTCTATACATTGATAGAAACTACCATCCTTCTTTCTGGCAAATAATATTGGTGTACCGCATGATGACACACTAGGCCTTATAAACCCCTTATCGAGTAATCCTTACAACTGCTTCTTTAATTCTTTCAACTCTACCAATGCCATTTGAAAAAGTGGCTTGGAGATTGGTTGAGTATCCGATACTAGCTCAATGGTAAACTCAACTTCTTTCTCAGGTGGTAATCCCATTAAGTCCTCTAGGAATACTTCGAAAAACTTTCATGTAAATTGTGGTGACACAAATGAGTGTGTGGAACTTAGGTCACACAGTATATGTGCTTCATGATTACAGACAAGGAGAGTACCTCGAATAGCATCGGAGGATGTATCTACTGTCTCCTGGTCATAGGCGTACACTCGACCCTGGGAGACAGGCTTCTTGCCCTTATCTGTGGCTGTGGCTCTCCTCTGTGGAGCCTGAGCCGATCTCTCTATCTGTCTAGGTGCTTCACGAGGTTCCTGAGATCTCATAAGTGGACATTCTCTCATTATGTGCCCTACTTCACCGCATCTGTAGCAAGTAAAGGTACCTACACGATAAGGTCCAGTGTGAATATTGCCACATATCCTACACCGTGGCACTCTTATCTCAGGGCCTCTAATCATCCCTACGGCACCAACAGAAGTCTTGGGCTTACCAGCCGTTATCTGAGGTCCTTCCACCCTCTGTCTCTTGGGCTGATCCCTTCTCAAATCATGTCGAGAAGCAACTGCTCTCTGGATTGTATCTCATTAGGGTTGTAAATCTATTCTCATACTTGTCTACTGTAGAACTTCCCTATTACAAATCCAAAAAACTCTGTATGCATCTTCTTTCAAGCTGCAATCGGTAGATACTGTTCTCGAAATGCGACTAAAGAAGCATTCCATGTGATCTCTAAGGGATCCTCGGCTAATATCGTCTGTGTGGATCTCCTCCAGAACTTAGCATGTCCCTTTATCATTTAACCTGCCATAGTCACTCTCTCCCTATCAGTACACCCCAAAACTGAAATATCACCTCAATATCAACGATTCACTCCTCAGCCTTAACCGGGTCCTTAAGCCCTGTGAACTCCGGAGGATGTATACTCAAGAAAATCTCACACCCTCTGAGCCTCTCTGTCATCCCTATGCTGGGGAACTGCTGGCTGTGGGCTGGGGCTACTAGAGAAACAGGTGAGGGAGGAGGATTAGGCATAAGAGTAGCTGTCTTCGTACCAGGTGTATGTACCCCAAAACTGCTGGGTAAACATAGTGGTAAAGGTTGTAAGTCCTTCCCTCATATCCCGTACTATCTCCTCGAGCCTCCTTTTTCTATCAATAGGGCTTTCGAGTTGAGGGAAAGATGGTAGAGCGGGTTGAGCTCGTCTCTATGAATGGTCCCGTCTACCACTCATGATTAGCGATCTACTATTTGCACATAATCCATAAATTAAGTCATACTTTGACAAGTAAGCTTACATTATTACCAGACATGCATAGACACATTGGGATGTAATACACTCTTATTACTAGACACGACAGTACTACACAACATTTGCTCTGATACCAAGAAAAATTGTCACGCCCCGGAAGCGCGAAAAAATGGGGCTAATTTAAACTTTTTATCTATTAACTATGTTGTTTTCCTGTCCATGTCTAGATTTAAAATCTTTTTCATTTTCCAGGATCTCATTACATTACATACATTCTGTATATATAAAATTATTTACAACTATTACATCCCGACTATTATATACAATAGTGTCTATTATGTATCACATATCTGGAATATAAGTAAGACTGTACCTCAAGGCTACGAGAGTATCAGATGAAAGGTCGGACTACATTGTCAATGACCACAGTCTCGTATGTGCAGTAGACTCGCTATAGATAATCTGGGAGATGGAGAGGAGGGGGTGAGTTTTTCAGACTCAGTAAGAGATACATTTAAAATAACTTTAAATACTCAAAACATGGTAAAACGCATGGTTTTACAAATCAGTAAAACATGTACTGGAGTAGAGATGCTTACATTTCATAAAAGCAGTAAAAACATGCTTAAATCATAAGTTTACACACCATGCATCTTTTTAGTAAAACTCATATATAGTATGCATATCACGTCGTGTAAACAAGTAAAAAGCATCTCAAAACTTAATCATGCATATCATAACATGCTTATCACTTTAAAATGAAATTGTATTGTCATATGCACATTTCGTAAAATATACTCATGGCTACCTTTAAAATCTCATCATAGAAATATGTGCTTAATAAAATCATAAAACAGATAGCATGAAATGTGTGAAAACATATATATATATATCATTCCGTCAATTCATCATGTAGGGTCAGGCAATTGTCTCATATACTAGTCCCGAAGGACATCATACATCTGGTCCCGTAGGACTAAATCATGGGTACTCATGGCCATAGTACAGGGAGCCGTAGGACTGGATCAGGGTCGTACGCTACCCTATCTCTCGTGCACCACTAAATGGGGACTATACGCACGAACTCACGTGCATCACCAAGTGTGGTCTATACGCACGTTTCTCATATCAAGTCAGAGGCTGCCCGTTCTCTGGCCGTCGGCTAGGTAGATCCTCGATCGTCTCCATACGAGATCGACCCCAGATCCTTTGACTTTCTTCATAGCATGCCTTTTTACCCCACAAAAATCATTTTGGGCCTCTTACCCAATTTATCAAAATCATTTCGGGCCTCATACCCGTGTATTAAAATCGTTACGGGACTCTAGCCCGTTTTTCATAAATCATTACGGGACTCTAGCCCATTTCTCATAGAAAACATAGTTTTCATAAATCATTGCGGGACTCTAGCCTGTGTAAATATGGAAAGCATAGTTATAATAGCTATTTCTTGGGACTAATACCCGTACTGTGAAAATATAGCTTAAAAGCTGTCTCGGGACTTTAGCCCGTATCATGAAAACATGGTTTCGTAAAACATATCAGGACTCTAACCCGTAATCTCACGTGAAAATACTATGTTTTCATTTCAGAAGTGAAAAATCACTTTTATAAACATGTATGCTGTAAAAAATGTATCTCATATATATAAAACATGCTGAAACTCGGGAAATGGTTTTGGTTTCGGTTTGAATACAGTTGGAAATCCATTTCGTCCAATTCTCATACATAAACAGCTGGTAAGGATAAAGGAGTACTAACGCTACTCTAAATTATATCCCTTACCTCTTAGCGACTGATGTAGAGCACTTTCCTCGATGCTCGAATTTACCTCGTAAAACGTGTCGATAGACCGAGCTGCTGTAAAACAAGTTCAACTTATCACATATGGCTTAAATTCATTTCAATATATCCAAATATGTGATTATATCGAAGCTTTGACCAAAAGTTGACTTTTATCGATTTTACTCTTTTTGCTCGGTTTTATCGGTATAAACCTCGTTTTAATCGTATTTAACTCAATAAATAATTTTCTCATATTCATTATGGTCGATTTAGCTAATTGGACCAATTTCTCTCTTATTGGGCCAAATTACACCTTAATGGGCCTTAATCCGTTTTAAGCCCGTTTTCACTTATTAATTCTTTCATCGAGGCCTATTGGGCTCACTGGGCCCATTAGTACTTATTGGGCCTTTTTCTAAACTTTTTGAATAGCCCGTATATCATTTACGACAATTTAATTAAAAATCTTGATTTAATCCACTAAATGCGCAATTTAATTCGTAACTCGTAAAATAAACTTTTAATGCGCAATAATTACATAGATGGTGTCGTAAATGAGCTTTACTTACCCGAGATTTTACGATAGTGTGCAAATCGAAGTTCGATCGGCTCATGTACGCGATTTATCATCGAACTGCACAATTATATATTTAATTTCGGGTGAATTTTCGATCAAATATAATTTAAATAAATTTCCCAAATATTAAATCGGTCACTTTTGACCTCTTACCGACTTACTCGAAGTCCGGTGTATCCCCAAAAATTTTTCCTTTTTCCTTTTTCTCTTTTTCTTTCCTTTTTCTCCTTTTTCCCTCTCTTTCTGGGCTGAACCGGTTCGGTCCGGCTCAGACCGGTTCAGACCGGTTCGGTTCAGTCCGGTTCAGTTTCGGTTCAACTTCTCCCTCACCGTTCGGGGCTTTTTCGACCGGTTCTCCGCTGGCTTCCTCCTCCAGCTTGTTCGCAGGGTAGTCCGGTGCATGGATCTGTGGTCGGCTTCGCCAAAGCTCGTCGAAAAGTGGCCGGTCCGGCCTCTTCTCTCCTCCGACGGCGGCACCGAATTTTTCCCGCGCCGTTCGACTGCGTTTCAGGCCGATCTGCACCTAGATCGGCGTCGCAGAGGTCCCCTCTGGCCGATGGTGGGTCGCTCCTCCCCTCCTCGGCCACCGATCTCTCTCTCTCCTCTCTTTTCTCTCGGTTTCACTCTTTCTCTCTCTTTCTCTCTTTTCCCTCGCAGGTCGCGTCTTCTTCTCCCTCTTCCGACGCCGGCGAGGCTCGATCGCCCCTCTAGTCCGTTCGTCGGGCTTCGTCGGTGAACAGATGGGAGCTCGGCTCCCTTGCTGCCTCTGCTCTTGGTTTCCTCTCTGTCGCGCGACTCTGTTTCGCGCGACAGAGTTTCGTTTTCGTTTTTTTTAACTTATTATTATTTTATTATATTATATTTATTATATTTTATTTTAATCAAATAAAATATCAAAATATCTCAAAAATCATATTATATTTTATTAATTTATTTATTTAATTAATTTAATTTATTTTAATTATTTCGGTGTAATTTTCGTATATTTTCGGGATAATGTCCTGGGCGAAAATTACGAAAATTCGTAATATTTTCGTATCTTGACCAATTGGACTCGAAATTTCAAAATTTCTTCTTTATCGATCAAGATTTCCTAAATCCATATTTTTAATGAAGTTTCCTTATCGATTTTACACCGAAATTAGGATCTTTTGACCATTTTACCCTTCTACACGTTCGGGATTAATTTAGATCGATTTTCCTTCTCGGACTCACTATCTTTTCTCATTTAAATTTCGTATTTTTCGTCCAACGATTTAAATCCCTTTAATTTAAATTATGGTCCCAAATAATGAACATAGTGGGAAAAATTTGGGTTTCACACAGGTCGCATTGCAGCAATCATTGTAACCAAACCAGCTGCCATACTGAGATTAGAAATGATATCTCTACCTTGCCTCTCGGTTTCACTTCCCTTCAGTCTCGGTCAGTTCCTTCCAACCATCAGGTAGTTCTTCAGCCTTAAGCTCATTCTTTTCTCCCCCATTACCCTTATGTTTCGGTGCTAGCTGGAGCATCCACAACCCCCTCGATATTTAGCCAATCCGAGCAATTCTTCACCCTCTATTTCGCTGCCTCTTTCCTTTTGTCAGCTGAGCTTCAGCTTCTTTTCTCCTTGCACTACCTTCATCTTTCTTTCGTTCTTTCATTTCCTGCCTTAAAATTTTCCAACCCATTTCAAGTTTATTTCCTTCAATCTCGGCCTTCACTCTCTCTTGGTTTCCAGCCTCTTGTTCTGCTCCAGTCAGTCATCCCCTTCTTCTCATTCCTTCCTCTTTCTTTATTCCCTTTCTCTTCTTTCTTCCCCTTTCGGTCGACCAGTCCTCTCTCCCCCCTTTCCTTCTTCTTCCTCTTCTCCTTTCTCTTTTCTTCCTCCCGGCTAGCCCCCTCTTTCGTTCTTTCCTCTTTTCTTTCTCTTCTTCGGATCCCGCCCAGCTCCTCTCTGTTTCTTTGAATTTTGTCTCCCTAATTTTTCCATTTCCAGGTGCGCGGGATTGGCTTCTTTTTTAATCCAATTTCGTACACCTCATTATATATATTATATTAATATATATATTTTATATTAATATATAGATATATATATATATATATATATATATATCATTTGTTTGTTTAGGGATATTATTTGTTTTGTTTTTATTTTCCATTTCATTTCATTTTATTTTTATTTGTCTCATGCTTTATTATTATTATTATTATTTTTAATAATATTTATATATTATATATTCTACATTACATTATATATATATATATATATTTGTTATATATATATATATATCATCATTTATCCATTTTAAATTTTTCCTAGTATATATATACATATACATATATATATATATATATATATATACATTTTCTTCTCATAAAATTATCTAATGACAATATTCATGCTTATCATGAAGTTTTCATTATTTCGAAAACAAAATATTCTCGGAATCTTATCACTCCTTATAAATTCCCGATATAAGTTTTTTTTTACATCAAATTTTTTTCGATCCCTCCATGCTTGCATTTGCTTCATCACATCCTGTATTTTCGGGTTCCCGATCATTCACGGGTTGTCACGCCCCAAAAGCGTGAAAAAATGGGGCTAATTTAAACTTTTTATCCATTAACTATGTTGTTTTCCTATCCATTTCTAGATTTAAAATCTTTTTCATTTTTCAGTATCTCATTGCATTACATACATTCTGTATATACATAATCATTTACAACTATTACATCCCGACTATTATATACAATGGTGTCTATTATGTATCACATGTCTGGAATATAAGTAAGACTGTACCTCAAGGTTACGAAAGTATCCGATGAAAGGTCGGACTACCTTGTCAACGACCACAGTCTCGTATGTGCAGTAGACTCGCTATAGATAATCTGGGAGATAGAGAGGAGGGGGTGAGTTTTTCAGACTCAGTAAGAGATACATTTAAAATAGCTTTAATTACTCTAAACATGGTAAAACTCATGGTTTTACAAATCAGCATACTTATGCAGTGGAGTAGAGATGCTTACATTTCATAAAAGCAGTAAAAACATGCTTAAATCATAAGTTTACACATCATGCATCTTTTGGTAAAACTCATATATAGTATGCATATCACGTCATGTAAACAAGTAAAAAGCATCTCAAAACTTAATCGTGCATATCATAACATGCTTATCACTTTGAAAATGAAATCTTATTGGCATATGCACATTTCGTAAAACATACTCATGGCTACCTTTAAAATCTCATCATAGAAAATTTATGCTCAATAAAATCATAAAACAGGTAGCATGAAATGTGCGAAAACATATATATATATATATATCATTCCGTCAATTCATTATGTAGGGTCAGGCAATCGTCTCATATACTAGTCCCGAAGGACATCATACATCTGGTCCCGTAGGACTTCATCATAGGTACATATGGCCATTGTACAGGGGAGCCGTAAGACTGGATCAAGGTCTTACGCTGCCCTATCTCTCGTGCACCACTAAATGAGGACTATACGCATAAACTCATGTGCATCACCAAGTGTGGACTATGCGCACGTTTCACATATCAAGTCAGAGCATGCTCGTTCTCTGGCCCTTGGCTAGGTAGATCCTCGATCGTCTCCATACACTACCCTATGTATGCGAGATCGACCCCAGATCCTCTGACTTTCGTCATATCATGCCTTTTTACCCCACAAAAATTCATTTTGGGCCTCTTACCCATTTTATCAAAATCATTTCGGGACTCTAACCCGATTCTCAAAATTGTTACGAGACTTTAACCTATTTTTCATAGAAAACATAGTTTTCATAAATCATTGCAGGACTTTAGCCCGTGTAAATATGAAAAACATAGTTATAATAGTTATTTCTTGGGATTCATACCCATACTGTGAAAATATAGCTTAAAAGTTGTTTCGGGACTTTAACCCGTATCATGAAAACATGGTTTCATAAAACATATCGGGACTTTAACCCCTAATCTCACATAAAAACACTATGCTTTCGTTTCAGAAGTGAAAAATCACTTTTATAAACATGTATGCTGTAAAAAATGTATCTCATATATGTAAAACATACTGGAAACTCGGGAAATAGTTTTGGCTTCGGTTTGAATACAGTTGGAAATCCATTTCATAATATCTCATTCAATTCTCATACATAAACCGTTGGTAAGAATGAAGGAGTACTAACACTACTCTAAATAATATCCCTTACTTCTTAGCGACTAATGTAGAGCACTTTCCTCGATGCTCGAGTTTACCTCGTAAAATATGTCGATAGATCGAGCTGCTGCAAAACAAGTTCAACTTATCACATATGGCTTAAATTCATTTCAACATGTCCAAATATGTGTCTATATCGAAGCTTTGACGAAAAGTTGACTTTTAATCGATTTTACTCTTTTTGCTCGATTTTATCAGTATAAACCTCGTTTTAATCGTATTCAACTCAATAAATATTTTCTCATATTTACTACAGTCGATTTAGCTAATTGGGCCAATTTCTCTCTTATTGGGCCCGATTGCACCTTAATGGGCCTTAATCCGTTTTAAGCTCGTTTCCACTTATTAATTCTTTCATCGAGGCTTGTTGGGCTCACTGGGCCCATCAGTACTTATTGGTCCTTTTTCTAGACTCTTTGAATAGCCCGTATATCATTTACAACAATTTAATTAAAAATTCCACTTTAATCCACTAAATGAGGAATTAATCTGTAACTCATAAAATAAATCTTTAATACGCGATAATTACATAAATTATCATAAATGAGCTTTACTTACCCGAGATTATGCGATGGTACGTAAATCGAAGTTTGATCGGGCTCACGTACGCGATTTATCGTCGAACTGCATAATTATATATTTAATTTCGGGTGAATTTTCGATCAAATATAATTAAAATAAATTTCCCAAAACTTAAATCGATCACTTTTGACCTCTTACCGACTTACCCGAAGTTTGGTGTATCCCTGAAAATTTTCCCCTTTTTTCTTTTTTCTCTTTTTCTTTCCTTTTTCTCCTTTTCCCCTCTTTCTTGGCTGAAAAACGGTTCAGTTCGATCCAAACCGATTCAGACCGATCTGGTTCAGTCTGGTTTAGTTCGGTTCGACTGGTTCGATGCTTTGTTGATCTGTTCTTCACCAGCTTCTATCGCCAGCAGCTCCGCGGGACCTCACGAAGCTCAGATCTGGCATCGGTTTCGCCATGGTTGGCCGAAAAGTGGCCGGTCCGGCCTCTTCTCCCTCGGCGTCGGTGGTGTCTTTCATTTCTTCCGTTTACGACCGTTTTAGTTGTCGATGGTGGCAGATCGAACCTCCTCCTGGCCAATGACGAGGCCTTCTCTCTTCCTCTGGCCTCCGTCCGCCTCCGTTCTCTCTCTTTCTCTCTCTTTCTCGCTCCTTCTCTCTCGGTTTCTCTCTTTCTCACCTATCTCTCGTCAGTCGTCGTTTCTTCCTCAACTGTCGATGCCGACAAGATCAGGCTGCTTTGCGGGTCAGTTCTCCGGTGGCGTCCTCGTCGGAGGAAGGAAGAATTTGGGAGGATCGGGTTTTCCCGATCCCCCATTCCATCTCTGTCGCGCGACTCTGTTTCGCGCGACAGAGTTTCAATCTTTTTATATTATTATTTTATTATATTTTCTTTAAATCAAATAAAATATAATAAATTACACAAAATATCTCAAAAATCATATTTTATATTATTAATTAATTAATTTAATTAATTTTAACTTTTTCAGTGTATTTTCATCATATTTTCGGGAAATGTCCCGGGCGAAAATTACAAAAATTCGTAATATCTTCGTATCTTAACCAATTAGACTCGAAATTCCATAATTTCTTCTTTATCCATCAAGATTTCCTAAATCCATATTTTTAATGAAATTTCCTTATCGAATTTACACCGAAATTAGGATCTTTTAACCATTTTACCCTTCTACACGTTCGGGACCAACTTATACCGATTTTTCCTTCTCGGACTCACTATCTTTTCTCATTTAAATTCCATATTTCATACCTCCACTACATTATTCACATTCATATGCTCAATTCATCCGTCTTATGATTCCAAATAATGAACATAGTGTGAAAAATCTGGGTTTCACACGGGCTTTTCAGTTTCTATAGTCCTCGAGTCCTACAACGAATATTCACATTTCCACTAAAATATATTATTTCCATTTTTATATGCTCTAATTAAATGTAGGAAATTTGTGGGGTTTACAGTAAGTGTTATTAAGATTTAAATGAAAATTATTTGGAAAATGGGCCAACTATCAAGTTTATATGAAAACAGATAGTGTTGGCGCATAGCTCGCACTATATCTGCATTTGTGAATGTGCATAAAATGTGCTAGAGCGGTTGCTAGCACCGACTTGGGTGAAATCAAGTGCATAAAATGTGCTAGAGCGGTTGCTCGTACTGATTTTTATTATTGTGAAATGCATGAGAGGTGCTGGGGCCTAGCTCGCACTCTGTTTTGAATGTTTTGATTTGTTTTGACTTGATTTACATAAAAAGGTGCTAGAGCGATTGCTCGCACTAGTTTTTATGACTTGATATGCATAAAAAGGTGCTAGAGCTTATCCCGCATCCTATTTTGATATGATAATTACATAAAAGCCGTGCTAGAGTGTAACTCGTACGAGATTTGATGTACTTATGCATAAAGCTGTACTAGAGCATTGCTCGTACGAAGTTTTGAATTACTTAAGCATTCATTCTTACTGGAGTGTAACTCGTACGGGATTTGATTTATTTATGCATGAAACTGTGCTGGAGCGTTACTCGCACGAAGTTTTGAATGATTTATGATTTTATATGGATTTATAACTATTTTAAAGTCGTACTGGAGTGCTACTCGTACGCAGATTTTACTGATCTTTGTGAAACCATGCTAGAGCTTCGCTCACACGAGATTTTTAGATATCATGAATATGCATGGAGCCGTGCTAGAGCTTCGCTCGCACAGGGATTTATATGACATGCATATAGCAGTGTTGGAGCCTCCTGTAGACTGTGTGTCACAGTGAGATGATATGCCCACACGTGCATATTGAGACAGAGATGGTATGGGTGGATAAGATCTATTGTAGGCACCCTTGACTAAGCTTGGGTTCAGAGAGTACGTTGTACTGTGTATGTCACGCGGAGTACGCTGTACCATAGGGATTGTTGGAGTGGAGTGGCATTAGCCACAAGGCAGCAAGCCTTGTCCTCATAATCCTGATGTTATGCTGTTCTGGCGGGTAGGACTAACCCACCTCCCGTTTCAGGTGTGATACCCCGCACACTAGGTACCGTGTAGCTACGGATCACTAGGTTATGGCCATAGTCCTCGATGTTACTAATATAGTCACCTACATGTCTCACATGATATAACTTGTAGTCTTGATAGACCAGGGTAGACCCGAGGGAAGGGTCAGGTCTCCAATTTTATGATTTTCTATTATGATGATGGGTTTTTTAGAGGATTTTATGAAATGTGTCCCTGAAAGAAGGGTGACTTTTATAACATAATTTTATAATGAATTTTCAATAAGATTGATTTATGAGATGCTTAAACCCTTCGGGTTATTTTACACTGCGCTTTAAATGAAGTGATTTAAATGCAGTAGCAAGATGAGTTTTCCATGCTTTAATGATAAATTCATGAAAGGATTGTTTTCATGATTTGTTTTACATGGCATGATTTTGATTTACCTCATGCTAAGTATGATTTAATGATGTCACATAAAATGCCTTTGATGCATGAATTACATGATTTCTATATGCACAATAGTTTTGATAAACTATGCAATTGATGTATGCATGGTTTTGTGCTTGAAATTTCAATGAAAAGAAATGGATTTTAAGGGCATGGCATTATGAGCATGTAGATAGTGGAGCTATCTACTTACTTGCATAATTGCCTTACTGAGTGTGTGGTTTGCTCACCCCCTTATTTTCTCATCTTTTCAGAGTACTTGTAGTAGTTAGTGAGCGGTTGAGAACTTGCATCTTGGTATCCGCTGCTTCCCATCGAGAGACAAGTATACACATTTGTATAGTTTTGTATCTGAACATGTAATGCATAATACTATAAACGTATATGATGTCGGGGATGTAAGGTTATGTAAATACTATTATGCATGTATTTAGTTAAAGTCAAAAGATAGTAAACTCTGATATGTGAATGTGATTATGGAAATGGAATGGTAAATAGGTGAGTGTGACTAACACCGAATCATAGCCTAACTGTTTGGTAAGATGGTCACGATGAGAGAAAGGTAAGAATTAAATAATAATTGAAAAGCGAAAAATTTGTAGTGATTTTAGGTAATTTGGGCCGTGACAGTGAGGCCTACCGACTCGCCTTACCTCCACAGTTGTCTGGGGCAAACGATGTCTTTCATGTCTCTATGTTGAGGAAATATCATCTGAACCCCTCTCATATCATTGATTATGGTTCGTTGGACATTCAAGGAGATATGAGTCATGTTGAGCAACCAGTCCAGATTCTCGACAAAAGAGAAAACGTACTTCGATCCAAGATAATCCCATTAGTAAAGGTTCCCTGGCAACACCACTCGACAGAAGAAGCAATATGGGAGCTAGAGAGCCACATGAGAGAGAAGTATCCCCATTTATTCGATGGACCAACCTGAATTTGGAGGACCAAAATCCTAAAAGGTGTGGAGAATGTGAAACCCAAAATATTTGTTTTATTGGTTATTTGGAAACTAGAAAGCAATTAAGAGAATCAAAATAATTTTATGCAAGGTTGGAATAAATGAAGCACCCGGATTAGTGGCACGAAGCTCTAGGCACGAAACCCTAGGTAAGACTTTGAATTAAAGTATTTCTCAAGAGATTACATTTATAAGTATGCTTTGGTGATTAGTAGGTAAAACTAAAGCATCAAAAGTGAAAAAGCTAGTAAAAACTCGAATTAGCACTAAATCGAGAAATTGAGCCTAGTAATTGAAATAAATTCGGAACAAATTCCATAAATCCATAAAAATTATTCTGAGGCCATAGGAAATTAAAATAAAGTATATTTGACTTGGAGAATTAGAATTGAGAGGAAATATTGAGGTTTCGATGGTTAAATTAATTTTAAAAGTAAACCGAAAACTTTAAAGAATTTTTATTGGTAATGACTAAATTAGGTAAAATGAACCCAAACGAAAAAATTTTCTAAAATAAGTGGAACTAAAATTTTTATGGAACATACTAAGGACTTAGTATAACACATGAGAAGTGGAAATTTGGAAGAAATTGAGCTGGTAATAATTTTTGGAGATTTTATGAAAACAGAGTTGGTGTCAGCCCAACACATTGCAAGCCCAATGAAAAAGATCAATTTGAAGGGGGTTCTAAAATGCCTTTGAACCTAATTTTTTTTTCCCTTGAAGTATATTGAAATCCCTTTTTGGAAAGCCAAAAACCATCCAGAATGAACTTAAAGCAAAAAAGCACCATCCCTTTCAAGTTTCTGCAGGCATCCTCCTCTGTTTCTGGTTGTGGAACTTTTTCAGCCACCTTCTAGCCATTTTTTAGAAGTTTTCCAAAAGAAAAAATCTTCTTTCTTAAGTCCTATAACACATATAAAAAATTCAACCATAAATAAGTTGATTTGGTGGATGAAAAGCTAGAGAGAAGAACTAGTACCGAATCTGCCATATTTCAGAGGTAAGAGAAACTTTAGATTTTTTATTTCTTGGCTGGTTTTTAAGCTTGTTTAGGATGATTCTAAGTTGTATACATGTATATCTATAGTTGAGAAACATTTTTGGAGAAGGACGGAGTGGTCAAAGTTGGTCAACAAGGTGAGAAAGTTGATGGAATATGATGATTGTGATTTTTGTTGTTTAATGATTTTAGAAGATTTTTACTAAAGTAAAAATTGAAGAAACAATTTCTAGACTATGCTTGAAATTTGGCCAACCTTTGTTTGATATGGAGAAGATGAAATTTGATTGAGTTGTGTGTTATAGAATGTTAGTTTAATACCGAAAGGCTCGGTTTATAGCTCGATTTAATGGAAAATTGTAAAAGTGTGGAAATTAGAAATTTGATAAGTTATAATATGTTTACTAGAGACTTGAATTAGTGTTTAAGCTATTAAGTTGATAAGTTTGAGGTTAAAAGAAAAGAAATTATCGAAATAGCTTAAGTCGACACGTTTATCGGTTAAATCGAGTAAATAAAAAAGTTGGCAAAATAGTCAAGTTTAATGAAATCTACGTAAATTGGTGTATATTTACGTATATTAAGATGAATTTAAACATTTTTTATGGTTTTGAAATTATCTTGTGCAGCGCGAGGTACTGACATGCAAATCGCGGCAAGCCTGATACCTGACGATTTTGTGCTACCTCGTGATTTGATAGGTAAGAGATGTAATTTAAAACCGTAATGGTATCCCGTTACCTTGCTTTTAAAAATATAAAAATGGTTGAAGTATTATTGAGATTATGAAAAGTGTTCAATCTCTAAAAAATACTATTTACGTATAAAACGAAACCGAGTGTACTTCTTTTACATCTGTAAAATGTTTTGGATAAGCAAGTTTTGATGTGAAAATGTATTTTATGAATATGCTTCAGAAATATGGAAATTTAACATAAACTTGATTTTATTAATATGTGGGTTAATAAGCCCAAAAAGGAATTTGTAAGCTTTGATTTGAGACAAAAGGCATCCAATAGTCTATGATATTTGTCATGCATGGCCCGTGTAGAGCTTTGTCTTTCGTAGTGCATGCCTTACGCCACATCGTCGATGTCTAGTCCTTTGTGGTGCATATTCCTACTCGATGCTTGGTTTTTGCCACTTCGTGCATTAGTCGTTTTGGTCCTTAGTGTAATGCCTGGGCTCGCCACTTACCAGGTTACCCAGCCTCACACTCTACGTTTTGTCCACTTTGGGCTAGCCCACATGGCCCCCTCACAGTTTTACTCCACTGGCCCATCCTAGAGCTACCTCAATAGGGAAAGCCAGGAGACATGTCCCCCGAGGCTCGAACTCGGGTCAACACCCTTGTTCTTGCACTCCTAGTACCACTGAGCCAGTTCGCTCAATGGTATCATCAGAGTACATCGACTAGGACATGGTCCTGAGTTCGAGCCTCTGAGGACGTGTGAGATCTGAGAATTTAGACATATTTAAATTATGTAATAAGAACATGATGTGTAATTGATTGAACTAAATATGATGTACTCATATATTGAGGTGGTATGAAATGAAATTTTAAGTGATAAATGAGTTATAAATGAGAATTTATGTTAAAGTGTGAAACTACGGGGCCAGATCGATCTTGGAGAAGAGAGGATCAATCTGGTAGGCCAAAAAATGACAAGGAAGGAGGAATTTAAGCAAGCAGATTGATCTCCAATGGAAGAGGATCGATCGCCTTATGATTTTGTAATGAAGAGATCGATCTCATGAGGAAGGAATCGATCTCAAAATGTTTCTGTAAAGGAGAAGATCGATCTCCCCAAGGAGCAGATCGATCTCATGAAGCATTCTGTAAACTAGAGATCGATCTCATAATTGGAACAGATCGATCTCATAAAGCCATTAAGAGATTAATCTCACCCCACGACAGATCGATCTCCTAGGCATAAAATTACCTCAAATTGTCCCCAAATTCAAATGCAGATCGATCTCATCAAGAGACAAATCGATCTCCTACCCTCAGTCTATATAAAGACCCCTTTGTTTTCCTGGAAATCAATCTCTCTCTCTCTCTCTCCCAAATCACCATTTTCGAACCCTAGCTTTCTCTCCCCTCCAAAACACCCATTTTCGTCCAAATCAAAGGTTGTGGCAAGAAGGAAACTTGTTCCTCATCAAAAGAAGAACAACATACTTGTAAATCGAAGGACAGATTGAATCGAGGTAAGAGTTAAGCACTCCACAAGTTTTGGGTAATTTTCTAAACCTCGATCTTTGATTTTAAAGTAATCTTTGGTGATCGTGAGCATGGGCATTGTGATGAAATAGTTGGGAAATGATTAGGGATTTATGAAACTATAATTTTGTTGGAGTAGAGATGCTATTATGTAATTGTGGTAATTTTGGGAATTATGGCTATAAATTGGAATTGAGACAATGTGGTGAATTTAGCATGGAATATGGTATAAGAAATGTAGGATTGTGAGGTGTAGTGGATGAGTATGTGAATTGTGATAGAGTTGTGAGAATTGAATTATTTGAGGTGTTAATGAGAATATGAGCAAATGTGTGCTCAATAATGCGATTGAGTTGAGTTATTGATGTTTTTACATCGTTTGGATAGCTCGGGAGTTCCATAGAGGAATGCGAGACTAGTCCGTGATACGGGGGAACGATTACACTATACGAGGTGCAAAGATGTAAGGGAAAACTTAAACTCATTTGTGTATGTGTTTTGATGTTAATTGTAGCATGAAAAGTGATTTGAGCAAACAAGCATGTTTTTATGAGTTGTGAATGAGTAGTGCACATGATTTTATAGCCGGTTGGGGCCCAACTTTTATGAGTTATAAACTAAGCGTGAAAATGTTTTACAAATGTTTTGTGTTTAAAACATGAAAAGAGATTTGGGCTCTACGTTAAGGCGTACTGAGATTGAGAAATGTGTGTGTGATTTTGCCGGTTGGAACTCAGTTTTAACATGTTTTGTGTTGGGTACACAAATGTTTTAAATTGCTTTGGTAGCATGTAAGTCCGGGCCTTGTTCTGGTAACATGTAAGTCGGATTATTCCTCCGCTTTAGTAGCGTTGGGAGGCCTTGCTCTGGTAGCATGTAAGTCTGATATTCCTCCGTTTTGGTAACAAGAGATGCCTTCGTTTTGGTAACGTGAGATGACCCCCATTCTGGTAACGTTGGGTGGCCTTGCTTTGGTAGCATGTAAGACCGATAGAGTGGGCCACCTGGAAACCGACCCAGGGACCACGTGATAGTGTCCATGAGGAGAGGCATTGCTCTGGCAGCATGTAAGGTCGGGCCTTGTTTTGGTAACATGTAAGTCTAATATACCATGTACATGACCATATGTTGACGTTCCCTCTTATGAGGATGCCTGGGATGCGCACCCAGAGGAGATTTATTATGATGTGCCATAAGGATGCCTAGTCTCCTTTTATACACATGAGTTGTGTTTTTTGGTTGTGCCACGTGCATCCTATTGAGGTGATTTTTATCACGTTTTAATGAGAAAAGTCATTATCGCATTCTGATTTTCTCATGCTTGTGACTGTGATTTATACTGAGTTATGTACTCTCATGTTTTTACATGATTTTGGAGAAATGAGATGAGAATGATGTTTTAATGAGTTCATGCTACGTTTTAATTGAGTTTCTACTATGAGATAAGATGATTGTGCTATGCAAATCATTGTTTTATTAATGAGTCCCTTACCCCCTTAGTGAGCGATTTATAAGCTCACCCTGTTTTCTCTCCCCTCAGATTTCTTCAAGTGAAGAGAAGTTTTCCTGTGACCTACGGAGTATTGGCTAGTGGAGGACTTGAGCTTCAGGCCATATATTTGTATTTGAGGTATAATTTACATTTCATGTACCCAAACTAATGTGTATTTATAGACACTTAATGTACAACATTGTATGGGATGTATTAGGATTAATTAACTTGGAATTGAGTAATGTATATGATATAATATATACTATTTAATGATGAGATCCTGAGGCATGATAAGTATGATGATATATGACACTGCACAGGAATGCACCCTTAATTGTGATTTGATGAGTAAAAAGTTTTAAATTTGTCCTATTTTTCGCATTTTCGGGGCGTCACAGGACGCGTCTCCTTGCTTTCCCTGTGGAGGTAGCTCAGGATGGGCTAGTGGAGCAAAACCATGAGGGGGCCATGTGGGCTAGCCCAAAGCGGACATACATGGAGTGTGGGGCTCTAAGTGACCTGGTGAGGGGCGGGTTCAGGCCTTTACACTTAGCGGCGCAGGGTGTTGTACGACCCTGATCCAATCAACAGTCCCCTTACCATGGCCATCGGTACTCTGTTTATTTCGTTTGCTTCCCTCTTCGGAGGTTGAGTTCGTATGATCATGACCTACGCTATGGATTTTTCCTACTCTCCAAGATATTCTGTATGATTTCGAAAGTAATATGATAAGTTTTGTGATGTGTGATATGTGTTTGTTCTGTCGAAATTTTGGTACAAAAGGATTAGAAAGTGGTTTAAGTATAAATTACATTTTAAAAGAATTCTGTTTTTCATATGTTTAATACCAAGACTGTTTTCAAATACAATTGTAACGACCCAAATTTTCACACAATTTGGTGGGGTTACAAGTCAATATTAGGTCAAAACAATAAATCAGTCTGATTAATTTAATTTCTTAGTGGCAATTTTTTTAAAAAATATATTCACATTCCCAGACATATCTTGTATGCATTCCTGTACTTACAAAAATTTTAGATACAAAACAATTGTTTAAACCTGGGTATACCTTCCATGTTGAAATATACTTCGCAGAATCATAACTGTGTGGAATGTGTTACTAACGGAAGCGATCCAAGCTACCGATGGGCTCTATGGAGGAAAGTAAGGGGTGAGCTCAACATGCTCACTAAGAAAAACCTCATAGTAGGTAGATAAATGTACTACCTAAGATATATATATATATATATATATATATGTACTTGCCAAAATCTAGAACATTTTCACAAAGTATACAAGTAGTTCGACAAGTTCACAGATACCAAAAACATATTTTAGAAAATAGAACATATATCGGTAGTAAAATTAGCTACTGTGGTAAATGCAAAAAATTTCAGAGTCTCTAGTAGCAAAATAAACAAATTTCCAGAATATCCCAATCCATGCAGACAGTTTAGAAAATATTTCAAACGAGCATAGAGCCACTACTAGTTCAAAAAAATCAAATTCGAAAAATCCATGGCAATTTCAATTTGAAAATGGGATTGAAATCAATGTCGTTTCTAAAACTTTAAACGGCTTTTAAAAGCAACAACGGTGTGGCACTTTGGTCCCGCAAGATTCAAGATGTGGCCCCCATGGTCTTTTATGCATTAAAATATCCAATTCCATACGAAATAAAATCACATAGTCAATTCAAAAGTTCAAATAGACGAGACAAGGTAGACATGCTATATCAGATATCAGAAATGACTATTAGCCAATGTCGATGACTCCGGGCAATCACGACCCAGGTGTGTCGGGATGTCAATCGCTGTGGGAGTAGTTAGCTACCTAAACGGCTCACAGATCAGAATGTCCTAAGACCAGAAACAGAATCAGAAACACGGTACATCGTACTCGTGGACCATAGACAAAAATGCAGTATGATCTCACCAACGCCTTTATCTCAAAATCAGTGCGAGACAGACCGTACAACACCCAGTCAGTACGCGCTAAAGCAGATATCATCAGAATAACTTTATAAGCAAATCATTTCCTTTAAATAGGTTATAAATTCAGTTCATTTTATAAAACATTTCAGAAGAGGGTGACTAGCCTTTTTCTCTCGGTTAAAAATGCCAATAAATAGGCTATGATGAGTAAAATCAAAGAATTTCGATTTAAAATCAATAATTATAATTACCAAAATTTTGTCTAAATAAACCAAGTAAATCTATATCAGTAGCTGGGTAAATTTATGGAGTTAAAAATTTTCCTTAAATTTGACCGGTAAAATTAGGCTAATCAACCAGGCTAAAACCTCTAATTTTCAGAGCCATAAAATTCACCTTAGATTTTCATGTAATTTCGATACTGCGAAATTCAGCTTAAAATTTTATATAAATATACGAAAATTACACATATTTATCTCAAGCAGCAACGACAATTTTTCTTACCTCAGTATCTGTCCAAAGTCCTCAATGCCTCAACGTTATGAGTCGGTAGGTATGATCCACTCAGTTTATTTTCCCAAAATTTTGTACTAGTATTTCTAAAATTTTGAACCGATATTTTCGATTGTCCTTTCCCGGGTTTTCTACCATTTTCCTTGGGCCTTCTTTTTCTACTCCAAATATATATAATTTTAAATATATATATATATATATATATAAGAATTTCCCTTTTTTTTCCTTCCCAGTTTGAATTCTTCCCGCCATTTCTTCTTTTCTTTCCTTCTTCCTTTTCCTTCTTCATTTCTGTTTTCTTTTATGGTTACTGTTCATCGTCATCTCCAGGGCTCGGCACTACCATCATCTCATTCATCGTCCACGTTCCTGGCACCATCGTTGTTGGTCTTCCTTTTCAGCCTCCAACTTCCTTTCTCCCCGAGGTCGGCCTCCACCTCCCTGCTTCGTCCTCTATTTTTGGTACTTCATCGAAGCTCTCTCGGTTTCACCCTCCTTTCTTACCATTTTTCTTCCCAAGTCTTGTGTTCTGTTCTCTTCACGTGGCTGCCACAAATAATAAGGCATGGGGCTGGACAGGAACGGAGGTTAGTGTAGCAACGAGAAGGAAACCACGCAGCCTGGTATGAACGGTAAAACAAGACAACAGGATAGCAACACAAGGAAGGCCGAATGGGCTAGCAGGCAGCGTGTTGGTGAGGCAGGGTTACATTAGAACAGGGTTTGGCATGCGGCAAGAAACAGGGACAGTTGCTGGATGCCATGGGTCGACAATTCTCTACTCTCTTCTCTGCTTCAGTTGTGTTTTTCTGTTCTAAACTAAAGCCCTCATTTCTATTCATTCCCAATTTCCTCATTGCCACCCTCACGTTTCCTTTCTTGCTCTTATTATATATCGATTTGTCCCTCTAGTTCAATTTTTTGTTAGCCCTTAACACCTGCTCCCATTATGTTTTGTGAATATATATATATATATGTATATTTGTGTTCCACCGATGGCTGCAGCTTTAACGCCTCCAACATACTTCGGTCTTCTTCGTTACCTGCTCTTGTTTCTGTTTTCTATTTTCTGTTTTGTTCAGCTTCAGTTTCTTCTCTTTCTCTCTTTCTTTGCTGCTTCCACCTGCCTTTATACCATCTGCATTAGGTATGGTTATATAAATATACTCCATCACTCAACCCTTCATTGTTTTCAGACTGCCACTGCTGCCACATCCCATTGTTTCGTTTCCCTTGCAAAAGTCAGAAGCATCCATGCTCTTTTTCTCTTCCTTCTGTCGTGGCCATCATTTCGGTTACTAACTCTAGCCTTATTTCTTATATGAGTAGATATATTTATACTGTAATGGTGTATATGGGACATCAATTGTGGGAGCTCGAGATTAGCTTCATTTTGGAAACCAATCCACGATTTATTCATTTAAATTTGCCTTTTCTATTTCCTTATACATATCGATCCACTGGTCCATTTCTTTCAATGTTCATTCATAAACTTTATATCCTAGTGTATGTATCTATTGTTAAATGGAGCTCTCAACTCATGTGGATTCATACCTATATATATATATATATATATATATATATATATATATATATATATATACTTTTTATATTTTAACTATAATATACAAAATAACTATAGTCTAATATTTGTATTTATTTGGTACGGAGGAATTTACACCTATAAAATTTATCTCGTAAAAAAATTATTTTTAGATCTCATAATTATTTATTTTTCGAACTAAATTATTTTAGTTAATTAAATTCGTTTGTGTCTCTCGTAAAAATTAAATTTTAGATTAATTATCCACCAACCAAGCATGGATTTAATCCCAATTGATATTACTTAAAACCAAGTACCAAAAATTTTGTGGGGTTTACATTCTCCCCACCTTAGGAAATTTGGTCCCCAAATTTCAAAGTACATCAATCTTTAAATAAGTATGGGTATTTCTCTTACATTAGGCTTTCCAATTCTCACGTAGCCTCTTCTGAGGTGTGATACTGCCACAAAACCTTGACCAGAGGAATTGTCTTAGACCGCAAGGCTTTTTCCTCCCTATCTAAGATTTGAATCGATTTCTCTACATACGTCATATCCTCTTTCAACTCCAGTGGCACATACTTATCACAAGTGTTGGATCTGGATGATACTTGCGTAGCATCAAAACGTGGAAGACATTATGAATACTTGATAGTTTCGACGGTAACGCCAACCCATAAGCTTGGTCTTCCATTCGGTTTAAGATCTCGAAAGGCTAGATATAACGAGGACTTAACTTTCCTTTCTTTCCAAACCTCATTATACCTTTGGAATGAGAAACTTTTATAAATACTGAATCTCCAACTGAAAGTTCCAAAGGTCTTCGTCTTTGGTCAGTGTAACTTTCTGTCTGCTCTGAGCTGTTCTCGGTCTCTCGTAACTCAATTGTACATCCTCAGAAGCTTACTTAACCAAATCGGTAGCAAATATCTTTCTTTCTCCTACTTCTTCCAATCCAATCAACTAATGACACCTTCGACCATACAATGCTTCATACAATGCCATTCCGATACATGAGCGATAACTGTTATTATATATAAACTCTGCTAATGGCAAATGGTCCATCCAGGAGCCTTTAAAATCCTGGGCACATGCTCTCAATTCCATATTGGCATGAGTAAAGGTTGCAATAATCTCATAGGCTTTTGGTACTCTGCCTTAACCTATTGACCTATGAGACATTTAGTCACTGTCATGACCCTCTCTCTCTCTTTGTTCGTGACTTTTACCTTACTACTTAAAGTTGGGCTGTGAGTCAACATCCAATCATATCTCATCCATTTTAATTTAATAAATTCATACAAATGAAGTAGAATAGAAACTGGACTTTTATATATGTGTGTGGAAGCGTTTACATCAGTTTCTATTATATACATCCCCGAAAATACAAAAGATAAACTTTTCTGTGCATTAATTTACAAAAAGCTATTTTTTCTCCTTTTTCACCAAAATTGGGGGAAAGCTCTTTTCCTCTTTCAATCCAACGATTCGACCTCCCGTCTTCAACTATGTTATTCTCCACCTATCTAGGAACAACTTTGCTGAAATGCACTTTTCTCTAATCTCAATGGAAGGTGTTGATACTTTAGAGTGATAACTAGGTCACTTTACATTCAAAGATGGAAGGTTTGAGTTATTTCTCATGAAATGCAGTCCAGCTGACGAGTTTTTATAGAAATGGCTTGATGAGATCGATCTCCATAACTAAGGGATCGATCTTTTCCTGCTTTAAGTCTCTCGGCATTTAGTTTTTAAGCATGACGGATCGATCTATCAAAGAGCATGAGATCGATCTGCTCATTGGTAAAGGATCGATCTGCTCTGAAAGGTAGGATCGATCTTAGCAAAGTAGAGAGTTTCAGAGATCGATCTGCCAGAGGGATGAGATCGATCTGCTTTTGGTCGAGACATAATGAGATCGATCTGGCTTGAGGATGAGATCGATCCTTGCTTGGTAAAAACATATCGAGATCGATCTAGCTTGAAGGAAATATCGATCTCCCCTTGCATTGCAGCACACTTAGCTGGAATTTTTCCAAATTCCTAAGGCTAACTTCATACCAATTTACCCCACTACTCATTTTGCATTCAATCCACATTTATCACTTAAAAAGGTTCATTTCTTATAATTCGTATATAACGAAACTTCTGTGTACATTACGAACTCACATAACAAGTAAGTACATCAAGTTTACGAACCTTACAACTCTTATGATTCATATTACATAAACAAGTGTATACTTAGAGAATCATAAAGATACACATGAAAATATGGGCCTTACATTCCTCCACTCCTTCAAGAAATTTTATCCTCCAAATTAGAACCACGTTACTTCTCAAAAAGTCGGGGTTACTTTTACCGTATAAGGTTCTCTAACTCCCAAGTAGCTTCCTCTGAATTATGGTGTGTGAGACCCCGTATATGTATAATTGAATATATGTACATAGAAATGTAAATGGAGTTATACTATGAATTCATAAGTGAAGTATATGTGACATAAGTCTATAAGTTAATGTACACACTTGTAATAAGAGTTGTAATTATACGTACAAGTTGCATTATGAATGAGTATGAAGAAATGGACTTAAACATGTGAAAAATGTGAATGGGACAGAATATGAGTAGTGTGGTAAAATGGAAGGAAGATTTGCATAAGTTGTGCACTTCCATTTGGTTTATATCATGGACCATTGGCTATACAAAGATTCTACACAAGTTTTAATGTGTATGAAGTATTAATGGATGCCATTTTCAAGTCTCAAAGATGATTAGATGAGAAAATGACTATAGCACCAAATTAAAGATGTTTTGTATAAGTTTACTGTAGAAAAACTGCAGAAAATTTGGAAATATGTATGACAGATCGATCTCATAAGATGAGAGATCGATCTGGATGAGCCAAAATGCTTGTATTTGAGCAAAGGAATAGGGCAGATCGATCTCCAATGGAGCCAGATCAATCTCCTAAACATTCTGTAATGAAAAGATCGATCCTCAAGCATACAGATCGATCTACTTAGCTCTCTGTTTGGAGCAGATCGATCTAAGCTTCGACAGATCGATCTCATACTTAAAATGTCATGGAAAAGAGGAATTTAACGGGACCAGATCGATCTCCTCCTTATGCAGATCGATTTCCTCAAGCTATTTCTATAAAAAAAGGGCGTTGAAAATCTACAGATTTCGAGACAAAACCATTTCCTTCCTTTTTCAACCCAAAACCTAGTTTTCTCTCTCTAAATCCAGCCATTTTCAAGGAGATTTGAAGGAAGACTATTAGAGGCAAAGTTGTTCACATCAAGGAGAAGAACAACATAGTTTGGAGGCATTTACCCATTTGTTGGATTGAAGGAACAAAGGGCATTTCTAATTGGAGCAAAGAGAAATCCAAAGAGGTAAGTTTTTAGTGCATAAATCCAAGTACATTTATCTAGTTGATGATTATGAAGTTGATTTGGGTGTGCACATTGTGGGTAGAACTACCTAGAATGCCATGAAATGAAAATAACCTAGAAATGGGTTAGTGTGAGAAGTGAAATGTGGTGGAATAAATGATGAATGGGATATTTTGAGATGATAATGGTGTTAAGGAGATAATTTTAAGATAATAATATGGAATGAATAGAGGGGCTCACCCAAAAACGGTAAAATGAGCGTTTAAGGCATTGGGTGGAACGTATAGTTGAACGAGAGTTAGCAATACTAACTCGAACGTATGATGAATAAATTACAGCTTCCGATGATACGTCGGAGCAAGTTAAGACTAGAACTAATCTAAATTAACAACTAACAACTATCCTAAACTAACAACTAATCAAACTATACTAAAAATGCAAGAAAAATGGATTATTGTGCATATGGTAAATGCCAAACAAAGCTTTAACAATTTTAAACCAATAAATTATCCCTCCAAATACTATTCACGTGTCTTCCAAATCATGTTCAGTCCAGTCTTTCACGGTTTTGGTAAGGCATGCTGCTGTTGTCCTCTGGTCTAGGCTACTCTAGGTCTGCATTTGTTCTGCTCCCGGTTCGGACTACACACTGCATCCAGGCTGCTGTTCTCTGCCTCGATTTCTGGTTGCCAACTGCCCTGCTCGGTTCTGTAATCTGCTACTGCTCCAGGAAGGACTCTGCTTCTGCTGTTTCACGTTATCGGCTCTTGGTTCCAGGTACTAGTGTGCTGGTTCTGTCCAGCTGCTGTCCTGGTGTATCTCGGTTTGCTACAATGGTGCTACTCCAGGCCTTCTCGGTCTGCTTCTACTATTCCACTGCTGCTGCCCTGGTGTATCTCGGATTATGCTCACGGGTTACCCTCGGTTTTGCTTTATCCTGAGCTCTCAATTCCTGCTGTACAAGGTGAAGGCAGCAGCTTCATTCCCTGTAATCCGCATGTTCTTCATTGCTCCTATCCTATTGTCCAAGCTCGATACTGAACAGCGGCACTACGGTAACCATTCCAGCTTAAAACAAATGAAAACAAAGCAAAACATAATGGAATGTTGGTCCATGTTCACTGCTGTATCATGCCGGATTTGCTTAGTCCAATCTTACACATCCTCGGCTCCATTCCCTGCACCCATCTACTGGTTCAAGTTTGCATTACAGTTCTGTGCCAGCACACACATCCGAGCATCCCAGTAGGCACCGATCAACACTTCAAAACTCAACGCTAGCTGCTGCTGCAAATTAGCATGTCCATCTCGATATTACAGCAACAAGCCTTCCTCTCTGTTTTAGTAGTAACCTGCAAGAGTCAACCTCCAACACTGCTCATGTGTGTGTGAACAACCGGTCATCTCCAGGAGAGAGTCTTGTCAGGACCAACATCCACAGCAGCATCAACAATGAAAAATGGAAAGGAGAAAAATGCCAAACCGTGACTAGCAACTAGAAAGAAAATGCTATGTTAAATAAAACTTGACCATTAATAGAACCGGGTTTAACAAAACTTAGAAGTATGAAAATGATGAAATGGTGGCTGCCAAGAGAATGAAAACTATATTGAAAAGCTTGTAAAAATAACAATGGAAATTGTTTGTGAATAGTAAAAATAAATGGGAGCTAAACGGGAAAAAGAAGCTAAAAAAATTCAAACTATTCTAACACTACTCCTAACTACATTACACTACTCCTACTCCTAAAATTACATAGTTTTTCTTTCAATTGCCATTCTTTCCTATTTATAAACACACTAGGGGTAAAATGGTAATTTCCACATCCTTGATGAGTTGGCATTTTTTTGGCCACTTGTTTTCACACCATTGGCTCCTTGAAAAGATATTTCCATGTCATCGGTCTTCTTGTCTAATTGGATGTGCTAGGTGGCATGACTCGTGTTGTCCGCGTGGCTCAATCTCGATTTTAGCCCAATTCCGGTCCATTTTCTATTGAAATATTCAAAATTCATTCGGATTTAATTTATCTGCAAACATGAGAATTTTAATTAAATACAAGGGATAATTAACAAAATAAATTGGGGATTTAAATAATTAATTAGGAAATTAAGCACAAATAATTCTAAAATATAGAATTATCACACCCCCAAACTTGAGCTTTTGCTTGTCCTCAAGAAAAACAAAATAATTATAGGAATGACAAGTACAAAACACAATAATTTCCCCAATATCATCCTCAAAGAAAAAGTACAGACTATGAAATCAAAGACTCACAATTACAAGTCCAGCACTTAGAATTATTCAATCATAAGTCCTAACCCAAATTGGACTCCTCGTGAGTGTGTGAAAAATGTTTAAGTCACTTCTCAGTATATTATCCGGATCAATTTATGCAAACACAGTGAATGCAAAGTCAGAGACATGTGATCATTCCCATAAGTTTGCTTTTCACTTCTTCTCCACTAATGTAGTCACACTCAATCAAAGATCAATAGGACTTCATTAAGCTTGTAATGTAAGGCTGGGGCTAAGGTATGATAAAGTCGATTTAGGTTTAATTACCCCTTAACATGCATTACTTCTAGGATCTTAATGTAAGAGCTCTAATCATTTCCCCCAAACTTATTTCTTTTGCTAAACATTTTTTTTTTGAATTTTCTTCTTTCTTCTTTTCTTTTTCTTTTTCTCTTTTTTTTTTTTTTTGAAATACATACTCCTTCACTATCACTTAATACCCATATAGCTCATAATATATCCCAATGACTTTTCATGCTTTTGGGGTAAGGGATAGGAACAAAGTATTTAAGCTAAGGAAACAAAAATAAGCAGGTGTATTTACAGAGAAAAGCTTATTTGGCCCAGATTGGTGACTAGGGGTAGAATATGTACAAGGATAGCTAGAAAGGCTCAAACGATCCAAAGATGGCCTAAATCATCTCCCTAATTAAGTGTGATCTAATATTTCGCCTCGAGATTAGATCAAAAAAATTCTAGAATATGATGCACAAAATCAACTGAACAAATGCAATCCTATGTACACATAAGCTTTCTCTAAATAGATATACCGATTCATGACATGACATGTGCGTAAGATGAGGCAATCACAATCAGAATCAAGACAAATTCAAGAATTCAACTTCATGCTTTTCCTATAATCATGCTTCTCATTCAATCAAAGTCAGACTAAATCATAGGGTCATATCATCAGAATATGGGAAAACTACATTGCTAAGCACTAAGTCATCCCAAATCAAACAATTTAAGCTCAACTTTTCGAAAAACTTTTGAAAATTTTTTTCAATTTTTCTCAAATTTTTGAAAAATACTCAAGTGATATCCCCTCCCCGAACTTGAAGTGCATAGTATCCTCAGTGTGCAGATAATATAAGAATTAAAGTTCAGGAACAGAGTACTCCCCTTTCTGATGATGATGAACAACTGAAGCTTTGATTGAAAGCGTAAAACTAGAAAATAAACCTGTAAAATAAACAAGGAAAGAAACAACAGAAAAGAAAAAGAAAAATGAACTATATACAAAGTGAAAAGAAAAAAAACACAACCACTTCAAATGCAGCTGAAGAAGACAACACTCAGCAGCAGGGCGAAGAGTAGGAGGATTAGCTAAAATGGTGACAGAATGTTAACAGTTAAATCCTCCTGAGCCCTATCTACTTCCCTCCTTCTTTCAGATTTTATATGGTCAAGCCTTATGTTCTCCTCAATCTCCATCTTAAAACACTCTTGGGAGTCATCAGGGAGCTTCAAAGGTTTGAAAACATTAAACTTTACTTCCTGATCTTGGACTCTCATTGTTAACTCCCCCTTTTGTACATCAATTACTGTTCTACCAGTAGCTAGGAAAGGTCTACCTAGTATAATGGGGACTTCCCTGTCTTCCTCCATGTCCAAAACAATAAAATCTGCAGGGAAAATAAACTTGTCCACCTTTACTAAGACATCCTCAGTGACCCCCTTCGGATATTTAATTGATCGATCAGCCAACTGAAGGGTCACTGTGGTGGGCTTAGCATCCCCTATTCCTAACTTCAGATAGATTGACAATGGCATTAAAATTATACTAGCTCTTAAATCACACAGGGCTCTACCAAAGAATAAATTTCCAATAGTGCATGGTATGGTAAAACTCCCGAGATCCTTGAGCTTGGGGGGTAATCTTCTCTGGATAATGGCACTACATTCCTCAGTTAAGGCCACCGTCTCATAATCTTCCAGTTGTCTCTTCCTCGAGAGGATATCCTTTAGAAACTTCACATAACTTGGCATTTTCTTTAAAGCATCTGTAAAAGGAATGTTGATGTGAAGCTTCTTAAAAACCTCAAGAAATTTGACGAATTGTTGATCCGATTTTTGATTTTGGAACCTCTGAGGAAAAGGTACTGGTGGTTTAACTAGAGGCAATGTAGTGGGAACTTGTGTAGAATCAGAGGACGAGGAAGGCTGTGAAATAGAAGAAAAAGAAGGTATAGATGAAGAAGTGCCTAGCTTGGATTCTTTTGCAGCCTGATCCTGATGTTCCTGCTCTTTCTAAGCTACTTCGTTAGAACTTATGGATTCTTCAACTATGTGTTTTTAAGGTTGGGACTTGACTTGTGGTTCATCTAGCTCCCTGCCACTCCTAAGGGTGATAGATCTAACATGTTCCTTACCCTCCCTTTGCTTAACAGGGTTAACTTCAGTGTTGCTAGGAAGGGTCCCTTGAGGACGTTGGCTAAGAGCATTTGCTATTTGTCCCACCTGAGCATTTGCAGGATAGTCGTGAACATTTCCTCAAGCGAGGGCTTCTTCTCAGCTGCTGGTGCATGGTAATGTTGTGGTGGTGGTGGTGGTGGTTGATGGAAGTGAGGTGGATGATGTTGAAAATGAGGTGGGGATGGTTGATGAGGCGGGTGATATGTACATTGCGGCTATCGTGGTACATGAATAGGTGGAGCTTGAAAGCAAGGGGGTCCGGACAAGTTAGAGTTAGAAGTTTGCCCTTGGTTTTGGCTCCAGGAATAGTTATGATGGTTCCTCCACCCTGGGTTGTAGGTGTTTGACAAGGGGTTGTTCTACTGCTTCTGAAGTGGAGCAACATACTGAACCGATTCTAAGTTAAGTGGACACCTATCTACAGAGTGGGTACCACTGCACAACTCGCAGGAAAGGAAAGGACTTTGGACAGAATATATAGGGTTAGGACTAGTGGGAGGATAATGTTGGGTACTGAGCGACTCTACCTTCTTCGTAAGATTAGCGATTTGAGAAGTCAAGGTAGACAGTGTGTCGAGCTCATAAATACCCGTCGACTTCTTTGGCAATTGCCTCTCCGAGGACCATAGATAATTGTTAGCCGCCATCTTTTCTAACAACTCGTAAGCTTCCTCCTCTATTTTACACATTAGCACTCCACCCGTCTAGCGTCAATAATGGTCCTATTTGGGCTTGTAAGTCCGTTGTAGAAGGTCTGGACTTGCAACCACAAAGGTAGGCCATGGTGAGGGCACTTCCTAAAAAGCTCCTTATATCGCTCCCATGCCTCGTAAAGAGATTCAGAGTCGTACTGGGCAAAAGAGGATATATTACTACGGAGTTAGGCCATTTTAGAGGGAGGGAAAAACTTAGATAGAAATTGATGGGCTAACTCGTCCCATGTAGAAATGGATCCTGGAGGCAGGGAGGTTAACCAGTGTCTCGCCCTATCCCTAAGTGAGAAGGGGAATAATCTAAGCCTAAGCACTTCATCGGATAATCCATTACGTTTGAAGGTGTTGCACAAGTCCAAGAATTGCCCAAGGTGAGCATGTAGGTCATCGTGAGGAAGCCCACTTAACTGCAATGAATTCTGAATCATCTAGAGGATTGCAGGCTTAATTTCGAAGTTGTTAGCAGGGACAGCTGGTGGCCTAATGCCGGTATAATAACCTCCAATAGTCGGCATTGCATAATCTCCAACGGTCTTAATTTCCCTATTTTCTGCCATGATACTTTGCAGCGGAGCTATAAATTTCCTAGAATCCTTTCAAATTTTTCTAATAGTGCGTTCGATTTTAGGATCTAGAGGAAAGCAATCAAAACTTCTGGCTCTACACTTGCAATCATCGAAAAGTCCTTAGAAATTTTTTTTAAGTTTTTCAATTTTTCAATTTTTTTTATTTTAATTAAGAGAAAATTTAACTAACCTAAGCTAAGGCTCTAAATATTTACACCCTAAATATTCACAAGCTAAAATTACACCTAAGCATAATTTCATCGATATTAATTAACGACTAATTAAAACCTCCCCGGCAACGGCGCCAAAAACTTGATCCGCCCAAAAGGTATATGTCTGCAAGTGCACGGGTCGTACAAGTAATAATGGGATTTGAGTCCCGAGTTATCGTCCCACAGAGAAGTTGACTAGCCTAATTAACTACCGGTTAATCTTACCCTTAGTATGTTCTAGCAAATTATAAAATTAAGGTGGGTGATCTACATAGCTAGAATTAAAAATACTGAAAGCAATAAAATGCTATAAAATAAAGAAAATAAAACCGAGCTGAAAATTACTTACCGAGCTCCACGCAATTAAAAACCAATACCTACGAAAATAATTAAAACAGTTAAAATTGATTAACGCAATTGAAATAAAATGCAATTATGAAAATAACAAAGCAAGATTAATTAAACTAATATTAAACTAACCTAAAATACAATTTAAACTAAACTAAAACTTAATGAAAATAAAGACTAAATTAGAAAAGCATGAAACACATTTAATCTAAATTAACTCTAAATGCATCTAAACTAAAATAAAAGCCTAAAACAGTTAATATAAAATTAATTACTATAAAAATTAAGACTAAAAATTAAATTAACAAATTAAAACACTTGAACTAATCTAAATTGACAACTAACAACTATCCTAAACTAAAACTAATCAAACTATACTAAAAATGCAAGTAAATTGGATTATTGTGCATATGGTAAATGCCAAACAAAGCTTTAACAATTTTAAACTAACAAATTCTCCCTCCAAACACTATTCACGTATCTTCCAAATCATGTTCAGTCCAGTCTTTCACGATTTTGGAAAGGCGTGCTGCTGTTGTCCTCTGGTCCAGGCTACTCTAGGTCTGTATTTGTTCTGCTCCAGGTTCGGACTACACACTGCATCTAGGCTGCTATTCTCTACCTCGATTTCTGGTTGCCAACAGCCCTGCTCAGTTCTGCAATCTGCTGCTGCTCCAAGAAGGACTCTGCTTCTGCTGTTTCACGTTATCAGCTCTCGGTTCCAGGTGCTAGTGTGCTGGTTCTGTCCAGCTGATGTCCTGGTGTATCTCGATTTGCTACAATGGTGCTACTCCAGGCCTTCTCGGTCTTCTTCTGCTGTTCCACTGCTGCTGCCCTGGTGTATCTCAGATTATGCTCACGGGTTGCCCTCGGTTTTGCTTTGTCCTGGGCTCTCAATTCCTACTGTACAAGGTGAAGGCAGCAGCTTCATTCCCTGTAATCTGCATGTTCTTCGTTGCTCCTATCCTATTGTCCAAGCTCGGTACTAAACAGCGGCACTATGGTAACCATTCCAGCTTAAAACAAATGAAAACAGAGCAAAACAGAATGGAATGTTGGTCCATGTTCACTGCTGCATCATGCCGGATTTGCTCAGTCCAATCTTACAGATCCTCGGCTCGATTCCCTGCACCCATCTGTTGGTTCAAGTTTGCATTACAGTTTTGTGCCAGCACACTGTGAGATCTGAGAATTTTAGATATATTTTAATGATGTAATAAGAACTTGAAGTGTAATTTATTGAGTTAAGTGAATTGGGGAATGATAATTGGAGATTTATATGTTAAGTGTTTAAAATAAGTATGAAGTATGAGGACAGATCGATCTGGGAGAAGGAGAGATCGATCTGGTGAGTTAAAAATGACAAGGAAGGAGGAATTTGAGGAGCAGATCGATCTCCAATGGAAGAGGATCGATCTCCTTATGATTCTGTTTGAGAGAAGATCGATCGCATGAGGAAGAGATCGATCTCCAAATGATTCTGTTTGGGAAAAGATCGATCTCCTCAAGGAGCAGATCGATCTCATAAAGCCATAAAGAGATCGATCTCACCCCTCGACAGATCGATCTCCTAGGCATAAAATTGCCCAAATCGTCCCCAAAATTCAAATGCAGATCGATCTCATCAAGAGGCAGATCGATCTCCTACCCTCAGCCTATATAAGGAACCCCTATTTTTCTCTTGCAATCTCACTTTCTCTCTCTTCCAACCCCCATTTTTACCGAAACCTAGCTTTCTCACTCATCCAAAGCACCCATTTCCGGCCAAATTAGAAGTTGTGGCAAGAAGGAAAGTTGTTCCTCATCAAAGGGAGAACAACATACTTGGAAATCGAAAGACGAATCGAATCGAGGCGTGGGTTGTGCGTCTCACAAGCTTTGGGTAATTTCTAAACCTCGATCTTGATATTTGAGATGATTTTGATGATAATGGTGGTTGTCATTATGTTGAAATAGCTGAGAAATGATTAGGGATTGATGAAATTGCAATATGGTCGGAGTGACAATGATATTTAGCAATTTTAGGAATTTGAGCTATAAATAGAAATTTAGACAATGTGGTGAATTAGTATAGATAATTGGCATGAGAAATATAGAACGTTGAGATGTTGGGAATGAGAGTGTAGTTTGGGGTAGAGTTACGAGAATCGAGAGATTTGAGGTGTTATGAGCAATTATGCTCGATTTTGAGAATTGAGGTTGATGAGATAATTGAGTATTGATGTTTTAACATCGTTTGGACAGCTCGGGAGTTCCAGAGTGGAATGCGAGGCTAGTCCGTGATACGGGGGGAAACGATTGCACTATACGAGGTGCAAAGAGGTAAGGGAAATCTAAACCATTTGTGTATGTGATTTGTAAACTATTATAGCATGATTTGTGGTTTATAAAACAAGCATGTTGAGTGTTGTGTTGAGTTATAATTGCACACGATTTTTATAGCCGGTTGGAGCCCATTGTTTTATGCGTTTATAAGCTGAGTGTGAAATTGCTTTATAAACCGTCGAATTTGTGTGAGTAATGAATTGGGCTCTACGTTAACGCAATATCGAGATTTGAGAAATGTGTGCGTGCTTTGCCGGTTGGAACTCGGTTTTATTATGTTTTGTGTTGAGTACAAAACGGGTTTCAAATGAGTTTTATGAGAGAAAAACCACTATGAGTTCTACGTGAAGGCAAACCGGTCTTGTGTGATAAGACTTAGGTGTGTAATTTTGAGTACACACCAGGCATTGCTCTGGTAGCATGTAAGCCCGATTTCTTCTCTGTTCTGGTAACGTGAGAATAACCCATTCTGTGGCTATGCCACGTATATTTGGTGGTCGTTGCCACGTGAGAAACCCCTAATTAGTGGCCATTGCCACGTGAGAAACCTTATTGGTGGCCGTTGCCACGTGATACCCTATTTGGTGGCCATTGCCACGTGAGAAACCCCATTTGGTGGCCGTTGCCACGTGAGAACCCCTAACTAGTGGCCGTTGCCACGTGAAACCCTATCCTGTGGCTATGCCACGTGTAAATTTAACTCAGTGGCTATGCCATGTGTGTTTAGTGGCTATGCCACGTGTGAATTTAAATCAGTGGCTATGCCACGTGTGTTTAGTGGCTGTGCCACGTGCATTACTATTTCAGTGATTTTATCACGTTCATTGATAAAGCGTTTATCGCATTATTTTCACATGCTTTGTTATTGCTCTAGACTGAGCATTTTTACTTCATGTTTTCACGTGATTTGAGACATGAGAATGTCGTTTTGAGTACTTTCATGCTATGGTTTTCAAATGAGATTAATGAGTTTCACATACAAATAAATATTTTGTGATGTGCATTTTGGTTTATGAAATGAGTCCCTTACCCCCTTTACTGAGCGATTTAGAAGCTCACCCTGTTTTCTTTCCCCCCAGATTTCTTCAAGTGAAAAGTGTTTTCCTGCGACGTACGGAGTAGTGGCTAGTGGAGGACTTGAGCTCCAGGCCATATATTGTATTTTGAGGTATCTTTCATCTTTTCATGTACCCAGACAATTACTGTAATTGCAGACACTTGATGTATAACATTGTATGGGATGTATTAGGATTAATTAACTTGGAATTGAGTAGGTATATGATACAATATACACTATATTATGATGAGATCCTGAGGCATGATAATTATGATGATGTATGACACTGCACAGGAATGCACCCTTAATTGTGAATTAATAAGTAAAAAGTTTTAAATTGGCCCTATTTTTAGCATTTTGGGGCGTGACAGAGTTTTCTTGGTATCAGAGCTTAGGGTGTCTAGTACTGTCAGTGTCGATTAAGTGGAATAGAATACATCCCAAATGTCTGTAATAGTCTGGTCATGAACTGAAATTGAGGATTGAGATTTCAATCGATTTTGATATGTACGCGCAGGATACGAGTTAAGATAGAGAATGAGTGGACGACGAGGTCGTTCGAGGAGGCAGGCAGAGTCCCCTCCGCCACCTGTCCCACAACCAGAGAGTCCTAACTCTCGATTTAATCGGATTTAGACCGATGTGAGGCAAGGTTTTGAGCAGATGGCAGCGTTGTTTGCACAACACTTTGGAGTTAATGCCTAGGGTACTACTCCTACACCACCACAAGGACCTCCCATACCCCCAATACCTACCGTCACTCAGCCTGATGATAGAAGTATGGTCCGACTGAAGGATTTTTTGAAGATGAATCCACTCGTGTTTAGGGGAAAGAAGGATCCTACAGAGGCTGAGGAGTGGCTGACGGAGTTGAGAATTATATTTGATTATCTGGGGTGCACCGATGTTGAGAGAGTCAGTATGAGTATCTATATGTTGAAAGGGAGAGCTCGAGATTGGTGGGGTACTACCCAGGGTATTCTGATGTCCCGCCAGGATGTGATTGGTTGGGAAGAGTTCCAGACAGCCTTTAGGACCCAATATGTACCACGAGTCGCCCAGAGAAAGAAACAGGCCGAGTTTTTGAGTTTGGTACAGGGTGATATGTCTGTGGATGACTATGAGAGCCAATTCACAGCGCTATTGAGATATGACCCAAAGACCTTCAAGAGTGAAGAGCTCCGCACAGAGAAGTTTGTGTTTGGGTTGAAGCCCGTCATCAGAGATAGATTGATAGGGTTATGTATTACTGAGTTTGGAGATGCTCTGAGACGAGCACAAGAGATTGAAAGAGGAATTGAAATGGTACAATCCCAGAATGAGCTCAGAGCTGTAAATAGAGATAAGGGCAAGAGGCCAGCGATTTTCCAAACAGAGGCTCGGAGAGGTTCCTTCAGAAGAGGAAGGATTGAGGTACAGAAGGGCAGACTAGAGAGACCCAGAGGTTACCCTAACATTTGAGAGACCCCTCGAGATGTCAGGCCTGAGACAAGGTTTTGTAGAAATTATGGCCGAATGCATGAGGGGAGTTGTACTGGGTCGATCCATGGATGTTTTAGATGTGGAGACATGGGTCACATGGTGAAGGATTGCCCTCAACCTCAGAAACCACATGTATTGGAGCCCACTAGACAACAGCCTCAGAGAGTGAATCCCCCGAGACGGGCCACTGCTGCAGAGAAAGGAAAGAGACCTGTTATACAGGGACGTGTGTTTGCCCTAGATAAGGAGACTGCTGACACTTCTGCAGAAACTATAAGAGGTACACTCTCTGTCTGTAATCATAAGGCTCATGTGTTGATTGATTCAAGATCCACGCATTCGTTTATTTCTGAGCATTTTGCATGTAGATTAAACTTGAAGTTTGAACCTCTAGAATATATACTACATGTAAATACCCCTATGCGTGAATCCCAGAGAACTGAGTTAATCTGTAGAGGATGTGAGATAAAGGTGGGAGATAGAGTGATGTCAGCAGATCTAATCATGTTGAATATACATGGATTTGATGTAATTTTGAGAAAGGATTGGTTGGCAGCCAATCGAGTGAGCTTAGATTGCTACACTAAGGTTGTAACTTTCTCCCTACCTGAACCTTACAGTGTACGATTGAGATATTGAGGAAATGAATATGTGGAATTCTAGTAAGTAATTTGAGAATTTTAATATTATTTTGGAGAATATTAAATATGATTGTTCATGTGAAGGTTATGAGATACACATCTCAGACGATGAGCGGGAACATCCGAGGATTGAGGATATACCTGTGGTGTGTGAATTTCTGGATGTTTTCCCAGATGAATTGCCAGGTTTACCACCAGAGAGAGAGCTGGAGTTTACCATTGATTTGGTACCAGATACTCAGCCGATCTCTAAACTTCCCTACAGGATGGCATTAGTGGAACTTGAGAAATTGAAGAAACAACTACAGGAGTTATTGGATCAAGGGTTCATTAGGCCCAGCGTTTCACCGTGGGGAGCACCGGTTTTATTTGTCAAGAAGAAGGATGGTAGTCTCAGATTATGCGTAGACTATCGGCTGTTGAATAAAGCCACGGTGAAGAATAAATACCCATTGCCCAAGATTGATGATCTACTTGATCAGCTGAGAGGGTGTCACGCCCCGAAAATGCGGAAAATAGGGCTAATTTAAAACTTTTTGTTCATTAATTCACAATTAAAGGTGCATTCCTGTGCAGTGTCATACATCATCATAATTATCATGCCTCAGGATCTCATCATGATATAATAATTATTGTGTTATACCCATTACTCGATTACAAGTTAATTAATCCTAATACATCCCCTACAATAACATACTTCAAGTGTCTGTAATCACATTAATAGTCTGGGTACATGAAAAGATAAAATATACCTCAAATACAATATATATAGGGCCTGGAGCTCAAGTCCTCCACTAGCCACTACTCCGTACGCCGCAGGGAGATCCTTCTTCACTTGAAGTACTCTGGGAGGGGGAGGAAAATAGGGTGAGCTTCTAAATCGCTCAGTAAGGGGGTAAAGGAATCAGTTATATAAACCATTTCACACATCACAAATATGTATTTGTTCATAAAGCTCATTTGAAATCGTAGCATGAAAGTTCTCAAAACATCATCTCATAACTCGTTAAATCATGTGAAAACATGAAGATAAAAGGCTCCACATCGAGCACTCACAAGCATGTGTAAAGATATGCAATAATGGCTGTTCTCAAATACGTGATAAAAATCACCTCGGTAAATCACACGTGACAAGGTCACAAAACACAACTCATGTGTAAAACGAGACTAGGCAATAAAACTCAATTAAAACTCGTCATGGCACATCAAATATATATAAGCTCCTCTGGGTGCGCATCCCAGGCATCCTCGTATAGAGGGAACGTCGACAATATGGTCGTGTGCAAAGTATATTGGACTTATATGTTACCAGAGCAAGGCCCGGCCTTACTTGCTACCAGAGCAATGCCTCGCCTAATGCACACGACACGTGGTCCCTGGGTCGGTTCCCAGGCGGCCCACTCTCTCGGTCTTACATGCTACCAGAGCAATGCCTCCCAACGCTACCAGAGCGGAGGAATAATCGGACTTATATGTTACCAGAACAATGCCTGTGGTCCCTGGGTCGGTTCCCAGGCGTCCCACAATATCGGTCTTATATGCTACCAGAGCAAGGCCCGTGGTCCCTGGGTCGGTTCCCAGGCGTCCCACTATATCGGTCTTATATGCTACCAGAGCAAGGCCCGTGGTCCCTGGGTCGGTTCCCAGGCATCCCACTATATCGGTCTTATATGCTACCAGAGCAATGCCCGATGTGTGTTCAACATGACACGCCTAAGTCTCTATCATTAGCCATTATCTTATAAAACGTTATGCCTTCACGTAGAACTCATAATGGTTTTCTCTTAAAAACTCATTTAAAACATTTGTGTACTCAACAAGAAAACACATATAAAAATCGAGTTTCAACCGGCAAAACATGCACACATTTTCTCAAATCTCAATATCGCCTTAACGTAGAGCCCAATTTACTTTTCACGCAGCTCAAAGGTTTATAAAGTAATTTCACACTTAGCTTATAAACTCATAAAATAATGGGCTCCAACCGGCTATAAAAACCGTGTGCAGTTACATCACAACACAAAACATGCTTGTATTCTCAAATCATGGTTCATGCTAACAATTCATCAAAATACATACACAAAATGGTTTAGTTTTCCCTTACCTCTTTGCACCTCGTATAGTGCAATCGTTCCCCCCGTATCACGGACTAGTCTCGCATTCCACTCTGGAACTCCCGAGCTGTCCAAACGATGTTAAAACATCAATACTCCACATCACATAACCTCAATTCTCAAAATCGAGCATAATTGCTCATAACACCTCAATTCTCTTGATTTCTCGTAACTCAACCCTAAGCTACAACCTCATTCACAATATCCCAATATCCTACATTCCTCATGCCAATTATTTAGGCTAATTCTCCATATTGTCCAATTTTCCATTTATAGCTCACAATTTCCTAAATTCACCAAAATTCTCAAATATACATATCACTCCTACCACATTGAAATTTAATCAATCCCCAGTCATTTCTCAACCATTTCAACACAATTACAACCACCAATAACATCAAAATCAACTCAAATATCAAGATCGAGGTTTAGAAATTACCCAAAGTTTGTGAGACGCACAACTCACGCCTCGATCCGATTCGTCCTTCGATTTCCAAGTATGTTGTTCTCCCTTTGATGAGGAACAACTTTCCTTCTTCCCACAATAGCCGATTCGGCCGGAAATGGGTGATTTGGAGGAGTGAGAAACTAGGTTTTTGGAAAAATGGAGGTTTGGAAGAGAGAGAAAGTGAGATTTCAGGAGAAAACACGGGTCCCTTATATAGATTGGAGGTAGGAGATCGATCTGCCTCTTGCTGAGATCGATCTGTGTTTGAAATTTGGGGGCGATCTGGGTAATTTTATGCCCAGGAGATCGATCTGTCGAGGGGTGAGATCGATCTCTTTATGGCTTTATGAGATCGATCTGCTCCTAAAGAGATCGATCTTCTCCCCAAACAGAAGCATTTGGAGATCGATCTCTTCCTCATGAGATCGATCCCTTCTCAAACAGATTCATTTGGAGATCGATCTCTTCCTCATGAGATCGATCCCTTCTCAAACAGATTCATAAAGAGATCGATCTCTTCCATTGGAGATCGATCTGCTTCTCAAATTTCCCATCCCTCGTCATTCTTAACTCACCAGATCGATCTCTCCTTCTCCCAGATCGATCTGTCCTCATGCTTCATGCCTATTTTACACACTTAACATATAAATCTCTAATTATAATTCCCACAATTCATTTAATTCAATAAATTACACTTCAAATTCTTATTACATTATTAAAATATGTCTAAAATTCTCAGATCTCACATCCTCCCCACCTTAAAAAGAATTTGGTCCTCCAAATTCAACTCAACTAGTCAGAATAGATGGGGGTATTTCTCCTTCATGAGACTCTCTAGTTCCCACGTCGCCTCTTCCATTGAGTGATGCCTCCACAAGACTTTCACTAATGGGATGCTCTTGGTTCTCAGTACCTTCTCTTTTCTATCGAGAATCTGGACGGGTTCCTCAATGTAGCTCATGTCCTCCTGTATGTCCATCTCATCATACTCTATAACATGAGAAGGGTCCGAGTGGTACTTCCTCAACATAGATACATGAAAAACGTTGTGTATTCCGGACATCTGTGGGGGTAATGCTAATCTGTAAGCTACCTCTCCCACTTTCTCAAGAATCTCAAATGGTCCTATGTATCGAGGACTCAATTTTCCTTTCTTCCCAAATCGCATGATACCCTTGCTCGGTGATACTCTCAGAAATACTGCATCACCAACCTCAAATTCAAGTGGCCGTCTACGCACATCCGCGTAGCTTTTCTGTCTACTCTGTGCAGCCCGTAACCTCTCACATATGAGTTTCACACTCTGTACGGCTTGCTCAACAAGCTCGGGAGCATTTATCTTTCTGTCACCGACTTCTTCCCAAGCTACAGGAGATCTACACCTCCTACCATATAGAGCCTCAAAAGGTGCCATTCCAATACTCGCATGATAGCTGTTATTGTATGCAAACTCTGCTAGGGGCAGGTGATCATCCCATGATCCCTTAAAATCCATCGTACACGCCCTCAACATATCCTCCAGGGTCTGAATAGTCCTCTCTGACTGACCATCTGTCTGAGGATGATAGGCGGTACTAAAACTCAATCGAGATCCCATGGACTCCTGAAACTGGGTCCAGAATCTGGAAGTAAATCGGGAATCTCTATCAGAAGTAATACTCACTGGAGCCCCATGTAATCTAGCTATCTCGCTGACATATAGCTCAGCTAAGGCATCCACAGTATCTGTGCTCTTGATGGCAAGGAAGTGGGCACTCTTGGTCAATCTATCCACAATGACCCATATCGCATCGCGACCTCTCCGGGTCCTCGGTAAACCCATAATAAAGTCCATAGTGACATGCTCCCATTTCCATGTAGGTACAGGTAAGGGCTGTAGTAGTCCTCCGGGCTTCCGATGCTCAGCTTTCACTTGCTGGCATACCAAACATCTGGCCACATACTCTGCCACATCTCGCTTCATACCACTCCACCAATACACCTTTTTCAAGTCTCGGTACATCTTAGTACTCCCTGGGTGCATGGTGTATCGCGAGCAGTGGGATTCTCTCAATATCTGTCTCTTCAGGGTATCATCATCCGGTACACAAATCCGTCCTCTGAACCTCAATAATCCATCCTCACGGATGGTGAGATCCGACTGCGAACTCTGCTCAGCTTGGCTAACCATGTCTATCAATCTCTGATCACTGCGCTGCCCAGTTCTAATCTGATCCATGATCCTGGGCTCTATCCGCAGACTAGCCAAAAATCCAGTCTCTACCTCTTTAACTTTGATCCGAAGTTCGGCGAACTGCTCTAACAAATCCCATTCCCTGATCATCATAGCAGATATCATACTCTTCCTGCTCAGGGCATCAGCAACCACATTCGCCTTACCCGGATGATAAAGAATCTCGCAGTCATAATCCTTAAGGAGTTCCATCCATCTCCTTTGTCTCATGTTTAACTCTTTCTGATCAAAGAGATATCTCAAACTCTTGTGATCAGTGAAGATCTGGAATCTTTCCCCATATAAGTAGTGTCGCCAGATCTTCAAAGCAAATACCACAGCGGCTAAATCCAAATCATGCGTGGGGTAATTTCGCTCATGGTCTTTCAGCTGTCGCGATCCATATGCAACCACTCTCCCGTGCTGCATAAGCACACACCCCAATCCTTGATGAGATGCATCACTATATACCGAAAATCCTCCTGATCCCTCAGGGATAGTTAACACAGGTGCCACTGTCAATCTCCTCTTTAACTCTTGAAAACTGAGCTCACATTGATCAGTCCATATAAACGGAGTCTCCTTACGCGTGAGCTTAGTCAAAGGAGCAGCAATCCTCGAGAATCCTTCCACAAATCTCCTGTAATACCCTGCCAAACCAAGGACATCACCAGAAATTCGTAATGGCCATACCTTGTCCTGAAGGCCGTCTTTGGAATATCTTCCTCCTTAATCCTCAATTGGTGATAGCCTGATCTCAAATCGATCTTAGAAAAGACTGATGCCCCTCTTAACTGATCAAGTAGATCATCAATCCTGGGCAATGGGTATTTATTCTTCACCGTGGCTTTATTCAACAACCGGTAGTCCACACATAATCTGAGACTGCCATCCTTCTTCTTAACAAATAACACTGGCGCTCCCCACGGTGAAACACTGGGCCTAATGAACCCTTGATCCAATAACTCCTGCAGTTGTCTCTTTAATTCCTCAAGCTCCACTAATGCCATTCTGTACGGAGGTTTAGAGATCGGCTGAGTATCTGGTACCAAATCAATGGTAAACTCCAGCTCTCTCTCCGGTGGTAAACCTGGCAATTCATCTGGGAAAACATCCAGAAATTCACAAACCACAGGTATATCCTCAATCCTCGGATGTTCCCGCTCATCGTCTGAGATGAGTGTCTCATAACCTTCACATAAATAATCACATTTATTATTCTCCAAAATAATGTTAAAATTCTCAAATTACTCACTAGAAATCCACATAATCATTTCCTCAACATCTCAATTGTACACTATAAGGTTCAGGTAGGGAGAAAGTTACAATCTTAGTGTAGCAGTCTAGACTCACTCGATTGGTCGCCAACCAATCCATCCCCAGAATTACATCAAACCCATGTATACTCAACATGATTAGATCTGCTAACATCACTCTATCTCCCACCTTGATTTCACATTCTCTACAGATTAACTCAGTTCTCTGGGATTCACGCATAGGGGTATTTACATGTAGTATATATTCTAGAGGTTCAAACTTCAAGTTTAGTCTACATGCAAAATGCTCAGAAATAAACGAATGCGTGGATCCTGAATCAATCAACACATGAGCCTCATAATTACAGACAGAGAGTGTACCTCTTATGGTTTCTGCCGAAGCGTCTGCGGTCTCCTTATCCAGGGCAAACACTCGTCCCTTTGCCACAGGTTTCTTCCCTTTCTCTGTCGCAGTGGCCCGTCTCCGGGGATCCACTCTCTGAGGCTGCTGTCTAGTGGGCTCCGGAGCATGCGGTATCTGGGGTTGGGGACAGTCTTTAACTCTGTGACCCATGTCGCCACATCTAAAACATCCATGGATCGACCTAGTACAACTTCCCTCATGCGATCGGCCACAGTCTCTACAAAACCTTGTCTCAGGCCTGACGTAACGAGGGGTCTCCTTGATAATAGGATAGGCTCTGGGTCTCTCCAATCTGTCCTTCTGTACCTCGATCTTCCTCTTCTGAAGGAACCTCTCCGAGCCTCTGACTGAAAAATCGCTGGCCTCTTGCCCTTATCTTTATGCACTGCTCTGAGCTCATTCTGAGATTGTACCATTTCAATTCCTCTTTCAACCTCTTGTGCTCGTCTCAGAGCATCTCCAAACTCGGTAATACATAGCCCCATCAGTCTATCTCTAATAACGGGCTTCAACCTATACACAAACTTCTCTGTGCGGAGCTCTTCACTCTTGAAGGTCTCTGGGTCATATCTCAGTAGTGCGGTGAACTGGCTCTCATAGTCATCCACCGACATGTCACCCTGTACCAAACTCAAAAACTCGGCATGTTTCCTCCTCTGGGCGGCTCGCGGTACATATTGGGTTCTAAAAGCTGTCTGGAACTCTTCCCAACCAATCACATCCTGGCGGGACATCAAGATACCCTGGGTAGTACTCCACCAATCTCGAGCTCTCCCCTTCAGCATATAGGCACTCATACTGACTCTCTCAGCATCGGTGCATCCCAGTAAATCAAATATAACTCTCAACTCCGTCAACCACTCCTCAGCCTCTGTAGGATCCTTCTTTCCCCTAAATGCGGGTGGATTCATCTTCAGAAATTCCTTTAGTCGGACCTTACTTCTGTACTCAGGCTGAGTGACGGGAGGCACTGGGGGTATGGGAGGTCCTGGTGGTGGTGTAGGGGTAGTATCCGAGGCATTAACTCCAAAGCGTTGCGCGAATAACGCTGTCATCTGCTCAAAACCTTGCCTCACATCGGTCTCAATCCGATTAAATCGAGAGTTAGGACTCTCTGGTTATGGGACAGGTGGTGGAGGGGACTCTGCCTGCCTCCTCGAACGACCTCGTCGTTTACTCATTCTCAATCTCAACTTGTCTCCTGCGCTTACATATCAAAATTGATTGAAATCTCAATCCTCAATTTCAGTTCATGACCAGACTATTACAGACACTTGGGATGTATTCTATTTCACTTAACCGACACTGACAGTACTAGGCACCCTAAGCTCTGATACCAAGAAAACTCTGTCACACCTCGAAAATGCGAAAAATAGGGCTAATTTAAAACTTTTTGTTCATTAATTCACAATTAAAGGTGCATTCCTGTGCAGTGTCATACATCATCATAATTATCATGCCTCAGGATCTCATCATGATATAATAATTATTGTGTTATACCCATTACTCGATTACAAGTTAATTAATCCTAATACATCCCCTACAATAACATACTTCAAGTGTCTGTAATCACATTAATAGTCTGGGTACATGAAAAGATAAAATATACCTCAAATACAATATATATAGGGCCTGGAGCTCAAGTCCTCCACTAGCCACTACTCCGTACGCCGCAGGGAGATCCTTCTTCACTTGAAGTACTCTGGGAGGGGGAGGAAAATAGGGTGAGCTTCTAAATCGCTCAGTAAGGGGATAAAGGAATCAGTTATATAAACCATTTCACACATCACAAATATGTATTTGTTCATAAAGCTCATTTGAAATCGTAGCATGAAAGTTCTCAAAACATCATCTCATAACTCGTTAAATCATGTGAAAACATGAAGATAAAAGGCTCCACATCGAGCACTCACAAGCATGTGTAAAGATATGCAATAATGGCTGTTCTCAAATACGTGATAAAAATCACCTCGATAAATCACACGTGACAAGGTCACAAAACACAACTCATGTGTAAAACGAGACTAGGCAATAAAACTCAATTAAAACTCGTCATGGCACATCAAATATATATAAGCTCCTCTGGGTGCGCATCCCAGGCATCCTCGTATAGAGGGAACGTCGACAATATGGTCGTGTGCAAAGTATATTGGACTTATATGTTACCAGAACAAGGCCCGGCCTTACTTGCTACCAGAGCAATGCCTCGCCTAATGCACACGACACGTGGTCCCTGGGTCGGTTCCCAGGCGGCCCACTCTCTCGGTCTTACATGCTACCAGAGCAATGCCTCCCAACGCTACCAGAGCGGAGGAATAATCGGACTTATATGTTACCAGAACAATGCCTGTGGTCCCTGGGTCGGTTCCCAGGCGTCCCACAATATCGGTCTTATATGCTACCAGAGCAAGGCCCGTGGTCCCTGGGTCGGTTCCCAGGCGTCCCACTATATCGGTCTTATATGCTACCAGAGCAAGGCCCGTGGTCCCTGGGTCGGTTCCCAGGCGTCCCACTATATCGGTCTTATATGCTACCAGAGCAATGCCCGATGTGTGTTCAACATGACACGCCTAAGTCTCTATCATTAGCCATTATCTTATAAAACGTTATGCCTTCACGTAGAACTCATAATGGTTTTCTCTTAAAAACTCATTTAAAACATTTGTGTACTCAACAAGAAAACACATATAAAAATCGAGTTCCAACCGGCAAAACATGCACACATTTTCTCAAATCTCAATATCGCCTTAACGTAGAGCCCAATTTACTTTTCACGCAGCTCAAAGGTTTATAAAGTAATTTCACACTTAGCTTATAAACTCATAAAATAATGGGCTCCAACCGGCTATAAAAACCGTGTGCAGTTACATCACAACACAAAACATGCTTGTATTCTCAAATCATGGTTCATGCTAACAATTCATCAAAATACATACACAAAATGGTTTAGTTTTCCCTTACCTCTTTGCACCTCGTATAGTGCAATCGTTCCCCCCGTATCACGGACTAGTCTCGCATTCCACTCTGGAACTCCCGAGCTGTCCAAACGATGTTAAAACATCAATACTCCACATCACATAACCTCAATTCTCAAAATCGAGCATAATTGCTCATAACACCTCAATTCTCTTGATTTCTCGTAACTCAACCCTAAGCTACAACCTCATTCACAATATCCCAATATCCTACATTCCTCATGCCAATTATTTAGGCTAATTCTCCATATTGTCCAATTTTCCATTTATAGCTCACAATTTCCTAAATTCACCAAAATTCTCAAATATACATATCACTCCTACCACATTGAAATTTAATCAATCCCCAGTCATTTCTCAACCATTTCAACACAATTACAACCACCAATAACATCAAAATCAACTCAAATATCAAGATCGAGGTTTAGAAATTACCCAAAGTTTGTGAGACGCACAACTCACGCCTCAATCTGATTCGTCCTTCGATTTCCAAGTATGTTGTTCTCCCTTTGATGAGGAACAACTTTCCTTCTTCCCACAATAGCCGATTCGGCCGGAAATGGGTGATTTGGAGGAGTGAGAAACTAGGTTTTTGGAAAAATGGAGGTTTGGAAGAGAGAGAAAGTGAGATTTCAGGAGAAAACACGGGTCCCTTATATAGATTGGAGGTAGGAGATCGATCTGCCTCTTGCTGAGATCGATCTGTGTTTGAAATTTGGGGGCGATCTGGGTAATTTTATGCCCAGGAGATCGATCTGTCGAGGGGTGAGATCGATCTCTTTATGGCTTTATGAGATCGATCTGCTCCTAAAGCGATCGATCTTCTCCCCAAACAGAAGCATTTGGAGATCGATCTCTTCCTCATGAGATCGATCCCTTCTCAAACAGATTCATTTGGAGATCGATCTCTTCCTCATGAGATCGATCCCTTCTCAAACAGATTCATAAAGAGATCGATCTCTTCCATTGGAGATCGATCTGCTTCTCAAATTTCCCATCCCTCGTCATTCTTAACTCACCAGATCGATCTCTCCTTCTCCCAGATCGATCTGTCCTCATGCTTCATGCCTATTTTACACACTTAACATATAAATCTCCAATTATAATTCCCACAATTCATTTAATTCAATAAATTACACTTCAAATTCTTATTACATTATTAAAATATGTCTAAAATTCTCAGATCTCACAGAGGGGCATCAGTCTTTTCTAAGATTGATTTGAGATCGGGCTATCACCAATTGAGGATCAAGGAAGAAGATATTCCAAAGATGGCCTTCAGGACGAGGTATGGCCATTATGAATTTCTGGTGATGTCCTTTGGATTGACGAACGCCCCTGCAGCATTTATGAGATTAATGAACGAGGTGTTCAGAGACTATCTGGATAAATTTGTGATAGTCTTTATTGATGATATCCTGGTGTACTCTCGGTCGTATGAGGAGCATGCACAGCATTTGTGGTTAGTACTTCAGATACTCCGAGATAAGCAATTATATGGAAAGCTTAGTAAGTGTGAGTTTTGGCTGAACCAGATAGCTTTCCTTGGTCATATAGTCTCAGAGGAAGGAGTATCAGTAGACCTAAGCAAGGTGGAGGCTGTGCTTAATTGGGAGAGACCGAGGACAGTTACTAAGGTACGAAGCTTCCTTGGTTTGGCAGGGTATTACAGAAGATTTGTGGAAGGATTTTCCTGGATTGCCCCCCTTTGACTAAACTCACGCGCAAAGAGACTCCATTTATATGGACTGATCAATGTGAGCTCAGTTTTCAGGAATTAAAGAGGAGGTTGACAGCGGCACCCGTGTTAACTATTCCTGAGGGATCAGGAGGATTTTCGGTGTATAGTGATGCATCTCATCAAGGATTGGGGTGTGTGCTTATGCAGCACGGAAGAGTGGTCGCATATGGATCGCGACAGCTGAAAGACCATGAGCGGAATTACCCCACGCATGATTTGGAGTTAGCCGCTGTGGTATTTGCTTTGAAGATCTGGCGACACTACTTATATGGGGAAAGATTCCAGATCTTCACTGATCACAAGAGTTTGAGATATCTCTTTGATCAGAAAGAGTTAAACATGAGACAAAGGAGATGGATAGAATTCCTTAAGGATTATGACTGCGAGATTCTATATCATCCGGGCAAGGCAAATGTGGTTGCTGATGCCCTGAGCAGGAAGAGTATGATATCTGCTATGATGATCAGGGAATGGGATTTATTGGAGCAGTTTGCCGAACTTCGGATCAGAGTTAAAGAGATAGAGACTGGATTTATGGCTAGCTTGCGAATAGAGCCTAGGATCATGGATCAGATTAGAACTGGGCAGCGCAGTGATCAGAGATTGATAGACATGGTTAGCCAAGCTGAGCAGAGTTTGCAGTCGGATCTCACCATCAGTGAGGATGGATTATTGAGGTTCAGAGGATGGATTTGTGTACCGGACGATGATACCCTAAAGAGACAGATACTGAGAGAATCCCACTGCTCGCGATACACCATGCACCCAGGGTGTACTAAGATGTACCGAGACTTAAGAAAGGTGTATTGGTGGAGTGGTATGAAGCGAGACGTGGCAGAGTATGTGGCCAGGTGTTTAGTATGCCAGCAAGTGAAAGCTGAGCATCGGAAGCCCGGAGGACTACTATAGCCCTTACCTGTACCTACATGGAAATGGGAGCATGTCACTATGGACTTTATTATGGGTTTACCGAGGACCCGAAGAGGTCGTGACGCTATATGGGTTATAGTGGATAGACTGACCAAGAGTGCCCACTTCCTTGCCATCAAGAGCACAGATACTGTGGATGCCTTAGCTGAGCTGTATGTCAGCGAGATAGCCAGATTACATGGGGCTCCAGTGAGTATTACTTCTGATAGAGATTCCCGATTTACTTCTAGATTTTGGACCCAATTTCAGGAGTCCATGGGATCTCGATTGAGTTTTAGTACCGCTTATCATCCTCAGACAGATGGTCAGTCAAAGAGGACTATTCAGACCTTGGAGGATATGTTGAAGGCGTGTACGATGGATTTTAAGGGATCATGGGATGATCACCTGCCCCTAGCAGAGTTTGCATACAATGACAGCTATCATGCGAGTATTGGAATGGCATCTTTTGAGGCTCTATATGGTAGGAGGTGTAGATCCCCTGTAGCTTGGGAAGAAGTCAGTGACAGAAAGATAAATGCTCCCGAGCTTGTTGAGCAAGCCGTACAGAGTGTGAAACTCATATCTGAGAGGTTACGGGCTGCACAAAGTAGACAAAAAAGCTACGCGGATGTGCGCAGACGGCCACTCGAGTTTGATGTTGGTGATGCAGTATTTATGAAAATATCACCGAGTAAGGGTATCATGCGATTTGGGAAGAAAGGGAAACTGAGTCCTCGATACGTAGGACCATTCGAGATTCTTGAGAGAGTGGGAGAGGTAGCTTACAGATTAGCATTACCCCCACAGATGTGCGGAATACACAATGTTTTTCATGTGTCTATGTTGAGGAAGTACCACCCGGACCCTTCTCATGTCATAGAGTATGACGAGATGGACATTCAAGAGGATATGAGCTACACTGAGGAACCCGTCTAGATTCTCGATAGAAGAGAGAAGGTACTGAGAACTAAGAGCATCCCATTAGTGAAAGTTTTGTGGAAACATCACTCAATGGAAGAGGCAACGTGGGAACTAGAGAGTCTCATGAAGGAGAAATACCCCATCTATTCGACTAATTGAGTTGAATTTGGAGGACCAAATTCTATTTAAGGTGGGGAGGATGTGAGATCTGAGAATTTTAGATATATTTTAATGATGTAATAAGAACTTGAAGTGTAATTTATTGAGCTAAGTGAATTGGGGAATGATAATTGGAGATTTATATGTTAAGTGTTTAAAATAAGTATGAAGTATGAGGACAGATCGATCTGGGAGAAGGAGAGATCGATCTGGTGAGTTAAAAATGACAAGGAAGGAGGAATTTGAGGAGCAGATCGATCTCCAATGGAAGAGGATCGATCTCCTTATGATTCTGTTTGAGAGAAGATCGATCGCATGAGGAAGAGATCGATCTCCAAATGATTCTGTTTGGGAGAAGATCGATCTCCTCAAGGAGCAGATCGATCTCATAAAGCCATAAAGAGATCGATCTCACCCCTCGACAGATCGATCTCCTAGGCATAAAATTGCCCAAATCGTCCCCAAAATTCAAATGCAGATCGATCTCATCAAGAGGCAGATCGATCTCCTACCCTCAACCTATATAAGGAACCCCTGTTTTTCTCCTGCAATCTCACTTTCTCTCTCTTCCAACCTCCATTTTTACCGAAACCTAGCTTTCTCACTCATCCAAAGCACCCATTTCAGGCCAAATCAGAAGTTGTGGCAAGAAGGAAAGTTGTTCTTCATCAAAGGGAGAACAACATACTTGGAAATCGAAGGACAAATCGAATCGAGGCGTGGCGTGGGTTGTGCGTCTCACAAGCTTTGGGTAATTTCTAAACCTCGATCTTGATATTTGAAATGATTTTGATGATAATGGTGGTTGTCATTGTGTTGAAATAGCTGAGAAATGATTAGGGATTAATGAAATTGCAATGTGGTCGGAGTGACAATGATATTTAGCAATTTTGGGAATTTGAGCTATAAATAGAAATTTAGACAATGTGGTGAATTAGCATAGATAATTGGCATGAGAAATATAGAACATTGAGATGTTGGGAATGAGAGTGTAGTTTAGGGTAGAGTTACGAGAATCGAGAGATTTGAGGTGTTAAGAGCAATTATGCTCGATTTTGAGAATTGAGGTTGATGAGATAATTGAGTATTGATGTTTTAACATCGTTTGGACAGCTCGGGAGTTCCAGAGTGGAATGCGAGGCTAGTCCGTGATACGGGGGGAAACGATTGCACTATACGAGGTGCAAAGAGGTAAGGGAAATCTAAACCATTTGTGTATGTGATTTGTAAACTATTATAGCATGATTTGTGGTTTATAAAACAAGCATGTTGAGTGTTGTGTTGAGTTATAATTGCACACGGTTTTTATAGCCGGTTGGAGCCCATTGTTTTATGCGTTTATAAGCTGAGTGTGAAATTGCTTTATAAACCGTCAAATTTGTGTGAGTAATGAATTGGGCTCTACGTTAAGGCAATATCGAGATTTGAGAAATGTGTGGGTGCTTTGCCGGTTGGAACTCGATTTTATTATGTTTTGTGTTGAGTACAAAACGGGTTTCAAATGAGTTTTATGAGAGAAAAACCACTATGAGTTCTACGTGAAGGCAAACCAGTCTTGTGTGATAAGACTTAGGTGTGTAATTTTGAGTACACACCGGGCATTGCTCTGGTAGCATGTAAGCCCGATTTCTTCTCCGTTCTGGTAACGTGAGAATAACCCATTCTGTGGCTATGCCACGTATATTTGGTGGCCGTTTCCACGTGAGAAACCCCTAATTAGTGGCCGTTGCCACATGAGAAACCTTATTGGTGGCCGTTGCCACGTGATACCCTATTTGGTGGCCGTTGCCACGTGAGAAACCCCATTTGGTGGCCATTGCCACGTGAAAAACCCCATTGGTGGCCGTTGCCACGTGATACCCCATTGGTGGCCGTTGCCACGTGATACCCCATTTGGTGGCCGTTGCCACTTGAGAAACCCCATTTGGTGGCCGTTGCCACGTGAGAACCCCTAACTAGTGGCCGTTGCCACGTGAAACCCTATCCTGTGGCTGTGCCACGTGTAAATTTAACTCAGTGGCTATGCCACGTGTAAATTTAAATCAATGGCTATGCCACGTGTGTTTAGTGGCTGTGCCACGTGCATTACTATTTCAGTGATTTTATCACGTTCATTGAGAAAGCGTTTATCGCATTATTTTCACATGCTTTGTTATTGCTCTAGACTGAGCCTTTTTACTTCATGTTTTCACGTGGTTTGAGACATGAGAATGTCGTTTTGAGTACTTTCATGCTATGGTTTTCAAATGAGATTAATGAGTTTCACATACAAATAAATATTTTGTGATGTGCATTTTGGTTTATGAAATGAGTCCCTTACCCCCTTTACTGATTGATTTAGAAGCTCACCCTATTTTCTTTCCCCCCAGATTTCTTCAAGTGAAAAGGGTTTTCCTGCGACGTACGGAGTAGTGGCTAGTGGAGGACTTGAGCTCCAGGCCATATATTGTATTTTGAGGTATCTTTCATCTTTTCATGTACCCAGACAATTACTGTATTTGCAGACACTTGATGTATAACATTGTATGGGATGTATTAGGATTAATTAACTTGGAATTGAGTATGTATATGATACAATATACACTATATTATGATGAGATCCTGAGGCATGATAATTATGATGATGTATGACACTGCACAGGAATGCACCCTTAATTGTGAATTAATAAGTAAAAAGTTTTAAATTTGCCCTATTTTTCGCATTTTCGGGGCGTGACAGACACACATCCGAGCATCCCAGTAGGCACCGATCAACACTTCAAAACTCAACGCTAGCTCCTGCTACAAATTAGCATGTCCATCTCGACATTACAGCAACAAGCCTTCCTCTCTGTTTCAGTAGTAACCTGCAAGAGTCAACCTCCAACACTGCTCATGTGTATGTGAACAACCGGTCATCTCTAGGAGAGAGTCTTGTCTCGGCCAACATCCACTGCTGCATCAACAATGAAAAATGGAAAGGAGAAAAATGCCAAACCGAGACAAGCAACTAGAAAGAAAATGCTATGTTAAATAAAACTTGACAATTAACAGAACCGAGTTTAACACAACTTAAAAGTATGAAAATGATGAAATGGTGGCTGCCAAGAGAATGAAAACTATATTGAAAAGCTTGTAAAAATAACAATGGAAATTGTTTGTGAATAGTAAAAATAAATGGGAGCTGAACGGGAAAGAGAAGCTAAAAAAATTCAAACTATTCTAACACTACTCCTAACTACATTACACTACTCCTACTCCTAAAATTACATAGTTTTTCTTTCAATTGCCATTCTTTCCTATTTATAAACATATTAGGGGTAAAATGGTAATTTCCACATCCATGATGAGTTGGCATTTTTTTGGCCACTTGTCTTCACACCATTAGCTCCTTGAAAAGATATTTACATATCATCGGTCTTCTTATCTAATTGGATGTGCTAGGTGGCATGTCACGACCCGAATTTCTTAAAAATCAAAGTAAATTTTTCGCTTTTTCATTTATTATTTAATTCTTACCTTTCTCTCGTCGTGACCATCCTACAACACAGTTGGGCTATGATTCGGTGTTAGTCACCTCACACTATTACCAATTTCATTTCCATAATCATATTTATATATCAGAGTTTACTATTCTTTAACTTTAAATAAATACATACCCAATGGTATTTATAACTCTACATCCCCGACATCATATTCATTTACAGTACTGTGCATTACATATTTAGATACAAAATGATACCAATGTGTATACCTGTCTCTCGATGGAAAACACCAAGCATGCAAGTCCTCAGCCGCTTACTAATTTCTGTGAGTGCTCTGAAAAGATGGGAAAATAAGGGGGGTGAGCAAACCACACGCTCAGTAAGGCAATTATGCAAGTAAGTAGATAGCTCCACTATCTACATGCTCATAATGCCATGCCCTTAAATCCATTTCTTTTCATTAAAATCATCAAGCACAAAGTCATGCATATTCAATGCCATAGTTCATCCAAAACTATTTGTGCATATACAAATCATGTAATTCATGCATTCAAAGCATTTTATGTGACATCATTAAATCATATTAAGCATGAATTTAATCAAGATTATGCAGTCTTTCATGTCATGTATGACAAATCATGGATTTCAATTGAAAGCATGGAAAACACATCATGCCACTACATTTAAATCAATTCATTTAAAACGCAGTATAAAATAACCCCTCTGGGTCAATCATATCAAAACTCATAAAACAATTTGTTATATTTCATTATAAAACTTGAGTTATAAAACCACCCTTCTTTCAGGGTCACATATCATAAAATCATCTGAAATCATCAAATCATCAAATCGGGGGCCTGACCCCTCCTTCGGGTCTACCCTGGTCTAACAGACCATAAGTTATATCATGTGAGACAATCATGTAATTATCAGTAACATCGAGGACTATGGCCATATCCTAGTGATCCTTGGCAACACGGTACCTAGTGTGCGGGGTATCACACCTGAAACGGGAGGTGGGTCGTCCTACCCGCCAGAACAGCATAACACCAGGATTGCGAGGGCAAGGCTTGCTGCCTCGTGGCTAATGCCACTCCACTCCAACAATCCCCACGGTACAGCGTACTCCGGGTGACATACACGGTACAACGTACTCCGTGGACCCAATCTCAATCAGGGGTGCCTGTAATAGGTCTTATCCACCCATATCATCTCTGTCTCGGAATGCACGTGTGAGCATATCATCTCACTGTGACACACAGTCTACAGGAGGCTCCAACACGGCTATATGCATGTAATATAAATCCCTGTGCGAGCGAAGCTCAAGCACGGCTCCATGCATATTCATGATATCAAAAAATCTCGTGCGAGCGAAGCTCTAACACGGTTTCATAAAAATCAGTAAAATCTGCGTACGAGCAATGCTCCAGTACGACTTAAACTGATTATAATTTCAAGTAAAATCCACGTACGAGCAATGCTCTAGTACGGACATGTATAGAAATTCAGTGAAAACCTCGTACGAGAAAAACTCCAGTACGACATTCAAATGAATTATAAAAACCACGTAAAACTTTGTGCGAGCAACGCTCCAGCACAAATGAATGCTCAAGTAAATCAAATCTCGTGCGAGTTGCACTCTAGCACGGCTTTATGCATAATTAAATCAAATCTCGTGCGAGTTACACTCCAGCACGGCTTCATGCAATATCATATCAAAACTAGATGCGAGCTAAGCTCCAGCATCCCTCATGCATGTCAAATCATTAAAACTAGTGCGAGCAATCGCTCCAGCACCATTTTATGCATACCACATCAAAACAAATCAAAACATGTCAAAACATGTCAAACCAGAGTGCGAGCTAGGCTCCAGCAACTCTCATTTCACAATAATAAAAATCAGTGCGAGCACCATGCTCTAGCACATTTCATGCATATGATGTCACACAAGTCGGTGTGAGCAACTGCTCAAGCACATTTATGCACATTCACAAACACAGATATAGTGCGGACTACGTGTCGGCACTATCTGTTTCCATATAAACTTGATAGTTGGCCGTTTTCCAAAGAAATTTCCATTAAATATTAATAACACCTACGTAGTGTTATTTTGGGAAACTTATGCAATTATTAGCCAATCTATCGATTTACTTTGATTAAAACCAAGAAAATTCCTTAATCATATAAATCCTTAAATCATGCATTTCATGCATGTCATGCTTTCACCATCCTTAGGTGAACTTCCCTCAATAGGGGTAAAATAATCTTTTCACCTATTTCGATCCTTAAAATCATTCAAACCATTTTTTTGGACCTTTATACAATATCAATGTATACATACAAAATCAGTGTATACAAAAACTATTTAAAGTACGCGTAGCTACCTCTAGCTACTCACATAATTCCCTTACCTCATTTTTCTGTACAGTCTGACCTTTCCACTGATGACTCGTCACGCAGTCCGATTTACTCCGAATCCAATCTCCGGAACTGCGGATACACATTCATCAGTTCAATTACAATACAATTAATTGTATTTCACAATTTTCTGGGCTTAATTTAAATCATTGGGCCCGTTTACCCATATTGGGCCCGATTGCACCTTAATGGGCCTTAATCGGCCTTAAGCCCATTTACCACAATTTATCGAGGCCTATTGGGCTCATTGGGCCCATCAGTATTTATTTAGCCTCATTCTAAATTCTCAGATATCTCAATTTAATATTTACGACAATTTATCCAATTTTTCAGAATTTAATTCATTTATGAGGAAATTAAATCCATAATTTATGCGTTAAATATCAATCACGCATAATGATGCAAAATTGTCGTAAATAAGGGTTACTTACCTGAGATTCCATGATAGTATGTGAATCGAGGCTGTCTCGAGCTCTCGGTTGATGCCAATTGTCGAGCTACACAATTAAATATTTTTTCGGGTAAATTTTCAGTCGAAAAATAATCAAATTAATTATTCCAAAAATTAAATCGGTCATTTTGACCGCTTACCGACTTACCCGAAGCTCGATTGCATCATTGAAATTTTTTCCCAATTTTTCTTCTTTTTCTTTTTCCCTTTTTTCTTCCTTTTTTCCTCTCTTTTTGGCTGAACCGGTCCGGTCCGGTTCAACCCGGTCGGAACGCCGGTTCACCCCGGTTCGACCGGTTCAAGGCCTCACCGACGGGTTCTCCACCGGCTTTCGTCGCCAGCAGCTCCGCTGGGTCGTCCGATGCACGGATCTGGGATTGGTTTCGTTCAAAGTCGCCGGAATGTCGCCGGTTCGGCCTGTTTTCTCTAGGCGTCGGAACCCATTTTCTTTCTTCCGCCGTTTCTGGCGTTGCCGGCCGTTTCGACGGCTGTGTCACGACCCAAATTACCTAAAAATCCCTACAAATTTTTTGCTTTTTTTCATTTCCTCACCCGTCGTGAACAGTTACACTACTAAACAGTTGGGCTATGATTCGGTGTTAGTACCTCTCACCTATTTACCATTCCATTTTCATATTTCATTTACATATCAATTTTTTTAAACTAAATACATCCCCAATATTACATCCATATACAGTACTGTGCATCTATATGTTCAGATACAAAAATTATATAAATGTGTATACCTGATCTTAATAAGAAGTAGCGAAAATGACTACTGTCGTTCTCTTCTACTGAATATACCCCGTGGGGTGGAAAATGAAAGGGTGAGCGAAACGTGCTCAGTAAGGCAATAATGTAAGCAAGTAGATAACTATACTATCTACGTGCTGATAATGTCATGATGTAAAAATCGTTTACTTTCGGAGCATGAGGTAAGATCAAAACAATGCCACATGTATGTATATATCATATACAAGAAATCATGAAATCGACATATCAAGCACACATGGAAAATCATCATGTATGACATCTCATGCTCGTCACATTAAAACTCATTTATTCTTCACTTTAAAACTCATTTGTTTAATCACAAAACTCATCACTTTGAAACTTATTTGTTTCATCATAAATGCATCACATTTAAAACTCATTTGTTTCATTATAAAACAACTTCATCAAGGTCAAACCCATCTCTCGGGAATACCTTGATTCATCAAATCACATCTCTTTTAAAAACACAAATCGGGACTACCCCTCCATCGGGTTTGTCCTGGTCTATCCAGACCGTATGATATCATGTGAGGCATGTAGGTTACTGTATGAAAAATCGAGGACTATGGCCATACTATATCCCTGTGATCCCATGCTACACGGATCCCGGTGTACGGGGTATCACAACTGCAACGGGAGGTGGGGTCAAGTCCTACCCGCCAGAATATCAAGTAACATCATAGAGTCATCATGACTGCACGGTACAGCGACATACACGGTACATCGTACTCCGTGTGACATACACGGTACATCGTACTCCGTGGACCCATATCATAGTCTGGGGGTGCCTGCCGTAGGTCTTATCCACCCCAATACTATGTCGATAACCAACCCATGTCTCAAAGTATACGTGTGAGCATCTCAACTCTCTGTGACACACAGTCTACAGGAGGCTTCCGCACGACTATATGCATGTCAACTCGCGTCTAGTGCGAGCGAAGCTCCAGCACCACGCTATGCATATCATGATATCTAAAATCTCGTGCGAGCGAAGCTCCAGCATGATTTTGTGCACACACAAATTTCTCGTACGAGCAATGCTCCAGTACGGCTTTTCATGAGAATAAATCAGTAAACTTGAGTGCGAGTAAGACTCTAGCACTCTTTTTACTCGTGTAAATATGATAGGTGGCTCACTTTTAATAAAACATCTTTTAAAATAGTAACCGGTACAAACCGGTACCGTTTCGTATAATTCATAAAATCAACAGCCAACCTATATGTAAATTTGCTTAAACCCAAGCAATACATTCATATAAAATATCAAAACATGAAAATTACGTAATTTATATGCCTTACTACCCTTTTTGTAAATTTTACTATCAGGGGCAAAATCGTCTTTTTCTTTATTCACCTAAGCCCCGATTTTCACAGAAATTATTATTTCAATTCTAGATGCTGTAAGAAATTTCTAAGCCCTGTAAATACCCTCAAAATACGTATAGAAATCTCTATACGCCTACAAAATTCCCTTACCTGGAAATCGCGCGCAGACTTAACCTGTCTCGATGATACCGAACCTCTCAGCCCAAGTGCGCACCAACCAAAGGTACATAACTGCATATAACCACATAGTCGAGGTTAATTCACTTATATTGATCAGTATATCGCATTTACTGACCAACTTTAAGGTATTGGGCCATATCTACCTTATTTGGTCTCAGCCCATTGCAGCCCTTTTTATATTTATTAATTCCCTTTTTCGGGTATACCGGGCTTATGCAGCTTACTAATAATTATCGGGCTTCGATCCAAATTCATTGGATAGCCCGTATACCATTTACGGCAATTTATTACAACTCCGAATTAATATTCCTTTCTATGCGAAATTAATCCATAATTCCGTAAAATAATTAAAACTCGGTATTTAAAGAACTTTGATTGCCGAAATTAAACTGCACTTACTCGATACGATGCGGGGTACGAGAATCAGAGCTCAATCGGCTCTCGTTCGGGCTTTGTCGTATAACTGCACAATTATTATATTTAATCCCGGGTTAATTTCCGATCAAATATAATTTAAATAAATTTTCTGAAATTCAAATTGGTCACTTTTAACCTCTTACCGACTTACCCGAAGTCCGGTGTATCCCCGAAAATTCTTTCCCTTTTTCCTTTTTCTCTTTTTCTCCCTTTTTTCGTCTCTTTTTGGCTGAACCGGTTCAGTCCGGTTCAGACCGGTTCAGACCGTCGGTTCAGCTCGGTCCGGTTCGGTTCAGTTTTGGCCGGTTCAGGCCGGTTCGACCGGTTCAATCCCCATTTGCTCATTCCGACCCCTTCCGGCCGGTTCCCGGTGCGATTTCGGTGCTGTTAGGCTCGGCTACACCTGGGTATTCAGAATCGGGCCTCGGTTGGGGTCGAAACGCAGCCATCGCCGGCGAATCAGCTCTTCTCCCCCGCGGCTGCCACCTCTCGATCCGGCGGATTCCGACGGTTTCGCTGGCCGAAACTGGTCTCAAAAGGACCGGCTCCTCTTCCCGATCACGCCGGTGCCCGCCGTTCGCCCCCAGCTGCCGTGGATCGCCGGGATCATCTCCGCTTTCCTCGCGGTCTTCTCTTCCTCCGTTCGCCGGACACGGCCATCGTCGGCGCGCGTCACCGGTGCCAATGGCTTCGCCGGTCTCTCCTCTTGCTGCTCGGCCCTTAGTCGGAGGCCGTCGGTGCCCGGTGGTGGCTTGTCGGTTGGCCACGCGCATTCTCCCTTTTCGGTTTCCGTTTCTTCTTCTCTCTCCCCGATAAGGTTTTTCAGATTTCCTCTTTTTTTTTTTACAATTATTATTTTATTTAACAATTTATTTTATTATTAAAATATTCATTAAAATAGTCTAAAAAATCTGAAAATATCTACAAAATTAATATTTTATTCCAAACAATTTAACTTAATTTAATTTATTTTATTTATTATATTTTTAACCATTTTTCGGGTATAATTTCTCCGTATTTTCGGGATATTGTCCCAAGTGACTTTTCGATATTTCTAAAAATTCCAGATCTTGATCAATTTGACTCAAAATTATATAATTTCCTTATTATTGATCAAGATATTCTAAATCCTTATTTTTTTAATTAAATTTTCTTATCGAATTTATCTCGACTTTTGATCTTTTGACCGTTTTGCCCTTGCACGTGTTCGGGATTAATTTACCCCAACTTCCCTTCACGAATACTCATTCATTTCGTATTTTAATTCCTTATTTCCAAATCCGAATCCCATTCAGTTAAATTTTTTTATCATTTTCATCCCTCATAAAAATTTACGATTTAATTTCAGGTCTTACAAATCGTTTTTTATGTGAGAACCCTGCTGCCCGCCCCTCACCAGGTCACAGGCTTACGGCGAACTCATCACAAACCCGTATTGTCCTCTCTGGGCCCACTGACCCTCAAGGTTTTGCTCCACTGGAGGGGGGCAAGCCTATCTCCCAGGAGACGCGTCCCAGGAGGCTCGAGCTCGGGTCAACACCCTTGTTCTTGCACTCCTGTTGCCATTGAGCCAGAGCTCATTGGCAACAGGAGTGCAAGAACAAGGGTGTTGACCCGAGCTTGAGCCTCCTGGGACGCGTCTCCTGGGAGATGGGCTTGCCCCCCCAGTGGAGCAAAACCTTGAGGGCCAGTGGGCCCAGAGAGGACAATACGGGTTTGTGATGAGTTCGCCGTAAGCCTGTGACCTGGTGAGGGGCGGGCAGCAGGGTTCTCACAGGCTGTGGCTACCACCGATCAACTCGCCTTGGCCTCGGGGACGTTCGGCTAGGGGTGGTCGGGCCTGATTCGGCGCCGATCGTCGGGAATCTCCTTTTCCCCTCGGGAATCTCCTTTTCTCCCTTCAGTTTCTCGTTTCTCTCCCCCTCGCTGCCGTTCGCAGCCGTTCAGCCGCTCCAGGTGCCGGTGGTGCATCGCTGGGCCTTCCCCCTCGCCGGTCGCATGCCTGGCCGTCGCCGGTACCGTCGGTGAGCCTCGGTCTTCCGTTGTTTCGTTTTGGCAGAATCGCGATTTCGCGATTCTGCTTTTTCCTTCTTTTTTTTAATTATTTAATTTTATTATTATTTTAATCAATAAAATAATAATGTTTTGTCAAAAATATCTTCAAAAATTAATATTTAATTCAGTTAATCAATAAATGAATTTCTCGGTATTATTTCAACTTTTCGGTATATTTTTCGATTATTTTCGGGATTATTTTTCGATACGAAAATTCCGATTTATTCCAATAAATTCATATCTTGATCAATTTAATCCGAAATTTAATTATTTCTTCATCATTGATCAAGATTTCTCATTCTCATATTTTTAATTAAATTTTCTTGTCCCGATTAATACCGAATTTTGATCTTTTAACCGTTTTGCCCTTGCACATTTTTGGGAATACCATTTTAATCCTTTTGCATTTTTAAATGCACTCGAAAATATCAGGTCTTACATGGCATGACTCGTGTTGTCCGCGTGGCTCAATCTCAATTTTAGCCCAATTCTGATCCATTTTCTACTGAAATATTCAAAATTCATCCGGATTTAATTTATCTGCAAACATGAGAATTTTAATTAAATACAGGGAATAATTAACAAAATAAATTGGGGATTTAAATAATTAATTAGGAAATTAAGCACAAATAATTTTAAAAATATAGAATTATCACCCGTGTGGAAGCAGATAGTGGTGATATCCCGCACACCTGATCCGTGTAGTCGGTATCACAGGTTATGGCCATAGACCTAGAGGTTATTACCTTTCATTGAATTGCCTATCTCACATGTCTATTACTTTGAGAATAAATCCATGTTTGAAATGATTTGTGAGTCAGGACAGTCCGAGGGAGGGGTTGAGACCTGATAAGTGTTGAATTGTTTTGAGATATTGATTTGTTAATGGTTTCAAAGTGCACCAAAGCATGATGATTAATGCAATGATTTATAGTGAAAAATGCATGATGGTTAATGCCATGCTTATTTGAGAAAAATGCATGATTGGTAATGCCATGCTTTATTGTGAAAAATGCATGATGGTTAATGCCATGCTTATTTGAGAAAAACGCATGATGGGTAATGCCATGCTTTACTGTGAATTATGCATGATGATTTATACCATGCTTTGAAATGAATTGTGCACTGGATTTTAATAGCATGAATGTTTTACATACCATTAACACAATCATACACTCATGTTTTGAGATAAAATGATGAACTAAATGCTTTTAAGCATGGCATCACGATCACGTAGATAGTGCAGTATCTACCTGTTCGCATGATTACCTTACTGTCACGACCCAATTCCATCCTCTTTAACCGAAAATCACTAAAAAATTTTCGCGTTTTACTGTTACCTTACCCGGTCGTGAACTAACTCACCACACACTGTTGGGCTGTGAGTCAATAATAAACTCCACATCTCATTCATTCTCAGTGAAATAAAACGATGTCATACATTTGCATTTAAATCTTGTACTTATACAAAAGCATGTTTTACTGACATATACATCCCCCATAATTACAACTCAAAGAATACTGTGCTTTTACATTGTTTAGATACAAAAGGATCACTGTGTATATACCTCTAAGCGATGGAGATGCAGCGGAGTCCAAAATACCACGCCTCAGTCCTCACTGGGCTACTATGCACGCTCTGTAGGGGGAAATAGAGAGGGATGAGCAACCACACGCTCAGTAAGGCAATAATGCAAGCATGGTAGATAACTACTCTATCTACATGCTGATAGTGTTATGCATAAATCATTTATGGTAGGAGCATGAGGAATAAAACTATGCCATATGAGTATACATATATAACATGTATCAAAATCATGTACATTGGCATATAAAACATGGTAAAAACATCATGTATAAATCATCTCATGCTCAATCTCATTTAAATTCATAAAAAGGGCAATTCATTAAGAAACCTCCTTTTTAAACCAACATCATAAAACTCTTTCTCAACACATAAATACCACCAAATCAATTCACAATCACAACCACATTTTCATTTCACAATTCACGCATGTGTATAAAAACTAGGTCACTATATCAAAAGTGCCTATGCGGACCACTACATTATAAATCATCCCAGACCACACCCATCCAGATGTGCGGGGTATCATGCTGGCACGAAGATGGATTATCCCTCGCCAGACTTTCTCATCACATAACCATCATGCGGTACATCGTACTCCATGTGATATACACGGTACAGCGTACTCCGCAGACTCATATCGTGATTGGGGGTGCCATTCCTAGGTCTTACCTACCCCATACCAAGAGTTTTCCATATCCGTGAAGGAGAGCCTCCCTGCCGAACAGAGCCTCCCCACCTAACAGAGCCTCCCTGCCTCCTCGGGCTTAAGGATGTTAGCTTAAGGATGTAGGGCTTAAGGATCCTTCTGTAATAGAGCCTCCCCACCGAACAGAGCCTCCCCGCCTCCTCGGGCTTAAGGATGTTGGCTTAAGGATGTAGGGCTTAAGGATTTTACCGTACCCATGTAGGAGAGCCTCCCTGCCTAACAGAGCCTCCCCGCCGCTCCAGGGCTTAAGGATGTTGGCTTAAGGATCCCACCGTAATAGAGCCTCCCCACCGAACAGAGCCTCCCCGCCTAACAGAGCCTCCCTGCCTCTTTGGGCTTAAGGATGTAGGGCTTAAGGATCTTACCAACTTTCACAACCTTATACGTATCACAATGAGCAAACTTGTGCGACAAAGCTCTAGCACGACTCATGCGTCCTATCATAAAGAGACGCGTACGAGCATAGCTCTTGTACGGTTATACTCATAAGACAAATCACTCAAAAGCCACGTACGAGCAAAAGCTCCAGTACGGTTTATAAACATCATCATAGTTTCCAAATCGAGGTGCGAGCTAAGCTCCAGCACGTTTCATACAAATGAAAACATCAAAACCCGGTGCGAGCTAGGCTTTAGCACGGTTTAATTCACATAAACATGATAGGCGGCTCATAATCTTTTAAAGCTATCTCAAAACATATTTGGCACTTCACATGTGCTATCACAAACATCAAACCACAATAGCCATCCTATCTATCAATTCGTTTAAAACCAAATACATGTTTTGTGAAAGCATTCGAAACACTTGATTTATGCAATTATTAGCCTTACTATCCCTTTTATACATCCATGTAAACCAAATTATCCAATATTCACATACCAAACAACCCATTTCTCAAACGTTCATGCATTTCATAAACACCCTATAATCCCATAAATTATGAGCAGCTACCTCTATATACTTACAGAATTCCCTTACCTGGAATCGCGATGCGTGATTCCACTTCCTTAAAGCTACTACTCGTACCACTCGATTCGTTTCCAATGGACTCTTCGGGACTGCACAAAATCGTATCCCGCATTATATTCGATCCATATAATATGACATCGTGCGTTCACTATAGTCAATTCAACCTATAGTTTTCTATTAACGCTTATGAGGCCTCGTTTCATTACTTTACCCATAACTCTAGTCTATGGATTCTTCTTAGGCCTATTAACTTACTTCGAATCGATATTAAATCGACATTAAGCTCATAGTGTTCATATTTCATGAATTCCCTCACTATGGCATTTTATCAAGCATATACATACTCATTTCCACAATTCGTCCAAACTCACAATGTAATTTCATTTAACCATCTAAAATCATAAACATTACCTCAATAACAACTTTAGCATGCCCATAAATCATAAACTCATTCAACCCATATATTCTCACATTATACCCATTCTAGGTTTTCTAGGTCACACCAATTCCACCACATCCCTAGATAATTTATCCATCAATACTCATGCCAAACAACTCCAAAATCAATTAAATAGACAATGTATTTGGATTGGAGTGTTAGAATCTTACCAAATATGATTTTTCTTCTTGCTCCAAATGGCAATGCCCTTAACTCCTTCAATACCAACAATGGGAAAATGCCTACCCACTATGTTGTTCTTCTCTTTGATAGGAACAACTTTGCCTCTAATGGTCTCTCTTCAAATCTCACTGAAAATGGCTGATTTTAGAGAGGGAAAGTTAGGTTTTTGGGGTTATAAATGGAAGATTGGTGTTTTTCCTGAAATTTTTAGATTTTCAGCCCTCCTTATATAGAAATAGCTTGAGGAGATCGATCTGGTCCAAGTGGAGATCTATCTGGTCCCCTTAAATCTCTCATTTTCACGAAATTTTTAAACATGAGATCGATCTGTCGAAGCATGAGATCGATCTGTCGAAGCATAAGATCGATCTGGTCCCAAACAGAGAGCTAAGGAGATCGATCTGGGTGCTTGAGGATCGATCTTTTCATCACAGAATGCTTAGGAGATCGATCTGCTCTATTCCATTGCCCAAATAAGAGCATTCTGGCTCTTCCAGATCGATCTCTCATCCTATGAGATCGATCTGGCCTTCTTGTTTTCCAGATTTCTTGTAGTTTCCTGGTTGCAACTCATACCAACACATCCTGAATCTGTTGCCATGGCCATTTTCTCATCCATCCACCTTTATAACTTGAAAATGGCATCCATTCATACCTTATGCACATTGAAACTTGTGTGCATTCATTATATGTCCAAAGGTATGCTACATAAAACCAAATGGAAGCATAACTTCATTCCATTTCACCACACTACCCATTTTGAGTTTCAATCACATCCATCACTTATAAGAATTCATTTCTTCATATTCATACTCAATGGAACATGTATGTACGTTACAAATCATATTACACATACGTACATTGAATCCATGGACTTACATCAATCATACTTTACATTACAAGTCCATTCATATTTATTACACATTACAACTTTACATATACGAGGTCTCACATTCTCCCATCCTTCAAGGAATTTGGTCCCCCAAATTAGAACCATGTCACTCTTCAAAAAGTTGGGGATACTTCTCTCGTATTAAGTTTTCCAATTCCCATGTGGCCTCTTCCGCCGTGTGATGTTGCCAAAGAACTTTCACCAAGGGAATTGTCTTATTCCGTAACACTTTCTCTTTTCTGTCCAATATCCGAACCGGCTTCTCAACATACGTCATACTCTCATGGAGCTCCAACGGCTCATATCTTATCACGTGTGCCGGGTCCGGGTGATACTTCCGAAGCATCGAGACGTGGAAGACGTTGTGGACATTTGCCAAGTCCGGTGGCAATGCCAACCTATACGCCTTATCTCCCACTCTCTCCAAAATCTTGAAGGGTCCGATATATCTAGGGTCAGCTTGCCCTTCTTACCAAATCTCATAATACCCTTCGATTGTGATACCCTCAAAAACACCGACTCACCCTCATCAAACTCTAGTGGTCTTCGTCTGTTATCAGCATAACTCTTTTGCCGGCTCTGAGCTGTCCGTAATCTCTCACATATCAACTGGACGTCCTCAGATGCCTGCTGCACTAAGTCTGGAGCAAAAATCTGTCTGTCACCAACCTCTTCCCATCCAATAGGGGAACGACATCTACGCCGGTATAATGCCTCATAGGGTGCCATCCCGATACTAGCATGATAGCTATTATTATAAGCGAACTCGGCTAACTGTAGGTGGTCATCCCAGGAGCCTCTAAAATCCAGCACACACGCTCTTAACATATCCTCGAGGGTCTGTATAGTCCTCTCTGACTGCTCATCTGTCTGAGGATGAAAAGCGGTGCTAAAACTCAGTCGGGTCCCCATCGCTTCCTGAAAATGTTCCTAAAAATGGGAAGTGAAGCGGGCATCCCTATCAAAAACAACGCTCACTGGTACACCATGTAGCCGTACTATCTCTCGAATATACAGGTTCGCCAACTGACTCAGTGTATCGGTAGCTCTCATAGCCAAGAAATGGGCGGACTTAGTTAATCGGTCCACAATAACCCATATGGCATCATGACCTCTGTGGGTCCTCGGTAACCCCATCACAAAATCTATGGTGACATGCTCCCACTTCCAAGTCGGTATCGGTAGAGGCTGCAATAATCCTGCAGGCTTCTGATGCTCTACCTTCACTTGCTGACAAACGAGACACTTAGCGACATATTCAGCAATGTCTCTCTTCATTCCAGACCACCAATAAACCTTCTGAAGGTTTTGATACATCTTGGTACTTCCCGGATGTATCGTATACTTTAATGAGTGAGCCTCTGATAAAATCGTTCTCCTGATCTCAGGATCCCTGGGAACGCATATTCTACCTCTGAACCTCAATAAGCCATCAGCACTCTGCTCAAAATCAATACCCACACCTGTCTGTATCTGCCTCAGCCAATCGATACACCGTCGATCGCTCTGCTGGGCTTGCCGAATACGGCCAATCAATTCTGGCTCCAGTCTTAAACTAGCTATGATCTCAAGTCTCTCAGATCCAGGTGGGGTTACATCCAAACTGAGGTTCGTAAAGTGTTCTAACAATTCATGTTCCCGTACCATCATATATGACACCAACCCAAGGTTCTTTCTACTCAAAGCATCGGCAACTACATTTGCCTTACCCGGGTGGTACATGATTTCACAATCATAGTCCTTCAGGAGTTCGAGCCATCTCCTCTGTCTCATATTCAGCTCTTTCTGTGAGAACAGGTACTTAAGGCTCTTATGATCTGTGAACACCTGAAATTTCTCACCATAGAGATAGTAGCGCCATATTTTCAAAGCAAATACTACAGCCGCCAACTCCAAATCATGTGTCGGGTAGTTCCTCTCATGATCTTTCAACTGTCTAGATCCATAGGCAACTACCTTCCCATCCTGCATAAGCACACAGCCCAGTCCCTGGTGTGATGCATCCGTATACACCGAGAATCCTCCTAAGCTGGTAGGAATGGTGAGAATTGGAGCAGTCGTCAATCGACGCTTAAGCTCCTCAAAACTCCTCTCACATGCCTCATCCCACACAAACTTAACATCTTTTCACGTGAGGCGTGTCAATGGAGCAGCTAGTCTGGAGAAACCCTCTACAAATCTCCGATAATATCCTGCCAATCCTAAAAAACTCCTGATCTCAGTTACTGTCTTGGGCTGTTCCCACTGTACAACTGCCTCTATCTTGGATGGATCCACCGATACCCCATCCTTTGACACAACATGCCCCAGAAATGAGATCTGTTCCAACCAAAAGTTACACTTGCTGAGTTTGGCATACAATTCTCTCTCTCGGAGGGTCTGCAGAACTATCCTCAAGTGCTCCTCATGATCTTCCCTGGACTTGGAATACACCAAAATGTCATCAATGAACACTATTACAAACTTGTCCAGGTATGGCTTGAATATATCATTCATCAATGCCATAAATGCTGCGGGAGCATTCGTCAATCCGAATGGCATCACCAAAAACTCGTAGTAGCCATAACGGGTACGAAATGCTATCTTGGGTATATCTCCACTCCTGATCCTCAACTGATGATACCCTGACCGCATATCTATCTTAGAAAATACTTCGGCCCCTTGGAGCTGATCCAACAAATCATCGATTCTTGGAAGGGGGTACTTGTTCTTAATGGTGGCCTTATTCAACAACCGATAATCTATACACAATCGGAGGCTTCCATCCTTCTTCCTTACAAATAGAACCGATGCTCCCCAAGGTGAGACACTCGGTCTAATAAACCCCTTCTCTAGTAACTCTTGCAGCTGTTTCTTCAGCTCTTCCAATTCTATCGGAGCCATTCTATAGGGTGGTTTCGATATCAGCTCTGTACCAGGCACTAACTCAATGCAAAATTCCATTTCCCTTTCAGGTGGTAGTCCTGGTAATTCATCTGGAAAGACGTCAGGGTAATCCGTAATTACGGCTATGTCCCTTAATTCCGGGTGTGCCTCATCTATATCGACCATGTATGCAATGAACCTTTCACATTATCCTCTCCATCGTTAGTAACATAAACCATCACTCCACATTCAACATTTATCAAAAACAATAATTTATCTCTCAAGCAATATGCATTTGAAATCATACTCCTTTATTTACAACAACCATGCTATTTTCATATCATTTCTTTTCATCAAAATTTACAATAAGATTGTCTAATCCTGAAAACATCAATGTTTTGGCATGACAATCCATCACAACACGATTGGTAGCCAACCAATCCATTCCCAAAATTACATCAAAATCATTCATATTCAATAAAATCAGATTGGCTATCATTTCCTTCCCCTCTATCTTTAACTTACAATCTCTACATACATGCTCAGTCAATTGACTATCATTCATGGGTGTGGAAATCATTAACATTTTATCCAACAATGTTGGTTTCACATGCTTCAATAATTCATGTGCAAAGGAAGGTGATATGAAGGAATGCGTGGCACCAGGATCAAATAATACCAATGCTTCTAAATCAAAGATTCGGATGGTACCTTTAATCACATCCGTCGAAGCATCTGCGGTGTCCTGATCCAGTGCATGTACTCTTCTTTTGCTCACACCCGCAGCCTATTTCCCTTTTCCCTCAGCTGTAGCCCTCCTCCTCAGGGCTGCTGTCTCAACTGGAGCTCCCTCAGGCTCCTTGCCCTTCTGTGGGGCAATCTCCATCTTCTCGGGATAATGCTTAGCCATATGTCCTGGTCTCTCGCATCTAAAACACACCATAGGGGTCATCAGACAGGGCCTATTCCTATGAAATCTCCCACATCTCCTACACTGGTCAGTAGTAGGCCGTGGTCCTCCAATAGTCATGCCCCTCGGCGCAGTCAAGGCTGGGTATACGGGAGGTCTAGCAGCTCTCTCCTGTACCTCCTCAATCTTTGGCCTCTTCTCGAAAAATCTTTGGCCATCTCTCTTGGCCACTCTTCCAAACCCGGATCTCTTTCGGTCTCTGTCCTTCCTGACACTAATCCTCCCAAGCTCGGAGGCATTTCACTCAAAGTCTTGTTCACACAACTGAGCCTTATGTACAGCCTCCTTATAAGTCACAATGCCGAAGGGAGCTAGCTTAGTTCGGATGGCCAATCTCAATCCATCCATGAACTTTTGTATCTTTCGAGTCTCACTACCCATCGTGTTCGGGTCATATCTCCCCAAGGACATAAACTTGGACTCATACTCGTCCACAGTATGGTTCCCTTGAACCAAATTCATAAATTCCATCCGCAATTTCCTCTATGTGGTAGCTGGAATATACTGTCTTCTAAAGGCCTCTAAGAATATCTCCCATGAAACCTCGAAGTGTCTAGCCCTTAAAATAGCTTTGGTGGACCTCCACCAATGCTCGGCCTCGCCTTTCAACATAAACACGGCAAAGGCTACCTTTTCAGCTGAAGTGCATCGGAAAAACCTATATAGTTTCTCCATCTCATACACCCAATCCTCCGTAACCACTGGGTCCTTCACCCCTCTAAACACTGGGGGTTTCAGCGCTTGAAACTCTCGCAACCTGCTCAAGTCGCAGTCATAACCCAAATCACTACCGCTCTGCTGTGGAGCGATAGGAGAAGCTATATCCTGGGCTGGAGGTGGTGTAATTGTAGCTGTCTCAGCAGTCTGAGGTCTCTCCGCCTCTGCAGCTACCTGTTCAGTCGTAGGCTATGCCGCGGGACCTCGTCTGTCACCGGCACCCAAGGCCTGCGTGACTATCTCCACCAAATTCTCAATACTCCGCTCTAACCTAGCGAAGCGAGCCTCAGTATCCTCTGCTCTCCCAGCAGGGTTCTGTGGAGCCTGTTCAGTCTGTGGCTCCGCATGGCTCTCAAGCCTACCTCTACGGCCTCTAGCACGTTCTCTCGCCCCTCTACCTTTGCGTGTAACTGGCATAATGGCTAACTTCCTGTATTGTAATAATTCATTAAGCTCAATCCATCATGGTATACACAGTTATATCTAAACAAAAGCACAGTACTATGGGGATGTACTTTCCGATGTTTTATTAATGACTCACATCAGGCCAACACAGCTCTGATACCAATCTCTGTCACGACCCAATTCCATTCTCTTTAACCGAAAATCACTAAAAACTTTTCGCGTTTTACTGTTACCTTACCCGGTCGTGAACTAACTCACCACACACTGTTGGGCTGTGAGTCAATAATAAACTCCACATCTCATTCATTCTCAGTGAAATAAAACGATGTCATACATTTGCATTTAAATCTTGTACTTATACAAAAGCATGTTTTACTGACAGCTACATCCCCCATAATTACAACTCAAAGAATACTGTGCTTTTACATTGTTTAGATACAAAAGGATCACTGTGTATATACATCTAAGCGATGGAGATGCAGCGGAGTCCAAAATACCACGCGTCAGTCCTCACTGGGCTACTATGCACGCTCTGTAGGGGGAAAATAGAGAGGGATGAGCAACCACATGCTCAGTAAGGCAATAATGCAAGCATGGTAGATAACTACTCTATCTACATGCTGATAGTGTTATGCATAAATCATTTATGGTAGGAGCATGAGGAATAAAACTATGCCATATGAGTATACATATATAACATGTATCAAAATCATGTACATTGGCATATAAAACATGGTAAAAACATCATGTATAAATCATCTCATGCTCAATCTCATTTAAATTCATAAAAAGGGCAATTCATTAAGAAACCTCCTTTTTAAACTAACATCATAAACCTCTTTCTCAACACATAATACCACCAAATCAATTCACAATCACAACCACATTTTCATTTCACAATTCACGCATGTGTATAAAAACTAGGTCACTATATCAAAAGTGCCTATGCGGACCACTACATCATAAATCATCCCAGACCACATGCATCCAGGTGTGCGGGGTATCATGCTGGCACGAAGATGGATTATCCCTCGCCAGACTTTCTCATCACATAACCATCATGCGGTACATCGTACTCCATGTGATATACACGGTACAGCGTACTCCTCAGACTCATATTGTGATTGGGGGTGCCATTCCTAGGTCTTACCTACCCCATACCAAGAGTTTTCCATATCCGTGAAGGAGAGCCTCCCTGCCGAACAGAGCCTCCCCGCCTAACAGAGCCTCCCTGCCTCATCGGGCTTAAGGATGTTAGCTTAAGGATGTAGGGCTTAAGGATCCTTCCGTAAGAGAGCCTCCCCACCGAACAGAGCCTCCCCGCCTAACAGAGCCTCCCCGCCTCCTCGGGCTTAAGGATGTAGGGCTTAAGGATCTTACCGTACCCATGTAGGAGAGCCTCCCTGCCTAACAGAGCCTCCCCGCCCCTCCAGGGCTTAAGGATGTTGGCTTAAGGATCCCATCGTAAGAGAGCCTCCCCACTGAACAGAGCCTCCCTGCCTCTTTGGGCTTAAGGATGTAGGGCTTAAGGATCTTACCAACTTTCACAACCTTATACGTATCACAATGTGCAAACTTGTGCGAGCAAAGCTCTAGCACGACTCATGCGTCCTATCATAAAGAGACGCGTACGAGCATAGCTCTTGTACGGTTATACTCATAAGACAAACCACTCAAAAGCCACGTACGAGCAAAAGCTCCAGTACGGTTTATAAACATCATCATAGTTTCCAAATCGAGGTGCGAGCTAAGCTCCAGCACGTTTCATACAAATGAAAACATCAATACCCGGTGCGAGCTAGGCTCTAGCACGGTTTAATTCACATAAACATGATAGGCGGCTCATAAGCTTTTAAAGCTATCTCAAAACATATTTGGCACTTCACATGTGCTATCACAAACATCAAACCACAATAGCCATCCTATCTATCAATTCGTTTAAAACCAAATACATGTTTTGTGAAAGCATTCAAAACACTTGATTTATGCAATTATTAGCCTTACTATCCCTTTTATACATCCATGTAAACCAAATTATCCAATATTCACATACCAAAAAACCCATTTCTCAAACGTTCATGCATTTCATAAACACCCTATAATCCCACAAATTACGAGCAGCTACCTCTATATACTTACAGAATTCCCTTACCTGGAATCGCGATGCGTGATTCCACTTCCTTAAAGCTGCTACTCGTACCACTCGATTCGTTTCCAACGGACTCTTCAGGACTGCACAAAATCGTATCCCGCATTATATTCGATCCATATAATATGACATCGTGCGTTCACTATAGTCAATTCGACCTATAGTTTTCTATTAACGCTTATGAGGCCTCGTTTCATTACTTTACCCATAACTCTAGTCTATGGATTCTTCTTAGGCCTATTAACTTATTTCAAATCGATATTAAATCGACATTAAGCTTATAGTGTTCATATTTCATGAATTCCCTCACTATGGCATTTTATCAAGCATATACATACTCATTTTCACAATTCCTCCAAACTCACAATGTAATTTCATTTAACCATCTAAAATCATAAACATTACCTCAATAACAACTTTAGCATGCCCATAAATCATAAACTCATTCAACCCATATATTCTCACATTATATCCATTCTAGGTTTTCTAGGTCACACCAATTCCACCACATCCCTAGATAATTTATCCATCAATACTCATGCCAAACAACTCCAAAATCAATTAAATAGACAATGTATTTGGATTGGAGTGTTAGAATCTTACCAAATATGATTTTTCTTCTTGCTCCAAATGGCAATGCCCTTAACTCCTTCAATACCAACAATGGGAAAATGCCTACCCACTATGTTGTTCTTCTCTTTGATAGGAACAACTTTGCCTCTAATGGTCTCTCTTCAAATCTCACTGAAAATGGCTGATTTTAGAGAGGGAAAGTTAGGTTTTTGGGGTTATAAATGGAAGATTGGTGTTTTTCTCAAAATTTTCAGATTTTCAGCCCTCCTTATATAGAAATAGCTTGAGGAGATCGATCTGGTCCAAGAGGAGATTGATCTGGTCCCCTTAAATCTCTCATTTTCACGAAATTTTTAAGCATGAGATCGATCTGTCGAAGCATGAGATCGATCTGGTCCCAAACAGAGAGCTAAGGAGATCGATCTGGGTGCTTGAGGATCGATCTTTTCATCACAGAATGCTTAGGAGATCGATCTAGCCCCATTGGAGATCGATCTGCTCTATTCTATTGCCCAAATAAGAGCATTCTGGCTCTTCCAGATCGATCTCTCATCCTATGAGATCGATCTAGCCTTCATGTTTTCCAGATTTCTTATAGTTTCCTGGTTGCAACTCATACCAACACATCCTGAATCTGTTGCCATGGCCATTTTCTCATCCATCCACCTTTATAACTTGAAAATGGCATCCATTCATACCTTATGCACATTGAAACTTGTGTGCATTCATTGTATGTCCAAAGGTATGCTACATAAAACCAAATGGAAGCATAACTTCATTCCATTTCACCACACTACCCATTTTGAGTTTCAATCACATCCATCACTTATAAGAATTCATTTCTTCATATTCATACTCAATGGAACTTGTATGTACGTTACAAATCATATTACACATACGTACATTGAATCCATGGACTTACATCAATCATACTTTACATTACAAGTCCATTCATATTTATTACACATTATAACTTTACATATACGGGGTCTCACACTTACTGAGAGTGTGGTTTGCTCACCCCCTTATTTTCCCCCCTCTCTACAGAGTTTTGAGTATAGATGGAGCATGACTGGAGGCTTATCCTTTTTGGTATCCGCTGCATCCCATCGCGTAAGGTATACACACTGTTATAATTTTGTATTTAAACTTACGATAGCACAGTAGCATTTTGTATGTAACTATTGGGGATGTAAAACAATGTAAACACATGTAACAACTCTAATATATACATTTATACAAGTGTTTACTCATAAATAATATACAAATCGAATTGGTATCATGGAGTGAGTTAGACATCGACACACAGCCCAACTATCGAGGAGAGTTGCTGTTCACGATTCAAGGTAAGGATGAATAATAAATTATGCATGAAAATGTGAAAAATTTATACGTATTTTGGTAAGTTGAGGGTCGTGACATGGTGCTGCCAAAGAACCTTAATAAGGAGAATCGTCGTGTTCCCTAGCACCTTTTCTTTCCTATCCAATATCCGGATCGGTTTCTCTACATATGACAAATCATTCTTGAGCTCCAATGGCTCATACCGAATCACATGGGTCAGATCTAGATGGTACTTTCGAAGCATAGACACATGGAAGACATTATTAACGCCTGCTAGCTCCGATGGCAATGCTAGCCTATAGGCCCTTTCTCCTACAGGCTCCAGTATCTTAAACGGTCTGATATACTGAGGGCTCAACTTACCCTTCTTACCGAACCTCATAATCCCTTTCGAGGGAGAAACTTTCAAGAAAACTGAGTCACCCACAGTGAACTCTAGTGGCCTCTGTCTCATGTCAGCATAACTTTTTAGCCTACTCTGAGTTCTTCTCAATTTCTCACACATCAGCTGAACAACCTCAGAGGCTTTCTATACCAAATCAAGAGCAAAAATTTTCCTTTCACCCACTTCTTCCCAACCAATAGGGGATCGATACCTTCTACCGTACAAGGCCTCATACGGTACCATCCCGATACTCGAGTGATAACTATTGTTATATGCAAATTTGGCTAATGGTAGGTAATCATCCCAGAAGCCTTTAAAATCCATGACACTTGCTCTCAACATGTCTTCTAACGTTTGGATGGTTCTCTCTGACTGACCATCGGTCTGAGGGTGGAAAGTAGTACTGAAACTTAATCGAGTTCCCATAGCTTCCTGAAATTGTTCCCAAAAGTGAGAAGTGAAGCGAGAATTCTTATCTGATACGTGCTCACTAGAACACCATGTAGGCTTACTACCTACTATACATATAACTCTGCCAAACTACTCAAAGTATTTATAGATTTCATAGCTAGAAAGTGGGCGAATTTCGTCAATCTGTCGACCACTATCCATATAGCATCATGGTTCCTCTTAGTCCTCGGTAATCCCATGATGAAATCCATGGTGACATGCTCCCATTTCCAAGTTGGTATACGTAGAGGTTATAATAACCCTGCAGGCTTCTGATACTCTACCTTCACTTGCTGACATATCAGACATCTAACCATAAATTCTATGATATCTCTTTTCATCACTAACCACCAATACACTTTTCAGAGGTTCTGGTACATCTTGTTACTCCCTGGATGCAATGTATATCTAGATGAATGAGCTTCTGTCAAAATCAACCTCTTTATCTCTGGGTCATCGAGAATGCAAATCTTGCCTCTAAACCTCAGTAGGCCATCATCACTCACTAAGAAATCGACCACATCACCCCTCTTAATTTGACTCACACGATCTTCAGACAATAGATCAGCATGCTAAGCCTGGTGTCTCCGGTCAATCAAATCTGGTTTCACTCGTGGGCTAGCTATCACACTGTCTTTGTTAATATCAAGAGAGTCTATATCCAACCTGAGGTGAGCAAACTGCTCGAGTAGCTCATATTCCCTGACCATTATGTGCGATACCGTTCCGAGGCTCTTTCTACTCAGGGCATCAGCCACAACATTAACCTCCCTGGATGGTACAATATCTCGCACTCATAATCCTTTAGAAGCTCTATCCATCGTCTCTACCTCATATTCAACTCTTTCTGTGAAAACAGATATCTGAGGCTCTTATGATCTATATACACCTAAAATTTATCACCGTATAAGTAGTGGCACCATATTTTTAATGCAAATACCATGGCTGCCAACTCAAAATCATGGGTCAAGTTGTTCCTCTCATTGTCCTTAAGCTGTCTAGAATCGTAGGCTACTACCTTCCCGTCCTGCATCAACACATAGCCCAGTCCCTGTCCTGAGGCATCTGTATACACTGTGTAACCTCCTGAGCCGGTGGGTATGGTGAGAATAGGTGCGATGGTCAGTCTGTGCTTTAACTCGCAGAAACTTATTTCACATTTATCATCCCACTCAAATACCAAATTCTTTCGAGTGAGACGTGTCAATGGAGCAGCCAGCTTAGAGAATCCCTCGAAAAATCGTCGGTAATAACCTGCCAAACCCAGGAAACTATGAATTTCTGTAACCATCTTGAGTCTTTCCCACTGTATCACAGCCTCAATCTTGGACGGATCCACTGATACACCGTCTTTCTAGACTACGTGACCCAAAAATGATATCTCACTCAGCTAGAAATCACACTTGTTGAGTTCAGCATACAACTCTTGATCCCGAAAGGTCTGTAACACTATTCTCAAATGCTGCTCATGCTTTTCCCTGGACTTCGAGTACACCGGTATGTCGTATATAAAGACAATCACGAATCTGTCCAAGTATGGCTTAAATACATCATTCATTAAAGCTATAAACGCTGCAGGAGCATTCGTCAACCCAAATGGCATAACCAAAAATTCATAATGGCCATAACAGGTTCAAAATGCTATCTTGGGTATATCTCCACTCCGTATCCTCAATTGATGATACCCAGACCTCAGATCAATCTTCGAAAAGACCTGTGCTCCCTGCAACTGATCCAATAGATCATCAATCTATGGAAGGGCGTATTTATTCTTGATGGTAGCCTTATTCAACAACCGATAATCAATGCAAAGTCGAAGACTCCCATCTTTCTTCTTTACAAACAGAACCAGTACTCCCCAAGGTGATACACTCGGTCTGATGAACCCCTTGTCCAAAAACTCTTGTAATTGCTTCTTTAGCTCCTCTAATTCAATCAGAGCCATTCTATATGGTGGCTTGGATATCGGTTCAGTTCTAGGCACCAAATCAATACAGAATTTGATTTCTTTGTCTGGTGGCAACCTGGTAATTCTTTCGAAAAGACATCTGGGAATTCTCTAACCATTGGGATGTCAGCTATATCTGGGTACACCTTATCCAAGTCAACCACATAGGCGATAAAACCTTCAACACATTATTATTACATTCGTTAGCAAAATCTTCCATCCTTAGAAATAACTTACTACTTCTTTCATTACTTTTCAAATCTTAAAATGTACTTTTCGGGGATGGAAAACATTACTGTCTTAGCATAACAGTCTAAAACAGCATGGTTTACAGCTAACCAATCCATTCCTAGTATTACATCGAAATCCTTCATAGTTAATAGGATGAGATCGACCGACATGTCCTTTTCCCTTACTTTTAACTTACAACTCTTACATACGTACTCTATCATTACATTGTCTCTTACTGGAGTGCTTATAACTAAAACTCTACCTAAGGGTACAGGTTTCACATGTTCACACAGTTTACATGCAAATGAAGGTGATATGAATGATTACGTGGCACCAAGATCAATCAATGCTAATGCTTCAAAATCAAAGACTAGGATGGTACCTTTAATCACATCCGAGGAAGCCTCTGCAGATACCTGGTCTAATGCAAACACTCGCCCTCGACCAACAGCTTACTTTCATTTCTCTTTAGCTGTGGCCTTCCTCTTAGGTGTAGGTGTCTCAATTGTAGCCCTCTCTGGCTCTTTGCCCTTCTGTGGGGCTGTATCAATCAACTCTGAGCACTCACGAGCTATGTGCCTTGGTTTATCAACCTATAACATGATCTCACCGATAAAGGGCATGGTCTACCCCCATGATATCTACCACATAACCTGTACTGCTCTGTGGTAGGTCGAGGTCTGCCAATAACTATGCCCCTCGAAGCTAGAGGTAAAGCTGAATGAACTGAAGGTTTTGCAGGCCTCTCTCGTACATCCTCAATCTTTGGCCCCTTACCAAATAATCTTTGACCCTTTCTGAACCCTCTATCCTCAAATCTAGCCATAGCCAGTGTAAAAATCTCCATGACCATGTCTACATTACGCTATACGTGACTCAACGAGCTCACTAAGACCGGGTGGATCTCTACTAAAACTGACCCACTGCGCCTCTAGGGCTCATCTCTATGCCCTTGAGAGCGCGAACTCTCTCCTCTATGAGTACGTCGTCTATCAAACATCCTGCATACTCAAAATAAGTGTCTTAGTCACATTTTCCAGCTTGGTATACACAATTGTATCCTAATAATGCATAGTACTTTGGGGATGTATAATTTCTTAACTATAGATACTGGCTCACATCAGACCAACTCTGCTCTGGTACAATTAATTCTGTCACCACCCTCTCTCTCTCTGTCCGTGACTTTTACCTTACTACTTACAATTGGTCTATGAGTCAACATCCAATCTATATCTCATCCATTTTAATTTAATAAATTCATACAAATGAAGTAGAATAGAAACTGGACTTTTACATATGTGTGCAGAAGCGTTTACATCAGTTTCTATTATATACATCCCCCAAAATACAAAAGATAAACTTTACTGTGTATTAATTTAAGGGATATAAAATTTTGCATCTCAAGTGCATACCTCTCTATACTGCTGGATGACTAGAGTAACACAATAGTAGGGACAACTGTAGTGTACTCACTACTGTGTAGAATCTGTGGAGGAGAAATAAGGGGGTGAGCTAATACACTCAGTAAGGAAAATATGAAAGCAGGTAGATAACTACACTATCTACATGCTAAATATATATATATATATATATTCATTTTTCCTTATAAAACATATGCAATCTTTAAAATAACTTCCATCGGTGCAAAATCATTAATTCGTGGGATGAGTATATGCATATTCACACAACACATTCTTTTACACACAGCTCATCTTTAAAATCACAGAGTATAAGTTTAGAAAATCACTTTGCACTCAGCAAATCAATATACATGAGACATAATTATGGGTTTCTTATCCCCAGACACACAGCAAGGGAAACATATGTCACCACACACAGTAGTGACAATGTCATATCACATAGATAAATATAAGACTTATGGCCATAGTTGAATTCCAGGCAACACTGATCAGGTATGCGGGAACCCTTCTCTTAGGGAGGCGGATCAAACATCCCTTCAGCTCATACTGAAATCAAGGCACATCGTACTCCATGGCCAACGCTCATGGTACATCGAGCCCCCGTGGATCCTTATCACCCATTTTCATTGTCTTAAAATCTCGTGCGAGAAGGTCTGTGCAAGACACACAACAATACTTGACGGCTCCAGTGCGAGTTTATACTCATTACATCACATCCCTAAACCACGTGCGAGCAGGTCAATACAAGACACACAGAAATACACGACGACTCTAGCACGATTTTACTCAACACACAGCATAATCGTAAAAACCTCGTGCGAGCAACTCAGCGTAAGAGCACACAACAAACCTGAGGCATCGAGCACAGTTTTACTAGGAAATTACATGCGAGCATAATCAGAGCAAGACACACAGCAATACTTAAAGGCTCCAGCATGATTCCTAAAAATCTAGTGCGAGCTCTCGAGTGGAACACACAGCATCACCGATGCATTGAGCACCCTTTTGTTTTTCTCAAAAATCCCTTTAAGAATAATGTGCAAGCAGGGCTAGTCAATTTACCGTTGCCACTACGCTCTAGCACAAATTCACACAAAAATGAGATAGAGGACTCCGTTCACTGAGTATAAGTGAGAGGGCAATCTCCCTTCAATCACTCGTTCAAAAGCTTTTTATGCAAATTACTAAACTAGGAGTCCATCTATCATTACTCTTTCTCAAAATGTTTGCAAAAAACCTCTTTTCACAACAATAACATAGAAGTCATGCAACTCATACTTATAGGCTTATTTTGATACGTAGTTTTCACCTAGATATATCAATATCTACATAATTATCGCATACATTCGTACACAGCAGGTAGGAAAACTTACGTATAGCTATCTCTAATAGCTCGCATAAGCTCCTCACCTCGAATCATGCTCAAATTACTTTCCTTTGATTTTTATTTCTCGTGATTCGTCAAATCGGCTCCGGTTATATCTTTAGGAGCTGAAATTGTGTACTACACACATCAATATACTTCATTTCACTTACATGATATTCAAATAAATGCATCGGGCCATTTATATCTTATTTGGCCTCGTTACATCATTATCGGACTTTACTCTTTCTTAAGTCCATTTCGAGTATATAACTCATTTTTGAGAATCCGTTAGACTCCTCGAGTCTATTGATTCATACTAAACCAGCATTAAGGTTACAATGCCACAAGTTCACTATTTTCTTTCTCTATGGCATATCATCAAACACTTAGTATGCTCATTATAAATTCTCATCTAATCCAACTTATGGATTTCAAAATGTCAACTTGGCATCATCTATTCATGCTCCTTAACATCTCTACATGCTCAAATCTCCATTAAATCCATGCCTACTCGATTTTCTATCATTTAGGCACATTAAGCCATTTATAGGTCTTGGAAGATTAGGCTTGTTTTAAGGTGTTTCAACCATAAAACTATACACCAAATCACTCATCATCATGCCTAGATTAACATACTAGAAAGTGGTGTATAGAAATCTTACCAATCTCGATTTTTCTCATTTTTCACCAAAATTGGGGGAAAGCTCTTTTCCTATTTCAATCCAACGATTCGACCTCCCGTCTTTAACTATGTTGTTCTTCACCTATCTAGGAACAACTTTGCTGAAATGCACTTTTCTCCAATCTCAATGGAAGGTGTTGATACTTTAGACTGATAACGAGGTCATTTTATTTTCAAAAATGGAAGGTTTAAGTTGTTTCTCGTGAAATGCATTTCAGCTGCCAAGTTTTTATAGAAATGGCTTGATGAGATTGATCTCCATAAGTGAGGGATCGATCGTTTCCTGCTTTAAGTCTCTCGACATTCAGTTTTTAAGCATAAGGGATCGATCTGTCGAAGAGCTTGAGATCGATCTGATCATTGGTATAGGATCGATCTGCTCTGAAAGGGTAGGATCGATCTTGGCCAGGCAGAGAGTTTCAGAGATCGATCTGCCGGAGGGATGAGATCGATCTGCTTCTGGCCGAGACATAATGAGATTGATCTGGTTTAAGGATGAGATCGATCCTTGCTTGGCAGAAGCATACCGAGATCGATCTGGCTTAAAGGAGAGATCAATCTCCCCTTGCTCTAAAGCACACTTAGTTGGAATTTTTCCAAATTCCCAAGGCTAAATTCATATCAATTTACCCCACTACTCATTTTGCATTCAATCTACATTTACCAGTTAAAAAGGTCCATTTCTTATAATTCGTATATAACAAAACTTGTGTGTACATTACGAACTCACATAACAAGTGTGTACATCAAGTTTACGATCCTTACAACTCTTATGATTCATATTACATAAACAAGTGTATACTTAGAGAATCGTAGAGATACACATGAAAATACGGGTCATACAGTCACACATCTAGTTATACTTCTTATTGTACTTGGTTGCCAATATACCTTCAGAAGATTTGATAAATCTTTACCATTCTTCGGATGCAGAGTATATCTCTATAAATGAGCTTATGATGACATCGATTCATTTAACTATAGAGCGTTTGGTTCATAATTGTATTTTTAAATCTCAACAAATTATCAGTACCAATACTCAAGCTAATTGCAGCACTCATCTGGGTCTGATTGGTTACACCAATACGGTATTTATCATTACGCTGAGCTTGTTCGATTTGATCAATCAAGTTCAGTTTCCAACTCTCAGGCTAGCTACCACAAAATAAATGTCAATATCAGAAGGGAACCACATCCAGTTCAGGCTCATTAAATATTTCAATAACTCATGTCCTTGACCAATATATATATAAATATATAATATCATCCCGAAGTCAATTCTGCACAAAGCACCAACCCTAGTCGTTTCTGATGAATGCCATATTTTTATTATTTATTTCCTTCTACATTTTAATATTTTTCTATGTTTCTCATGTTAATTAGAGTACTTATGTTAATTTTTTGATTTTGGCAGATAAATTGGGCTTCAAGAGCTTAACCGAAGAAATTGGATAGTTTTAGTGTTGTTTGGAATTTTGGCTCTAAATAGAGTTCTAGTCCTCCAAATCATGCAAAGTTAAACCCAGTGGAATGCTGACTTACTGATTTACAACTTTGAAGAAGAGCTCAAGATCCAATTCGACCTATTTCCACTCCAAAACCAGCTATGAAGAAAAAGCCCGAATATGTCAACCATTTTCCTACTTGTAATAAGATTTTTGAATTTAGGTTTTTTTACTATATATATATATAAATATATAGTTTCATTTTCTTTAGGGAGAACATCAGAGATACAGAAGAGGGCAGCAGTCGAAATAAAAAATAATAATTCACCCTCTATATTTTTATTTTCGTTTCGAATAATCATGTGCTACTAAATCCTTTATTCGGTTCAAGGGAATCGAATCTAGTAAAATTCAACGATTGAGAAACACGGTTTGTCATTCTAAACTATCTTTTGATTCAATTATCTATTGTTTCTGGTATTAATTGATTCGATTGCATGAAAAAATTATATGATCTAGCCAATTAGATAATCTTCGCATGTGATTGTATGCTATCAGAAATTTTCACAATCCGTAATTATTGTGATAGAAATCAGAACCAGTGGAAATTAGGGTTCGTCAACTCTAAGTAAAACAATAGAACAGATTAAACACTCAACCCGTGGTTGAAGTGTTATTCGATTTAGTAGTCTTCCTAGAGTGTTAATGCTATTCCTAGTCTAAATAGGATTGCGTCAAAACCGATTAGATTAGAGATAAGAATTTAATTCAGGTACTGGGCTTGAGTTAATAATAGCAGGGAAGAAGAGATATTATCTTGTTGGGAGATAATACCTTAGCTAAATAATTGAAGACAAGATGGTAAATTAGGTGTTAAGGATCAATTGTTACTTACTGGGCTATTCCTTTGAATCGAAGTTGTTAATCTTGGTTTACCCTCTTTATAATTAATCAAATATCAATTCTGTTTTAGGATTTTAATTCTGTTAAATTGCACTACCTCCAATTATTTTAGTTATTGCATGATAATTAATCCACTAGTCTCTAGGGTTCGATCTGGATTTATCGCTACTGCAAAATTTCGGTAAGACTAGTAATTTAAATTTGGTTGAATTTGACACTCACCAGTTTCCTTTTTCTTGTATTTGACAGCTTTTGTAAAATTTAATATTTAAACCTTCTTGATCAGTAGGATTCTATGATTCTTCACCGTACAAGTAATGGTATCCTGACTTCAAGCACGAATATTACAATTGACAATTCCAGTTTATTGGTTACGGATCGGTACTTCTAGACGCTGTCAAGTCTCTCAGGTGGGGAGGTATTTTGAAATACCTTCATTAGCTATCAGACTTGACCACATAAACTGGTTATGGATATAAGGGTTCAAGGTTCAGTCTCAATAGAAAGTAAGGTACCAAAACTTATTGCAATTTCACATTTATCCTTTATTCACAATTCATATTTAGTTCACATCAGTAGATCTGAATCGTTTCACATATCGGAGATATTTTTACCTTGCATACGCCTCTTATCTCAATATAACTTGTACTCAGGATTTATCACATTTTAAAGCTTATCTCGTTTTGCACATCAATTATAACGAAACCTTTTTCCTTATTCCAATTAAGTCTCGCATCCCAAAACATTAGCACACCTAAATTTCTATCCTTAAATTCGAAATGTACTTCATACTCCAAAGTCTCTTTATATGTCAAAACTCTGAATCTTCTTAACGATTTTAAGCTTTTCTCACTTATTTATAATCCTTGTTTGGGAGGATCCAATTAACTCCCGTTTTTTATACAAAGCGACCCAGAAAGCTCGGAATCATTCTTAACAATTAATGTTGGTATACTCCAAAGTGGATCATTCGGTCTGATAATCCCCTGATCATATAATTCCTGTAATTACTTTTTCAACTCTTCTAATTCAATCAAAGTCATTCATTATAATGGTTGACTATCAACTTGGTACCAAATACTAAATCAATTCAAAACTTCATCTTTCTATCTGATGTAATTCCGGTAGATCATCTGGGTATGTGTCAGAAAACTCCCTGTCTACAGGAATGTCTCTTTATTTCGGATATACCTTATCCTTAACAATTATGTAAGCAGTGAAACCTTTAAGTTTCATTTGTACATTTAGTTTCGAAATTCGACCCTTCAGATACAGTGACTTTGCTCTTTCACTATCAATTTTTCTTCAGTAGACCTCTTTTCTGTCACTTTTTTACCTTTTCTCTTTCTTGGTAACCTCGAAAGGATATATCTTATATTCTCATAGTTGCGCCTTGCTCACTGCTCCCTCAAAATAACATCTAGTGGAGCTAACTTAGCTCGATTTAGGATCCCAGTACCACTTATAGTTTTCAGGACTTCTTCCATTTCACATCTCTACTTATCCAGATTATTCTTCTTCCAAAGCTAATTAATTTCATATTCATTCTCGAACTTGTTTCCTTATGTCCGATTCACTCATTTCATCTATAATTGCCACTTTATTCATCCGCAATGTGTTGCCGCCAAAGGGCCTTCAGAAACATATCTCATGCAATTCTTTGATGTCGGCTCTCGGATTAAATCAGGAAACTTCCCTCCGAGCTCGACTTTCCATTTCGATATTGATGCTACAAAAGCTACTTCTTTATAGTAGTGTACTTCAAAAGTCCGTATAACTTCTCTAATTCTTTAACACAAAAGTTACAAAAGCAACTTTTTTAGTAGAGTTACTACAAAATTCCATAGGGTTTTTCCATCTCATTTATCCAGTCTTCCGAAATCACTGAATTCTTAACCTTATCAAAAAAAAATGAAGGCTCAAACTTTTGAAGTTGCCTGTATTAGGCTTACAGTCGTACCCTATGAATCCATATAAATTTTTTCAATTCATTTATTCTAGTTTTTCATCACATTTGGATTTTGACTCCAGTATATAATAGTGTACTATTTTTCGAAGTTGTCTTAGTCTTTCTCTGAGTCATAGTCATACTTTAATCACCATCATTATTAATGTACTGTTATCACTTGACCAAACAATACCATCTGTAAACACTACAAATTTCCTACATTTAATTAGACTATATAAAAATGAGAATAATATGTTTTAATGGAAGTGCGAATATTCGTTGTAGGGCTCGAGGAGTATTGGAGCTGAGATGCCCATGAACGATAGAGAGCCCAAAATATAGGAAGTGACGAAGCAAATGCAAGCATGGAGGGATTGAAAATTTTTGATTCATTAGTTAAAAATTTTGATGTAAAACTTATATTGGGGATTTATAAGGAGTGATGAGATCCCAAGAATATTTCATTTTTGAGATAATGAAAATTTCATGGAAGACATGAATGTTGTGACATTGGATAAGTTTATAAAAGAAAATGTATATATATATATATATATAACAAATATATATGTTAGGAATATATAGTATGTAATATATATGTATTAAAAAAAACAAAACAAACAAAACAAAAAAAAATAACACTAAACAACAAATAATATATATATATATATATATTAATATAATATATATTAATATAATATATATATATATTATTGTACGAAATTGGCTTTCAAAGAAAGCCAATTCCGTATTTTGGTGTTTCGAAAAGCAGAGTACCTCTGCTGAGCAGGAAAACAAAGGAAAAAAAGAGAAGAAAAAAAGAGGAAGGGAAGGAGAGCTGGTCAGCCGAGAAGGGAAAAGAAGAAAGAAAGGAAAGAAAAAAAAAAGAAAGGGAAGGAAAGCGGGTCAACCGAGAAGGGGAAGAAAGAAAGAGGAAGGAAGGAGAAGAAGAAGAAGACCAACGGGGAAGTAGAGCAAACCGAGGCTGAAGGGAAGGAGTAGATCAAGGAAGCTGAACTGAAACAGAACCGAGGAAGAGAGAGGCTGAAGCAGAACTGGGGTTGGGAATTGAAGCAAGACCGAGGGCTAGAGAAAACTTGAGCAAGATCGAGAGCCATTGGAAATTTAAGCAGACCCGATAGCTGAAGGAGTAGCAAAACCGAGACCTGAAGGAGGAAGCAGATCGAGTGTCTGAGGGAGAGCAGAACCGAGAGGGGCTGAAGGAGAATCAAAAATCGAGAGGTTGAGGGAGAGCAGAACTGAGAGGCTAGAGGAAGAGCAGACCGAGAGTGAAGAGAAGCAGAATCCGAGAGCTGAAGCTGAAAACAGGGGATTAGGGAAGCATAAAGGATGATGATGATAGAAGCCAAACAGAGGAAGAAATCGGTAGGGAGATTGAGGAGGCAGTAATGGCAGATGAAGAAAGGAGCAGTGAGCAATAGCCGAGAAAGAGAAAGGACAAAGAAAAAGGTTGGAAATTGGAAGAGAAAAAAAAGAGGAAAAGAAAAAGGTAAAAATTTATATATGTATATTTAATGTACATGTATATATACATATATATGTTGGGATATAAGCATGTTAGTGTAAATTAAAGTAGATGTGAAATAAAAATGGGAAAGATGAGAAGTAGACAAAATATATATATATGATAAGGAATAATGAAAACAAATAATTTATGTGTATATACATATAGGTGTATATAATAATGTGTATGTAGTATGTGTGCATACAAAAAAAATATAGTAATAAAAATATATAAACACACGTGTTGACCTAGGCATGTACAATTATACGCAAGCACGAAGTAGTAACGAATAGGTTGCAATTTTGACTCAATTCGGACAATTTGTATGAATATGATACTAAGTATACAAATGTCGGTGTAGGAGAATCGTCGAAGGAGTTAGGGGAGACATTTGGAGGCTTCATTACTTGAACTCGAGATATCCGATAAATCGAGGTAAGGGGTACCATTTAACTTAGTTCTAATAATGCATTCTTGTTTCATCGATAAAGGATTTTATAAAGCAGCACTATATTTTGAAATGATTTATAACTGCTTTCATTCTTGTGGAACTGTTTACAAAGCATGTTTTAGTTTTAAGAAATATTCCCCGAGTACCTCCATGTTATGAAATGAATTTTTCCTAAGGTATGAAACGTATGGAAGCTTTACATTGATTTATGATTTTATATCCATATTTTTAAAGAAACTTTTGACAATTTCAAAAACATAGAAAAAGGGAAAAGGGGAAAAGAAGTTTTTGAGACTATAGGCTTCATGCATGGTTACTTCTTGTGGTGTTCCAGCTCCACCACTTGGGTGCCATACGTAGGCCCCTGTAGTATTTGACTCAACCTGTGTGGAAGATGTCTTGCTACTGGTGGTTTATGATGATGATGTTTCGATAGTATCTCATGCCCGCACAGCACGCATTTATGTTTCCCACACGGAGAGTGCCTTTGGTGCCCGTGTCCTAGCTAGGTGCTAGTGAAAGTAAGAAAGATAGATACTACCCATATTTTATGAAAGTGTTGTACGACCCTGATCCAGTCTACAGCCCCCTTACCATAGCCATAGGTATGATGACTCTCTACGAAGAATGACACGTATCGCATGACTTAGTTATAGCCTAGTCGCCTCAATTTGATTATGAATGATTGTGTGTTTTTATGAAATTTATGAAAATTGGTTACGAACCGATATGTGTTATGAAGTGTTTATGAATAGAGATGATTTTAAGAACTCATCCATGAACAATGAAAAGTTTGTAAAATAGTTAAGCATGTTATTTGTTTTAAAGACACTCATGCTTTATGATTTTTATGATGACTACGCATGAAATGAAAATTTACATATTATGTTAAAGATTGGTTTATGAACGATTTTACATGCTTTTACACATCAGAACTGCTTTAAACGTATTATCTTACTGCCGCGTACATGACGTAGGCTGGTGGGAAAGAGCTACCCTAGGCTACTTTTTGTACACGCAGAAAAGGTATACAATTACATTCCTTTACCAGACACAATTGTATGCACAGACATATATTGGAAATATTTTGTTGGGATGTAATTTATAAGGAAAACGATGTAAAGAATATTACTTTTGGGATTATGTTTTAAGATGATTGGTATTGAGTCGAGATGGATGTATTGGGTTGTAAATGTGGATTTGGAAAGTATGTTTGGTAGTTGTGGATATCTAGGATTGTTTAAACAATTGACTTGTAGGTGGGTAGGCTCATATATAAGTCGTTATGCTGTCGAAATTTCTATCGGCAATATATGTCAAAACATGGAATTTAAAAATAATTATGGATAAAGAATTATGAAAAGTGAATCGACACTGAACAGGAATACAACCTAAGTGAATAAAGGAATAAGTGGGTAAATAAAGTTAAAAAAAAATCTCTCAATTTTCAAGGGTCAAGGGTTGTTACACCATCATTGTTTCCATATCCCGCTCCATTCTAACGAAGCGGACTCCAAAATTTCCAATTAAACTATAAGGTGTACACTCAGACGAGGGTTCACTAAACCTCTCGGGCCTATCTCTACGGCCTCGAGGAACGGTTCATTTCCATCTGCTAATATGGTTGTAATACCAATAAGTCGTATCTATTAGTTTTCCTTTATTCAAAGACACAATTTCTCAATAAAGCACAGCCAGGTATATCCGTTTGTATCCAAACAATGTACAGTAATGTTGGGGATGTGAACTTTCTAAGTTTTTCTCACTTTTAATATCGACTCGTATCAGGCCAACCTTGCTCTAATACCAACTTCTGTAATGACCCAAATTTTCACACAATTTAGTTGGACCACAAGTCGTTATTAGGTCAGAACAATAAATCAGCCTGATTAATTTAATTTCTTAGTGGCAATTTTTAAACAAAATATATTCACATTCCCCAGACACATCTTCAATGCATTACTGTACTTACAAAAATTTTAGATATAAAAGAATTGTTTAAACCTGGGTATACCTTCGATGCAGAAATATATTTCGCGAAATCATAATTATGCGGAATGCCTTACTAACGGAAGCGACCCAAGCTACTGATGGGCTCTGCGGAGGAAAGTAAGGGGTGAACTCAATATGCTCAGTAAGAAAAACCCCATAGCAAGTAGATAAATATAATACCTAAGATAGATATATATATATATGTACTTGCCAAAATCCAGAACATTTTCACAAAGTATACAAGTAGTTCGGCAAATTCACAGATACCAAAAACAGATTTCAAAAAACAGAACATATATCTATAGTAAAATTAGCTACTGTGGTAATTTCAGAGCTTCTAGTAGCAATATAAACAGATTTCTAGAATATTTCAATCCTTGCAGACAGTTCAGAAAAATATTTCAAATGAGCACAGAGGCACTGCCAGTTTCGAAAAATCAAAGTCGAAAAATCCATGGCAATTTCAGTATGAAAATGGGATTGAAATCAATGTCGTTTCTAAAACTTTAAACAGCTTTTAAAAGTGACAATGATGTGGAACTTTGGTCCCGCAGGATTCAAGAGGTGGCCCTCATGATCTTTTATGCATTAAAATATCCAATTTCATACGAAATAAAATCACACAGTCAATTCAAAAGTTCAAATAGATGAGACAAGGTAGACATGCTATATCAGATATCAAAAATTACTATTGACTAATGTCGGTGACTCCGGGCAATCATGGGCCAGGTGTGTCAGGATGTCAATCATCGTGGGAGTGGTCAGCTACCAAAACGACTCACAGATCAGAATGTCCGAAGACTAGAAATAGAATCAGAAACACGGTACATCGTACTCATGGACCACAGAAACAGAACAGACAAAAATGTAGCATGATCTCACCGACGTCTTTGTCTCAAAATCAATGCGAGACGGACCGTACGACAAACATTCAGTATGTGTTCAAGCACATATCATCAGAATAACTTTATAAGCAAATCATTTCCTTTAAATCGCTTATAAATTTAGTTCGTTTTCTAAAACAATTCAGAAGAGGCTGACTAGTCTTTTTTTCTCTGTTAAAAATGCCAATAAATAGGCTATGATGAGTAAAATCAAAGAATTTCGATTTAAAATCAATAATTATAATTACCGGGATTTTGTCTAAATAAACCAAATAAATCTATATCAGTAGCTAGACCAATTTATGGAGTTTAAAATTTTCCTTAAATTCGACTAGTAAAATTAGGCTAATCAACCAGGCTAAAACCTCTAATTTTCAGAGCCATAAAATTCACCCTAGATTTTTATGTAATTTCAGTACTGCGAAATTCAGCTTAAAATTCTATATCTACAAATATACGAAAATTAAGCATATTTATCTCTAGCAGCAATAAAATTTTTCTTACCTCGGTGTCTGTCTATGGTCCTCAATGACTCAACGTTGTGAGTCGGAGGGTTCGGTCCACTCAGTTTATTTCCCCGAAATTTCGTACCAGTATTTCTGAAATTTCGAACTGATATTTTCGATTGTCCTTTCTCGAGTTTTCTCCCAATTTCCTCAGGCCTTCTTTTTCTACTCCAAATATATATATATATATATATATATATATATATATATATATAATTCTAAATATATATATAAGAATTTCCCTTTTTTTCTTTTTTTTTCCTTCCCAGTTTGAATTCTTCCAGCCATTTCTTATTTTCTTTCCTTCTTCATTTTCATTTTCTTTGCTGTTACTATTTATCATCTTCTCCAGGACTCGACGCTGCCATCATCTCCTTCATCGTTCATGATTTCGCCACCCTTCATCATCCACGTTCTTGCCACCATCGTCGTCGATCTTCCTTTCCAGCCTCCAGCTTCCTTTCTCCCCGAGGTACGGCCTCCACCTCCCTGCTTTATCCTCTGTTTTTACCACTTCACCGAAGCTCTCTCGGTTTCACCCTTCTTTCTTACCGTTTTTCTTCCCAAGTCTTCTGTTCTGTTCTCTTCACGTGGCTACCACAAACGAGAAGGCATGGGGCTGGACAGGAACGGAGGTTAGTGTAGCAACGGGAAGGAAACCACACATGGCAGGAACGACAAAACAAGATAACAGGGTAGCAGCACAAGGGAGGCCGAATAGGGTAGCAGGCAATGCGTTGGTAAGGCATGGTTACAATAGAAGAGGGTCCGGCATGCGACAGGAAACAGGGACAGTTGCTGAAAACAGTGGCAGTGAATCTCGGCAGTTCTCTCCTCTCTTCTCTGCTTCAGTTGCATTTTTCTGTTCTATTCGTTCCCACTTTCCCAACTGTCACCCTCACGTTTCCTTTCTTGCTCTTATTATATATCGGTTTGTACCTCTGGTTCAGTTTTTTGTCAGCCCTTAACACCTGCTCCCATTATGTTTTGTGAATATATATATATATATATATTTATATATATATATGTATATTTGTGTTCCACCGATGGCTGCAAGTTTCACGCCTCCAACATGTTTCGGTCTTCTTCGTTACCTGCTCTTGTTTCTATTTCCTGTTTTGTTCAGCTTCAGTTTCTTATCTTTCTCTCTTTCTTTACTGCTTCCACCGACCTTTATACCATCTTTATTAGGTATGGTTATATAAATATACTTCAGCACTCAACCCTTCCCTATTTTCAGACTGCCCCTACTGCCACAACTCATCGTTTCTTTTCCCTGGCAAGAGTCAGATGCATTCATGCTCGCTGCCTCTTCCTTCTGACATGGCCATCATTTCGGTTACTAACTCTAGCCTTACTTCTTATATAAGCATATATATATTTATACTGTAATGGTGTAGATGGGACATCACCTGTAAACCCCACGAAATTTCTATATTTGATTAGACCGTATAACAATAAAAATAATATGTTTTAATGGAAATGTGAATATTTGTTGTAGGGCTCGAGGACTATAGGAACTGAGAAGCCCGTGAATGATAGGGAACCCAAAATACAAGAAGTGATGAAGCAAATGCAAGTATGGAGGTATTGGAAAATTTTAAATTATTAGTTAAAAATTGTTGATGAAAAAAAACTTGTATCAGGAATTCGTGAGGAGTGATGGAATCCCAATAATATTTCATTTTCAAAATAATGAGAATTCATGGAAGGCATGGATATTATGTCCTTAAATAATCTTACAAGAAAATGTGTATATATAGATATATATACATGGGTGTATGTGTATATATAAATATAAATGACATTTAAATAGATGGATAATAATATATATATATATATAAATATAGACTATGAAATGTATAGTATTTAATATATAAGTGTTAATAAATAAATAAAGCATGAGACAAATAAAAATAAAAAAATAAATGGGACAAAAACAAACTAAACAAACAACTAATGTATATGTATATGAATATAATGTAAAAACATATATTAATATAATGTATAAGTGTTAATATAAAATATAATATATATATATATTATATATAATATATTATTATTATATATAAACAAATGGTGTACAGAATTGGCTTCAAAAAGAAGCCAATCCCATACACCTGGAAAACAAAGAAACAAGAAGAGCAATTCGAAACAGATGGAGCTGGGCGGGAAGCAAAACCATAAAAAGAGAAGAAGAGAGGGAAGCTGCTGGCCAGGAAAGAAAAGAAAGGAAAAGGAAAGGGAAAGGAGAAGAGGAAAAAGGAAAAGCAAAGAAAAGAAAGAAAATAGAGGGAAAGAAAGAAGAAGGGGCTGATCGGTAAAAGGAAGAAGGAGAGGATCGGCTAGAGAAGAAGAGAAAGAAGGAAAGAAAAGAGGAGAAAGAGAAGGGCTGACCGAGGAAGAAGGAGAAGAGAAGACAAGAGAAGAAATGAAGGGAAAGAGAAGGAAGAAAGAAAGAGGAAACTGAAACTGAAGCAGGGAAATCTGAAGCTGGAGCCAACCCGAGGGAAAGGAAATTGAAGAAGACCGAAAGCTGGAATTTGGAATAGACCGAGAATGGAGCAGAACAGAATTGAAGCAAAGTAAAAACAGAAGCAAAATAGGATCGAAGCAAGCTAAAGCAACCAAGAGCAATGGAGACTCTCGGCCAGGAAAACAGGACAGAACCGAGGGTGAAGAGAAGCAAACCAAGGCAGGGGAAATTGAGTGAAAAGAAGCAGACCTGTGAGCTGAAGGGATCGGTGGGGGGCAGTGAAGGCTAGAACCGAGAGCTAAAGAGAGGAGAAAATTGAGAACTGTAGAAAAGAAAACAAAAGAGAGAAAGGCTGAAGAACTACATGATGGTTGGAACAGCAATTGAAACTGAGCACAGCATATTGAGCAGGGGACTGACTGGTGAGACAAGGAAGCTGACGATGGTGGTGGCAGAACGTAAATGATGAAGGTGATGGCCGAGAGGCAAGAAGAGGAAAGAAAAGACAGACCGAGAAACCTTGAGAAGTGTTAGCAAAGAGTTAAGCTACAAAGAGTTCAAAGGTGATCGTAGAAGGAATTAAAGGAGTTACTAGAAGGCGTCACCACTCGAATTCAAAAATTTTGATAAATCGAGGTAATGGGTGTAATTTAAGATGGTAATGGTATCCCTACCCTTAGACTCTGATTTATTTATGTGTTTTCGTGCCTTCTGGTGCAACCCTTGATTGTAAAATAAAACCCGACTGTCAGACCTGAATTTTTGATTTACGTATGTAGCTTGTACCTTATGATTCCTATGTGTACGAACATTTTATTTCATAGTTGAATCATAAGAAAAGTATTTACTACCATGCAATTGATTAATTTGAGAAATTAAAAATGAATGTAAGCTACATAATAGCGAGATAAGGGTTAAAGTGATTTCCGAGTAAATGCAGGGGTAAAACGGTCAATTAATTGAAATTCGATATAAATTCAATGAGAAAATTTCATAAAAAATATGAAATTAAGAAATCTTGATCAATAACGGGGTAAATATTTTTTAGAATTTTTGGGATATTTTTGGGATTTTTATTATTATTTTAATGAATAAAATAATAATAAAAAATCAATTATAAAAAAAATCTGAAGAGAATATCGGGGAGAGAGAAAGTTGAGAGAAACAGGAAACCCGCACGAAACCAACGAAGACGAGACCCGAGGGATTCATCATCGACGAGCTACCACCGGCGATCCCACGGCCGAGCCAGATACCGAGAAAGGGAGAGGACCTCGACGCGCACCCATCGGCACCGGTCACACCCTCCACCGATGCCGACCGCTGACGAATCGAAGAAGGGAAGGCCACGGAAGGAAAGAAGGATTTCGGCGGCCACCGGCGATGCTAGGCTCCGATCAAGCCCAGTCGAGAGATCCTAAAGCCGAGGCGCACCGAACTGCGGTGGTGAGATGACGGGAACCGACTGGACGACGCTGGCATGACCAAATCATCCCTGAACCGATCGGCGGTTCAGGGGAGAACCTTCTAAACTGAACCGAACCGGACCGGTTCAGCCAAGGAGAAAAGGGAAAAAAAGAGGAAAAAGAAAGAAAAAGAAAAATTTTCTGGATTGCACCGGACTTCGGGTAAGTCGATACGAGATCAAAAGTGACCAATTTAATTTTTGATAAATTTATTTAAATTATATTTAAATAGAGTACTGGAGCGTTGCTCGTACTCAGTTTTATGTGATTTGTGCATGATAGAGTGCTGGAGCGATTAGCTCATACTCGAGTTTTACATGAGATGCATGACAGAGTGCTGGAGCGTTGCTCGTACTCGATTCTTCATGATTTGTACATGACATAGTACTTGAGCGATTTGCTCGTACTTGATTTGAAATGAGAACTATGCATGACCTAGTGCTGGAGGTTTACTCGCACTAGTGTTGATATTTTTACATGCATATACAGTGTTTTGAGGCGGAGCGTTGACTGTGAGTCACAATCAAGACGCGCACTGTAGTTTTACGTGATATATAGACATGTTAGAAAAACCGTGACGATTTTCTCCGTGTAGACTGAGTGTCACACTGTTGAGATGTTCTCACATGGATTTAGAGACGTGGCATTTATTCCATAGTATGAGGGCTAAGACCTATGGCAGGCACCCCACTATGATGTATTTCCATGGTATGAGCGGCTATGACCTATGGCAGGCACCCCGACCATGATGTATGGGTCCACGAGTGTACGTTGTACCGTGCGTGTGGCATGGAGTATACTGTACCGTGTTTTGTGTTGTTGAGTTATGGAGGAGAGTTGTTGATAGCTCTCGGTTGTGATGGACTGACCCCCCTCCCGTTACAACAGTGATAACCCGTACACCGAGTACTGTGTTGCCTGAGATTTCACCACATGTTAGGATATGTACATAGTCCGGAGATGTTCTCTTACGGTAAGATCCTTAAGCCCAACATCCTTAAGCCAGAGTGGGCGGGGAGGCTCTGTTCGGCGGGGAGGCTCTGTTCGGCGAGGAGGCTCTCTTACATAGTCCGGAGATTGCATTTAGCCACTGAGTCTCACATGATATATCACATGTGTTTTATGATACAGGTAGACCTGAGGGATGGGTCGGAACCCGATTTGTTTCTGTTGTGATGAGAAATGCCATATTTACTGTGTTTTGAATGTAAATGACATATTTTATGTAAAGGCATTCTTAAATGATTAAATATGCACTGTTTTGCATGAATGCCTCTGATTGATAAACCAACATGTGTTTAGTACATGGGATTTTAAATCTGTACTATATTATATATATTTTAAACATGCTTTTGAATTGAGAGAAGGAAAGGTAAAGCACTATTTTCAGTAGATAGTATGGATGTCGACTTGCTTGCCTGATTTCCTTACTGAGCGCGTTGATAGCTCATCCCATTCATTTTCCCCCCATCTCTACAGATTCTGGTCAGTAGATTGAGTCGGTTGAGGTATTGCATTTCTTTGGACCGCTGCCACTCCCCATCTAGCAAAAGGTATACACATGCGTACTCTTTTGTATCTGAACAATGCATAAACACAGTGATGTACATGTTTTAATATGGGGGATGTAATGATGTAATTATATTTAAGTATATGAATTTACTTATGATATGAATGTCATGTATGTATGATACGAAAAAGAATAGTAAGATATGTCTGGATGAGGAGACTAATGCCTATTCACAGCCCAACTGTTGAGGAGATAAAGGTAAGTAAAAAGTGAAAAAATTTATTGTGGTTTTTGGTAAAGTCGTGTGTGGGAGGAGGGCGCAACAGAGTGGTATCAGAGCGTAATTGGTCTGATGTGAATAGGTATTAATAATTATGAAAATGTACATCCCCATATCACTGTGTTTTGTTTAGTTACAATTGTGTATACAAGATGGGAGTTGGACAAATTAATGTTTGTGAATGCAGGAATCTAGCCATTATGGCAATTACCCGCCGTGGTAGAGGGGCGAGAGGTAGGGCTAGAGGCCGTAGAGGTAGGCTGGCTAGCCAGGGTGATTCTTCGACTACCCATACACCCCCAAGTACTACTGAGGTACCAGATACGACTGAGGCACGCTTCACGAGGATAGAGCGTAGCCTGGAGGCTATAGTAGCGCTGTTGGCACAGACTTTGCCAGGTAGACAGAGACAGGATGCAGAGACTGCGACTGGAGAGGCTGTTGCACCTGATACACCTGCGCAGCTTGTACAGAGGCCACAGACTATTGATACTCCTACACCCTCACCAGTTCAGGTTGGTAGAGGATATGGGTGTGAATTGGATAGATTGCGACAATTCCATAAGCTTGGACCTCCATCTTTTCGAGGGGTCAAGGACCCAGCCAGTGTTGAGGAGTGGACTAGTAAGATGGAGAAGTTGTACGACTTCTTTGATTGTACGACTTCAAAGAGAGTCGCATTTGTTGCGTTCCTACTGAAGGGAACAGCAGAGCATTAGTGGAAGTCCACCAGACCGATATTGAGAGCCCAACATGCTGAGATTAGTTGGAAGATATTTCTAGAGGCCTTCAAGAGGCAGTTTATTCCTGATACTGCGTAGCGTAGATTGCAGGCTGAGTTTTTTGGATTAAGCCAGGGGAGTCTCACAGTGGATGAGTACGAGACTAGATTTTTGGCCCTAGGGAGATATGATCCTGATACCATGTACAGCGAGACCAAGAAGGTCTACAGATTTGTTGACGGATTGAGACCAGTGTTGCAGTCTAGATTGGTACCACTAGACATTGGTACATATGATGAGGCAGTGCGTAGGGCACAGCTTTGTGAGCAAGATTATGAGAGGCATTTCTCTGAGTTTGGGAAGTTCAGTCAGAGCCGAGATAGAGAGAGGAAAAGGCCCGCTAAAGATAGAGGGTTCAGTTATCGAGGAGGGAAGAGACTCTTCGGTAAGGGACCACGGATAGAGGAGGTGCGAGAGCGACCAGTTAGACCTCCTACATACCCGACCATAGCTCCGGCGAAGGGCATTGTGATTGGAGGATGAGGCCTACTACTGATCAGTGCAACCGATGTGGTAGACATCATGGAGGTAGACCTTGTCCGTTGAGCCCTGTTGTGTGTTTCCAATGTGGGAAACAAGGGCATATTGCTAGAGAGTGCCCAGAGACATATATGACTGCCCCACAGAAGGGCAGGGAGCATGATAGAGCTCCAGCTGGTACGTCTACTCAGAAAGGTAGAGCGACGATAGAAGAGAAGGGGAAGCAGGTGATGGGTCAAGGGTGAGTACATGCATTGGACCAGGACGCAGCTGATGCTTCTACGGATGTGATTAGAGGTTTCATTATGTACGTAGTGGATACGAATAAGGTACATCCGGAGTTGTTAGATATTCTTGTGGTTAGTGAGTACCCAGATGTTTTCCCGGATGAGTTGCCAAGGTTACCACCAGACAGAGAGATAGAGTTGTATAGATTTGGTGCCTGGTACTGAGCCTATTTCAAGACCACCATATCGCATGGCCTTAGTTGAGCTGGAGGAGCTCAAGAGACAGTTGCAGGAGCTGTTGGATAGGGGTTTCATTCGACCGAGTGTTTCACCATGGGGAGCACCGATTTTGTTTGTGAGGGAGAAGGATGGAAGCCTTCGATTGTGTATAGACTACAGATTGTTAAATAAGGCTACCATCAAGAATCGGTATCTTCTTCCACGCATTGACGACTTACTGGATCAGCTTCGGGGAGCGCATGTCTTTTCTAAGATTGATCTGAAGTCTGGGTATCATCAGTTGAGAGTCCGAAGTAGAGATGTACCTAAGACAGCATTTAGGACTCGCTATGGCCATTATGAGTTCCTAGTTATGCCATTTGGACTGACGAATGCTCCCGCAGCTTTCATGGCTTTGATGAACGATGTGTTCAAGCCATATTTGGATCAGTTTGTTATCGTATTCATTGATGACATATTGGTGTATTCGAGATCTGAGGAGGAGCATGAGGAGCACCTCAAGATAGTATTGTAAACTTTACGAGAGCAGCAGTTGTATGCTAAACTCAGCAAATGTGATTTTTGGTTGACAGAGATCTCATTTTTAGGACATGTAGTGTCGAGGGATGGTGTGTCAATAGACCCATCCAAGATTGAGGCTGTAGTTCAGTGGGAACAGTCGAGGACAGTTACTGAGATCAAGAGTTTTTTAGGTTTAGCAGGGTACTATCGAAGATTCATTGAGGGATTTTTGAAGTTGGCTGCTCCGTTGACACGTCTCACTCCGAAGAGTGTTACATTCATGTGGGACGAGGATTGTGAGAGGAGTTTTCAGGAGCTGAAGAGTCGATTGACCACCGCTCCGATTCTCACTATTCCTACCAGCTCATGAGGATTTTCAGTATATACCGATGCCTCGCATTAGGGACTGGGCTATGTGTTGATGCAGGATGGAAGGGTAGTTGCTTATGGATCTAGACAGCTAAAGGACCATGAGAAGAACTATCCGACCCACGATTTAGAGTTGGCAGCAGTAGTGTTTGCGTTGAAGGTATGGCGCCACTACTTGTATGGTGAGGAGTTTCAAATTTTTACCGACCACAAGAGCCTCAACTACCTGTTCTCACAGAAGGAGCTGAACATGAGACAGAGAAGATGGCTAGAGCTTCTGAAGGATTATGATTGTGAAATACTTTATCATCCGGGTAAGGCTAATGTTGTAGCAGATGCTTTGAGTAGGAAGAGCCTTGGGATGGTATCGTATATGATGGTCAGGGAGCACGAGCTGCTAGAGCAGTTTGCTAGCCTCAGTTTGGGAGTTATGCCTTCGAACATGGATGTGGATTGTATGATTGTGAGTCTACGCTTAGAGCTAAATCTGTTGGATAGGATCAGACAGGCTCGGCAGACTGATCCGTATTGCATTGATGTGATTGGTTAGATGTAGAGGAGCACAGTGATGGATTTTGAGTTGAGTTCTGATGGACTACTAAGGTTCAGAGGTAGATTGTGTGTTCCCGAGGATCCAAAGCTCAGGAGATTGATATTGTCGGAAGCTCATACATCAAGGTACACGTTGCATCCGGGGAGTGGTAAGATGTATCAGAACCTCCGGAAGGTGTACTAGTAGTCAGGTATGAAGAGAGATATGGCAGATTTTATGGCGAGATATCTCGTATGTCAGCAGGTGAAGGTAGAGCATCAGAGACCTACAGGATTGTTGTAGCCTCTACCTATACCGACATGGAAATGGGAGCATATCACCATGGATTTTGTGATGGGTTTGCCAAGGACCCAGAGGAATCATGATGCTATATGGGTGATCGTTGATAGACTGACGAAGTCAGCCCACTTCCTAGCTATGAGAGCTACCGATACTCTGAGTACATTGGCAGGGTTGTATGTACGCGAGGTAGTATGGTTGCTTGGTGTTCCAGTAAGCATTGTCTCGGATAGGGATTCCCGCTTCACTTCCCACTTTTGGGAACATTTTCAGGAAGCTATGGGAACCCAGTTGAGTTTGAGCACAGCTTTCCATCCTCAGACAGATGGTCAGTCAGAGAGGACGATACAGACTCTGGAGAATATGTTGAGAGCATGTGTGCTGGATTTTAGAGGCTCCTGGGATGATCATTTGCCACTAGCCGAGTTCACCTACAACAACAGTTATCATTCGAGTATCGGGATGGCACTGTATGAGGCCTTGTATGGTCGTAGATGTCGTTCCCCTATTGGATGGGAAGAAGTGGGTGATCGAAAGATTTTTGCTCCTAATATGGTTACACAGGCTTCTGAGGATGTCCGGTTGATAGTAGAGAGATTGAGGATAGCTCAAGTCGACAGAAGAGTTATGCTGACAGGAGACATAGGCCACTTGAGTTCGCAGTTGGTGAGTCCGTATTTTTGAAGGTTTCTCCTTCCAAGGGTATAGCGAGGTTTGGGAAAAGGGGAAAGCTGAGTCCTCGCTACATTGGACCCTTTAAGATACTTGATCGAGTGGGAGATAAGGCCTATAGGTTAGCATTACCACATGATTTGTCAGGCGTGCACAACGTCTTCCACATTTCGATGCTTCAGAAGTATCACCCAGATCCGACACATGTTATTAGTTATGAGCCTTTGGAGCTCAGTGAGGACATGTCATATGTTGAGAGGCCGATTCAGATACTAGATAGGAAGGAGAAGGTTTTGAGATCGAAGACTATCGGGTTAGTGAAAGTTTTATGGCAGTATCACACTTTCGAGGAGGCTACTTGGGAGTTAGAGAAATTGATGCGAGAGAAGCACCCCCAGTTGTTTGATGATTGATTTGGTTCTAATTTGGAGGACCAAATTCTTTTAGTTGGGGAGGATTGTCAGACCCGAATTTTCGATTTATGTATGTAGCTTGTACCTTATAATTCCTATGTGTACGAACATTTTATTTCATAGTTGAATCATAAGAAGAGTATTTACTACCATGCAATCGATTAATTTGAGAAATTAAAAATGCATGTAAGCTACATAATAGCGAGATAAGGGTTAAAGTGATTTTCGAGTAAGTGCAGGGGTAAAACGGTCAATTGACTGAAATTCGGTATAAATTCAATGAGAAAATTTCATAAAAAATATGAAATTGAGAAATCTTGATCAATAACGGGGCAAATATTGAATTTCGAGTCCAATTGATCGAGATATGAATTTAATTAATATTTTTGGAATTTTTGTCTCGGAAAATTAGCCCGAAAATAGTGGAAAAATATACCGAAAAGGTAAAATTGGACTGATAAATTCATTTACGGATTAAATGAATTTAATATGAATTTTTGAGAATTTTTGGGATATTTTTGGGATTTTTATTATTATTTTAATGAATAAAATAATAATAAAAAATCAATTATAAAAAAAAATCTGAAGAGAATATCGGGGAGAGAGAAAGTTGAGAGAAACAGGAAACCCGCACGAAACCGACGAAGACGCAACCCGAGGGATTCATCACCGACGAGCCACCACCGGCGATCCCACGGTCGAGCTAGATACCGAAAAAGGGAGAGGACCTCGGCGCGCACCCATCGGCATCGGTCACACCCTCCACCGACGCCAAACTCCGGTGAATCGAAGAAGGGAAGGCCGCGGAAGGAAAGAAGGATTTCGGCGGCCACCGGCGATGCTAGGCTCCGATCAAGCCCAGCCAAGAGATCCCAAAGCTGAGGCGCGCCGAACTGCGGTGGTGAGACGACGGGAACCGACCGGACGACGCCGGCACGGCCAAATCATCCTTGAACCGGTCGGCTGTTAAAGGGAGAACCTTCTAAACTGAACCTGACCGGACCGGTTCAGCCAAGGAGAAAAGGGAAAAAAAGAGGAAAAAGAAAAATTTTCGAGATTGCACCGGACTTCGGGTAAGTCGATACGAGGTCAAAAGTGACCAATTTAATTTTTGATAAATTTATTTAAATTATATTTAATCAGAAATTGAACCGGAGTTAAATATAAGAAATTGTGCAGTTCGACGATTAATTCCAAACGGAAGCCCGATCAAACTCTGATTCACGTACCATCGTACAATCTCGGGTAAGTAAAGCTCATTTACGATAAATTATGTGATTTATGTGTATTTAACATTTAATTTACGCATTTCGGATTAAATTTCAGATTTAGTGAATTATATTCGAAAAATTGAATAAAATGTCGTAAATGATATACGGGCTATCCAAAGAGCTTGGAATAAAGCCCAATGGGTATTGATAAGCCCAATGAGTCGATAGACCCTGATGAACGGGCTTAATACGGATTAAGGCCCAATTAAAGTGTTTAAGGCCCATTAAGAGTAAACGGGCCCATTTAAGTGAAATGAACTGTATTAAATGTGTAATACAGTAGGAAAAGTGTAATTAACTCAGTGAATGGTTAAATGCAGCTCCAGAGTCATATTGAAAGTTGACCGGACTGCCAGATTAGAGCAACACAGAAGAAGAGAGGTCACACTACGTGATCCGAGGTAGGGGACTCTTGCAAGTAGTTAGAGATATCTGTGCATATTTTCGTTGGATTTGACATTCACTAAAATTTTTTGAGGGTCAGAGAAAATTGATAATATTATAGGGACCCGATATGGGTAAATTACGATGTTGCCCCTAGTTAGGCAAAAAGTGAAACTTAGGGAAAAATTGTAAAAAGAATGAAAATAATGTTTTGAATGGTTTTTACTGCTGTGTAGCAGAAGAGTAGGTGGATGAGCTAATGTTTTGAGGTCGATGTAAACTAAGCACACTTTATAGTGCTGATTTAAATGATTTTAAACATCCCTATTCTTAAAGAGCCATCTACCGAATTATGCAGAAACAATCGTGCTGGAGCATAGCTCGCACTTGATTTCAAATGTTTTTCACATACATTAGTGTTGGAGGTTTACTCGTACTGCATTTTATTTGACATGCATTATAGAGTACTAGAGCATTGCTCGTACTCAGTTTTATGTGATTTGTGCATGATAGAGTGCTGAAGTGATTAGATCGTACTCGAGTTTTACATGAGATGCATGACAGAGTGCTGGAGCGTTGCTCGTACCCGATTCTTCATGATTTGTACATGATATAGTACTTGAGCGATTTGCTCGTATTTGATTTGAAATGAAAACTATGCATGACCTAGTGCTGGAGGTTTACTCGCACTAGTGTTGATATTTTTACATGCATATACAGTGTTTTGAGGTGGAGCGTTGACTGTGAGTCACACTCAAGACGCGCACTGTAGTTTTACGTGATATATAGACATGTTAGAAAAACCGTGACGATTTCCTCCGTGTAGACTGAGTGTCACACTGTTGAGATGTTCTCACGTGGATTTAGAGACGTGGCATTTATTCCATAGTATGAGGGCTAAGACCTATGGCAGGCACCCCACTATGATGTATTTCCATGGTATGAGCGGCTAAGACCTATGGCAGGCACCCCGACCATGATGTATGGATCCACGAGTGTACGTTGTACCATGCGTGTGGCATGGAGTACACTGTACCGTGTTTTGTGTTGTGGAGTTGTGGAGGAGAGTTGTTGATAGCTCGCGGTTGTGATGGACTGACCCCCCTCCTGTTATAGCAGTGATAACCCACACACCGAGTACTGTGTTGCCTGAGATTTCACCACATGTTAGGATATGTACATAGCCCGGAGATGTTCTCTTACGGTAAGATCCTTAAGCCCAAATCCTTAAGCTAGAGTGGGCGGGGAGGCTCTGTTCGGTAGGGAGGCTCTCTTACATAGTCCGGAGATTGCATTTAGCCACTGAGTCTTGTATGATATATCACATGTGTTTTATGATACGGGTAGACCTGAGGGATGGGTCGGAACCCGATTTATTTGTGTTGTGATGAGAAATGCCATATTTACTGTGTTTTGAATATAAATGGCATATTTTATATAAAGGCATTCTTAAATGATTAAATATGCACTGTTTTGCATGAATGCCTCTGATTGATAAACCAGCATGTGTTTAGTACATGGGATTTTAAATCTGTACTATATTATATATATTTTAAACATGCTTTTGAATTGAGAGAAGGAAAGGCAAAGCACTATTTTCAGTAGATATTATGGATGTCTACTTGCTTGCCTGATTTCCTTACTGAGCGCATTGATAGCTCATCCCATTCATTTCCCCCCATCTCTACAGATTCTCGTCAGTAGATTGAGTCGGCTGAGGTATTGCATTCCTTTGGACCGCTGCCACTCCCCATCTAGCGAAAGGTATACACATGCGTACTCTTTTGTATCTGAACAATGCATAAACACAGTGATGTACACGTTTTAATATGGGGGATGTAATGATGTAATTATATTTAAGTATATGAATTTACTTATGATATGAATGTCATGTATGTATGATACGAAAAAGAATGGTAAGATATGTCTGGATGAGGAGACTAATGCCTATTCACAGCCCAACTGTTGAGGAGATAAAGGTAAGTAAAAAGTGAAAAAATTTATTGTGATTTTTGGTAAAGTCGTGTGTGGGAGGAGGGCGTGACATCGACACCTAATAAGCCCAAGATTTATTTGATCATGTTTTCGAGATAAAGAAATTCTATATGAAATTAAATACATAGTTTCAACATGATTTCTGAATAAATGTCATGGTTTCGACTTATGTATGATTGATTTCATGTTTCTGAATGAAATGAAATTTGGTATGTGAACTTATGCTTAAGAAATGAAATTTGTTTTCGATAGGCGATTGTGGGGGCCACATCTTGAGTCCTATGAGAACAAAGTGCCACACAGTCTTTCTGTTTTATGAAAGAGTTTTTAGATTTCAAGAAATTCAATTTTATTACTCGATATGAGTTTATGAGCTATAAGAACCCAAGTAAGATTTTAAAAACTCTGTTTTGAGACAAAAAGGGCATTGTATAGTGGAATTGTGGGGGCCACCTCTTGAGTCGGACAGGAGCAAAGTGCCACGCAATCTCCACAATGACATATGAATGTGGGGGCTACCTCTTGAGTTCGACGGGAGCAAAGTGCCACACGGATCACAAAGACATGCGCACGTGGGGGCCACCTCTTGAGTCCGACAGGAGCAAAGTGACATGCAATTTCCACAGTGACATGTGAACGTGGGGGCCACCTCTTGAGTCCGATGGGAGCAAAGTGCCACACGGATCACAAAGACATGCGAACGTGGGGGCCACCTCTTGAGTCCGACGGGAGCAAAGTGCCACGTGGTTCACAAAGACATGCGATCGTGGGGGCCACCTCTTGGGTTCTGTGGGAGCAAAGTGCCACACAGTCTGTGTGACTGTGGGGGCCACCTTTTAAGTCCTACAGATGCAAAGTGCCAAACGATCAATGCATTTTTGTCATGCTCGCCTTTGTGGCGTCTGAACTTTGCCTGCATAGGTTCTGAATTCCCTCTATGGAGGATGATTTTGTTATTGCCGCATGACAATTCTATAAGTTAGCTAAGTCTCCATCCGATATGAACTATGCTATAAGATTTTGATTCTTCGATATATGTTTCTACATTAGTTATGCTTTTGAAGTTCTATCAGTTTTGAAATATTCTGGAGTTCTGTGTGTTTGTGATGTAACTGAATAGATTTGTTCTTCGAAATTATATTTCTATCGATTATGTTTATATATACGCTTTTTGAAAACTATGTGATGTTTGTAAAGAAACGTATCTTTTGGTTTTATCATGCATTCAATGTGATTTAGCCACCATGATCATTTTAAATGCGTTTCTTACTGGGCTTTTTCCCGAAAGCTCACCCCTCTACCTTTCAGATTATTTGCAGTGATCTATGACACTACTTGTCGCGTACACGACGTAGGCTGGTGGGAAAGAGCTACCCTAGGCTACTTTTTGTACACGCAGTCAAGGTATATAATTACATTCCTTTACCAGACATATTTGTACGCACAGACATATATTGAGAATATTTTGTTGGGATGTAATTTGTAAGGAAAACGGTGTAAACAATATTATTTTGGGATTATATTTTGAGATGACTAGTATTAAATCAAAATAGATGTATTGAATGGTAAAGGTGGATTTGGAAAGTATGCTTGATAGTTGTGGATATCTAGAATTGTCGAAACAATTGATTTGCAGGTGGGTAGGCTCATATGTAAGCCGTTATGCTGCCGAAATTTTTATCGGCTATATAAGTCAAAGTATGAAGTTTAATTATACAAATTCGGATATAGAATTAGGAAAAGTAATTTGACACAGCACAGGAATACAACCTAAGTGAATAAAAGAATAAGTGGGTAAATTAAATTCAAAAAAAAAAAATTTCCCCCGAATTTCAAGGGTCGAGGGTCGTTACATCACCTTAGTGTTATCTTCCCTTCCCTAGGCTGCCGCCACTGGCAGTAATTGTGGGACCTCGGGATTAGCTTCATTTTAGAAGCCAATCCACGGTTTCTTCATTTAAATTTTCCTTTCTTGTTTCCTTCTACATGTCGATCCACTAGTCTATTTCTTTTAATATTCATTCATAAACTTTATATCCTAGTGTTTTTATATATTGTTAAATAGAGCTCTCGACTCGTGTGGATTTATACCTATATATATGTATGTACTTTATAGATTTTAACTATAATATACAAAATAACTATAGTCTAATATTTGTATTCATCTAGTACGGAGGAATTTACACATATAAAATTTATCTCGTAAAAAAAATTATTTTTATATTTCATAATTATTTATTTTTTGAATTAAATTATTTTAGTTAATTAAATTTGTTTGTGTCTCTTGTAAAAATTAAATTTTAGATTAATTATCCACCAACTAAGCATGGATTTAATCACAATTGATATTACTTAAAACCAAGTACTGAAAATTTTATGGGGTTTACAACATTTCTTACTGGGCTTTTCAAAAAGCACACCTCATTCTCTACTCTTATATATTATTTGCAATGATCTTTCTTCACCTGTCGTGTAATAGACGTAGGCTGGTGGATACGACACTCTCCCTAGGCTACCTTAAGTACATGTTAAGGTATACTCATGCTATTACTACCAAACATCTTGTATAGCATAGACACTTTTATGTAAACGATCTTTTAAGATGTAATCGAGATCTGTGTGTATGTAAGGTTGTTAACTTACAGTTTATATAATAAAATGTCTTTTTGAGGTACTAAGGGAATGGATGAAATTTAATGTTCAAGAATCACTATTGATTATGAAAAGTGATTAAAAGCAACTTTTATGGGATTATAAACTATATTTTAGATATTGCAGGAAGGTAAGTTCATAAATAAGTCGTTATGTCGACAAATTTTTGTTAAAATAAAAGATTAAGTAATTGGCACTGAACAGGAATACAACTTGAATAAGAGATTAAGTTTAAAATTTGCCCAAATTCTCACATCTCTGGGGCATCACAGTTTCGAGCTTGGGGTTACAGGTTAAGGATTAAGGGTTTTGGCTTTTGGCTTTTAGGTTTAAGGTTATGGGTTATGGGTTATGGGTTATGGGTTTAGGGTTAAGAGTTTAGGGTTAGGGGTTATGGGTTATGGGTTAAGGTTTGTGCTATGATGGTTTAGGTCAAGAGTTTAAGGTTAAGGGTTTAAGGTTAAAAGTTTGAAGTTAAAAGTTTTAGGTTTCGATTTTGGGCTTAATGGTTTAAAAAATTTATCAAGTATACATAAATTAATTTTGCAACGATTAAACTTTTACTTAATTTTTTAATAACAAGTTCAATTTTCTTATTACATGTTGGGATTTATAAATTATATGTTTTGAAAATTTGGATAAATTCTTTAAAAAATAATTAAGGTGTATAGACAAAAAATTAATTATGAATATATATTTGAAATCATGAATTACGAACTTGTTCATAAATAAAAAATTAAAAATTAAAGTATGATTAACTCGTGCAATGCATGAGATATAAACTAGTGTCAACCTGTATGTTTGGACCTATAGTTTCAATAGACAACACCAACTTCATTTCGAGTAGCATTAAAAGCAGTGCATAACACCTCCTTAAGCTACCAACACCATAGCTCTTCTTAACTTTGCAACCTTTTTAGAGATTAAAAATAATAATAAATAATCAACAAAAAATTAGAGATGATAACAATCCATTTGTAAATAATTAATACATGTAAAAGGGTTTGAGGTTTAAGGTTCAGGGTTCAAAAATATTAGAGATTATAACAATGCACTAATAAGTAATTAATATATTCTTAAAAAGGTTCAAGGTTTAGGCTTCAAGGTTCAACATTTAAATTTATAAAAGCATTCAATTAACATCAATTCATGATATCATAATATGAATTAACGTAAATTCATTATATAATAATTAATATTCATCCCCTACTAAATTCATAATATCACAATAACGTAAAATTGATTAACTGATTAGCATTTAAATTTATAAATTACATAATTATCGTAAGTCATTATAGTTTCTAGAATCTATAAGCAGAGTTAAGATAATGGCTTGTCACTTTATCTTATATAAAAATTTTTATATAATGTGATTCATATTTAAAATGTAGATTGTACCACTAATAATATCTATGATAAAAAGCATAACTTCACATTTAAAAATTTTAAGTTTTACTATGTTTCTCTTCTGTTGTTAATGTAGATTGGAGCAAGCGTGTTAAATCATCATGCATATAATTTGCTTTTATTGACAATATCTTGGAATAATTTCTCAAAATAGAAATTATTAAATTATATCAACAGATTTGTAAAAATATTAAATTTAATATTTTTTAATGTGCATTCATATAAAATGTATATTTGTATTTAATGTAATTAAATAAATATAACTTATGTGTGACAAATTTTTTCAAATGTGAAATTATTTTACTATAGATATAGTGTGATACAATTAAAAGTAATCAAGAAAAAATACTAGAGATTATAACAATCCATTAATAAATAATTAATACATTGTTTAGGGTTTTGGTGTCTTAGGGTTTTGGTATCTCAAGTTTAGGGTTTTGGGCTAGGGTTTTTGGTTACAGTTAAGAGTTTAGTGTAAGACCTGATATTTTTGAGTGCATTTAAAAAAATGCAAAAGGACTTAAATGGTATTCTCAAAAATGTGCAAGGGCAAAACGGTCAAAAGACCAAAATTCGGTATTAATCGGGATAAAAAAATTTAATTAAAAATATGGGATTGAGAAATCTTGATCAATAACGAAGAAATAATTAAATTTCGGATTAAATTCATCAAGATATGAATTTATTGGAATAAACCAGAATTTTCATATCGAAAAATAATCCCGAAAATAATCGAAAAATATACCAAAAAGGTAAAATCGGACTAATAAATTCATTTATGAAATAAATGAATAAAATAATAATTTTTAGATATTTTGGTAAAATAATAATATTTAATTAATTAAAATAATAATAAAAATAAATTAGAAATAAATAAATAAAATGTAAAAAAAAAAAGGAAATCTGGAATTTCGAAAACAGAAGAGAAAAGAAACAGAAATGGGGAGAAGCAGAAAACAAGCCGAGACCGAGGAGGAATCACCGGCGAGGCCTAGGGGCCGACGAGGGCCGACGAAGGAGGCCCGAAACCCGTGCAACACATAGGCGGCCGCGACGGGAGGCGAAGTGGCCGAAAAATGCCGAAAACGGAGGAGAAGCAGCGGGGGAAGAAACGTCGATTCGCCGGCGATGGCGCCGATTCAAGCCACACCGAGGCCGGATTTAGGAAGCCCATGCGATGGCGCACCGAACGGCGGTGGAATCGGTCGGAGAACCGGCCGGACGGCGCCGGAACGACCAGAGGATGACTGAACCGATCGAACAGGACTGAACCGGCCGAACTGGACCGAGCTGAACCGACGGTCTGAACCGGGTTGAACCGGACCGGACCGGTTCAGCCAAAAAAAAGAAAAGGAAGAAAAAGGGAAAAAGAAAAAGAAAAAAAATTGGAGAAAATTCCAGTGATGCAATTAAGTTTCGGGTAAGTCGATAAGCGGTCGAATTGACCGATTTAATTTTCAGAATATTTAATTTGATTAATATCCGACTGAAAAGTTTACCCGAAAAATTATTTAATTGTGTAGCTCGACAATCGGCATCAACCGAGAGCTCGAGACAGCCTCGATTCACATACTATCATGGAAATCTCGGATAAGTAACCTTTATTTACGATAATTTTTCATCGTTATGCGAGATGATGAATTACGAATTTAATTTTCGCATAAATGAATTAAATTCTGGAAAATTGGGATAAATTGTCGTAAATAAATCATAAGCTGTCTGAGAGTTTAGAACGAGGCTAAATAAATACTGCTGGGCCCAATGAGCCCAATAGGCCTCGATAAAGTGTAGTAAACAGGCTTAAGGCCGATTAAGGCCCATTATGGTACAATCAAGCCCAATATGGGTAAACGGGCCCAATGATTTAAATTAAGCCCAGAAAATATGAGATACAATTAATTGTATTGTATTTGACCTGATGAACGTGTATCCGCAGTTCCGGAGATTGGATTTGGAGCAAATCGGACTACGTGACGAGTCATTAGAGGAAAGATCAGACTGTACAGAAAAATGAGGTAAGAGAATTGTGTGAGTAGCTAGAGGTAGCTACGCATATTTTAATAGTTTTCTATACACTGAAATTGTATGTATACACTGATATTGTATAAAGGTCCTAAAAGTGGTTTAAATTATTTAAGGATCGAAATAGGTGAAAAGACTATTTTACCCCTATTGAGGGAAGTTCACCTAAGGATGGTGAAAGCATGACATGCATGAAGTGCATGATTTAAAGAAATTTATGGTTTAAGGATTTTATTGGTTTTAATCAAAGCAAATCGATAGATTGGCCAGAAACTGCATAAATTTCACAAGATAACACTACGTAGGTGTTATTCATATTTAAATGGAATTTCTTTGGAAAATGGCCCAACTATCAAGTTTATCTGAAAACAGATAGTGCCGACACGTAGTTCGCACTATATCTGCGTTTGTGATTGTGCATAAATGTGCTTGAGCGGTTGCTCGCACCGACTTGTGTGACATCATATGCATGAAATGTGCTAGAGCATGGTGCTTGCACTGATTTTTATTATTATGAAATGAGAGCTGCTGGAGCCTAGCTCGCACTCTGTTTTGACATGTTTTGATTTGTTTTGACGTGGTATGCATAAAATGGTGCTGGAGCGATTGCTCGCACTAGTTTTAATGATTTGACATGCATGAGAGATGCTGGAGCTTAGCTCGCATCCTGTTTTGATTTGATATTGCATAAAGCCGTGCTGGAGTGTAACTCGCACGAGATTTGATTTAATTATGCATAAAGCCTTGCTGGAGTGTAACTCGCAGGAGATTTGATTTACTTGAGCATTTAATTGTGTTGGAGCTTGCTCGCACAAAGTTTTATATGGTTTTTATAATTCATTTGAATATCGTACTGGGGTTTTTCTCGTACGAGGTTTTAACTGAGTTTCTATACATATCCGTACTAGAGCATTGCTCGTACGTGGATTTTACTTGAAATTATAATCAGTTTAAGTCGTACTGGAGCGCTGCTCGTACGCAGATTTTACTGATTTTCATGACACCGTGCTAGAGTTTCGCTCGCACGAGGTTTTCTGATATCATGAATATGCATGGAGCCGTGCTTGAGCTTCACTCGCACAGGGATTTATATGACATGCATATAGCCGTGTTGGAGCCTCCTGTAGACTGTGTGTCACAGTGAGATGATATGCGCACATGTGCATACTGAGACAGAGATGATATGGGTGGATAAGACCTATTGTAGGCACCCCTGATTGAGCTTGGGTTCACGGAGTACGTTGTACCCTGTATATCACACGGAGTACGCTGTACCGTGGGGATTGTTGGAGTGGAGTGGCATTAGCCACGAGGCAGCAAGCCTTGCCCTCGCAATCCTGGTGTTATGCTGTTCTGGCGAGTAGGACGACCCACCTCCCGTTTCAGGTGTGATACCCCGCACACTAGGTACCGTGTTGCCAGGGATCACTAGGATATGGCCATAGTCCTCGATGTTACTGATAATTACCTGATTGTCTCACATGATATAACTTGTGGTTTGTTAGACCAGGGTAGACCCGAAAGAGGGGTCAGGCCCCCGATTTGACGATTTTATGATTAAATGATTTTATGATTTGTGACCCTGAAATAAGGGTGGTTTTATAACCGAAGTTTTATAATGAATTTTAAATGAATTGTTTTATTGGATGATTGACCCGGAAGGGTTAGTTTTACTGCAGTTTTAATGAATTGATTTAAATGCAGAAGCATGATGTTGTTTTCCATGCTTTTAATTCAAATTCATGATTTGTCTTACATGACACAAACGAATGCATGATCTTGTTTTACTTCATGCTTATTATGATTTAATGATGTCACATAAAATGCTTGGAATGCATGAATTACATGATTTATATATGCACAAATAGTTTTGGATAAACTATGGCATTGAATATGCATGACTTTGTGCGTGAAATTTTAAATGAAAAGAAATGGATTTAAGGGCATGGCATTATGAGCATGTAGATAGTGGAGCTACCTACTTACTTGCATAATTGCCTTACTGAGCGTGTGGTTTGCTCACCCCCCTTATTTTCCCATCTTTTCAGAGCACTCACAGAAATTAGTAAGCGGCTAAGGACTTGCATGCTTGGTGCTTCCCATCGAGAGACAAGTATACACATTTGTATGGTCTTGTATCTAAATATGTAATGCACAGTACTGTAAACGGACATTGATGTCGGGGATGTAGAGTTATAAATACCAATCGGTATGTATTTAATTAAAGTCAAAGAATAGTAAACTCTGATATGTGAATATGATTATGGAAATTGAATGGTAATAGGTAAGAGGTGACTAATGATAATTCTATATTTTTAGAATTATTTGTGCTTAATTTCCTAATTATTTATTTAAATCCCCAATTTATTTTGTTAATTATCCCCTTTATTTAATTAAAATTCTCATGTTTGCAGATAAATCAAATCCGGATGAATTTTGAATATTTCGGTAGAAAATGGACCGAAATTGGGCTAAAATCGAGATTGAGCCACGCGGACAACACGAGTCATGCCACCGAGCACATCCAATTGGACAAGAAGACCGATGACATGGACATATCTTTTCGAGGAGCCAATGGTGTGAAGACAAGTGGCCAAAAAAAATGCCAACTCATCAAGGATGTGAAAATTACCATTTTACCCCTAGTGTGTTTATAAATAGGAAAGGATGACAATTGAAAATGTTATGTAATTTTTAGGAGTAGGAGTAGTGTAATGTAGTTAGGAGTAGTGTAATGTAACTTAGAGGTATTTTTAATATAGTTTAAAGTTTTATTTCAAAAGCTTTGTTGTTAGATTTATTTTGTTTTTCATTTGCAAGGATTTCCGGTTAGTTCTTAGTTAGCCACCATTGTTGCAATTTACAAGCTTTGTTTTATTTTCTTTAAAATGAAAAAGTTTAATCCTAGTTGCTAATCTTCTTTTACAGCATTTGATCTCATTTCCTTGTCTTTGCTCTTCTCGGTTTCTCCTTCATTTTTCAAGTTTGTTTTTGTTATGTTTATAATTCTCGGTTGCTTCCATTGGTAATTTTGTTTTTCCTTTTCGTTTGCTGTCCTTGCTACTCGAGAATGTGGGGAGCTAGGCTGATTTCATAAACCACCCGAGATCCTAGCAGCAGGCCATGAACCGAGAGTGAAGCTGGACAGACCGAGAGCCCTCCTCTGTTCTGCCCTGTTATGTTGTTATTGTACTGTTCATCATCTTCTATTTTGCCAGAATGGAGCAGGAAGCCATTGTTACGGGAGTGTGCTGAGCTGCGTGGCAGGTGAAGCAAGGGCGTTGGTGCAGGGATCGGACAACTGAAGGCAGGAGCTGCTGCTGTGTACACCGATTGCATGGAACAGATGCAGGAGCAGGACGTGATGAATCAGTGCTGGGCTGGCGTGTCGATCTGCTTGATGCGCGTGGCTGTTTGCTGGATGAGTAGGCTGCGCTGGGTGTTGGAGCATGGCTTGCTGATGATAGAAGCAAGGCAGGAAGTGACGTGCAGTGGTACAGGCAGGGAATGGAGCAGAGTAGGAATGGACAGGCACCAACTGCCGAGTGCAGTGCACAGTCGAGGCATGGGCAGCACCTTACCAACCCGTGACCTGGAGCACCAGAAACAACAGAGTGCAGCAGACCAGCAGACCAAACAGCAAGCACCAACCCATGGACAAAACAGCAGCGGACCAGCGGGCAAAGCCGAGCAACCCGAGACTGCACCTGGAAACCGAGCAACCCGAGGCCTCACTGGAAATGGAAAAAACAAAATGAATGATGAACAGTATATGGAGGGAAGGTTTAAAAATGCTTAAGGCCTTGTTTGGCTTTTGCATTTTGGGCATTAACTCATTTTCATGCTTTTTAGTTTAGTTTATTTCCAATTAAATTAGTTAGCTTAGTTTAGATTTGTTAATTAAATTGCATGATTAGTATTCTAGTTTAATAGTGTAGAACTTAGTTTTATTTAGGTTGATAGTTAATTAAATGTTAATTTAGAATTAGATTAGGGGTAAATTCATTTCATTAAGTCTTAGGTTAGTTTAATTGTAGTTTAATTTTATTGCTTTATTTTCATAATTGCATTTTATTTTAATTGCGTTAGTTAATTTTAACAGTTTTAATTTTCTTTTGTAGGTTGTTGTTTTTAATTGCTTGGAGTATTGTAAGTACTTTGAGCTCAGTTTTATTTTCTTTATTTTATAGTTTTATTATTTTATTGCTTTCAGTATTTTCAATTATAGCTATGTAGATCACTCACCTTAATTCATAATTTGCTAGGATATACTTAGGGTAAGATTAACCGGTACTTAATTAGGCTAGTCAACTTCTCTGTGGGACGATAACTCGGGACTCAAATCCCATTATTACTTGTACGACCCGTGCACTTGCGGATATATACCCTTAGGGCTCGTCAAGTTTTTGGCGCCGTTGCCGGGGAAGTTTTAATTAGTCATTAATTAATATCGGTGAAATTATGCTTAGGTGTAATTCTAGCTTGTAAATATTTAGGTTGTAAATATTTAGAGCCTTAGCTTAGGTTAGTTAAATTTTCTCTTAATTAAAATCAAAAAAAAAAAATTTCAAAAATTTCAAAAATTTTAAAAAAATTTTTAAGGACTTTTAGATGATTGCAAGCGTAGAGCCAGAAGTTTTGATTGTTTTCCTCTAGATCCTAAAATCAAACACACTATTAGAAAAATTTAATAGGACTCGAGGAAATTATTAGCTCCGCTGCAATTCACCATGGCAGAAAATAGGAAAACTTGAACTGTTGGAGATTATGCGATGCCGACAATTAGAGAATATTATTCCGGCATTAGGCCACCAGCTGTCCATGCAAATAATTTTGAAATTAAGCCCGCAATCATCCAGATAATCCAAACATCTTTGCAGTTCAGTGGGCTTCCACATGATGACCCACATGCTCATCTCGGGCAATTCTTGGACTTATGCAACACCTTCAAGCACAATGGATTATCAGACGATGCACTTAGGCTTAGACTATTCCCTTTCTCACTTAGGGATAGGGCGAGACATTGGTTGACCTCTCTGCCTCCAGGATCCATTTCTACATGGGATGAGTTAGCCTACCAATTTTTAGCCAAATTCTTTCCTCCCTCTAAATTAGCCCAACTCCGTAGCAATATATCTTCCTTTGCCCAGTACGACTTTGAATCTCTTTATGAAGCATGGGAACGATATAAGGAGCTTCTTAGGAAGTGCCCTCACCATGGCCTACCGTTGTGGTTGCAAGTTCAGACCTTCTACCACGGACTTACAAGCCCAAATAGGACCATTGTTGACACTGCTGCGGGTGGAGCATTGATGTGCAAAACAGAGGAGGAGGCTTATGAGTTGCTAGAAAGGATGGCGACTAACAACTATCAATGGTCCTCGGAAAGGCAGATGCCAAGGAAATCGGCGGGTATGTACGAGCTTGACACACTGTCCACCTTGACCTCTCAGATTGCCAATCTTACAAAGAAAGTGGAGTCGCTCAGTACCCAATATAATCCTCCCAACAGTCCTAACCCTATATATTCTGTCCAAAGTCCTTTTCTTTCCTGCGAGCTGTGTAGTGGTACCCACTCTGTAGATAGGTGTCCGCTCAACTTAGAATCGGTTCAGTATGTTGCCCCTTCTCAAACGCAACAAAACAACCATTTTTCAAACACCTACAACTCAGGGTGGAGGCACCATCATAACTTCTCCTGGAGCCAAAACCAAGGGCAACCTTCTAACTCTAGATCTATAGAACCCCCTAGTTTTCAAACTCCACCGGTTCAGGTACCACCACAGCCGCAAATTCCTTATCACTCGCCTCATCAACCATCCCCACTTCAATTTCAATCTCATCCATCACCACCACCACCACCACCACCACTCATGCAGCCCCAATTCTACCACACACCAGCAGCTGAGAAGAAGCCTACATTAGAGGAGATGTTCACGACTATCCTGCAAGATCAAGCTGCTTCACTTAAGAACTTAGAAGTTCAGGTTGGACAAATAGCTAGCGCTCTTAGCCAACATCCTCAAGGGACCCTTCCTAGTAATACTGAAGTTAACCATGATAAGCAAATGGAGGGTAAGGAACATGTTAGATCTATCACCCTTAGGAGTGGCGGAGAGCTAGATGAGCCACAAGTCAAGTCCCAACCTGAACAGCACATAGTTGAAGAACACATAGGTTCTAACGAAGCAGCTCAGAAAGAGCAGGAACATCAGGATCGGGCTGCAAAATTAGGCGCTTCTTCATCTATACCTTCTTCTTATTCATTGCCTTCCTCGCCCTATGATGCTACAAAGTTGACGATGAGAGTCCAAGATCAGGAAGTAAAGTTTAATGTTTTCAAACCTGTGAAGCTCCCTGATGACTCTCAAGAGTGTTTTAAGATAGAGATTGAGGAGAATATAAGGCTTAAGCATATAATATCTGAGAGAAAGAAGGAAGTAGATATGGCTCAGGAGGAGTTAACTGTCAATACCCTGTCACCACTTTGGATGACCCTCCTACTCTTCGCCCTGCTGCTGAGTGTTGTCTTCTTCAGCTGCATTTGAAGTGGCTGTCTTTTCATGTTCACTTTGTATATAGTTCTTTTTCTTTTCGGCTGTTTCTTTCTTTGTTTATTTTGCAGGTTTCTTTTCTCGTTTTATGCTTTCAATCAAAGCTTCGATTGTTCATCAACATCAGAAAGGGGAGTACTTTGTTTTTGAACTTAAATTCTTATGTTATCTACACACTGAGGACACTGTGCACTTTAAGTTTGGGGGAGGGGATATTATTTGAGCTATTTTGTGAAAAATTGGAAAAATTTTCAAAATTTTTTCGAAAATTTGAGAAGGAATTTTTAAAATTTTTTCGATAATATGAGCTTAAATTGCTTGATTTTGGGATGATTTAGTGCTTAGCATATAGTTTTTCCATATTCCGATGATATGACCCCATGATTTAGTCTGACTTTGATTGAATGAGAAGCATGATTATAGGAAAAGCATGAAGTTGAGTTCTTGAATTTGTCTTAATTCGGATTGTGATTTCCTCATCTTATGCACATGTCATGTCATAAATCGGTATATTTATTTAGAGAAAGCTTATGTGTACATAGTATTGCATTTGTTCAGTTGATTTTGTGCATCATATTCTAGAATTTGTTTGATCTAATCTCGAGGCGAAATATTAGATCACACTTGATTAGGGAGATGATTTAGGCCATCTTTGGATCGTTTGAGCCTTTCTAGCTATCCTTGTACATATTCTACCCCTAGTCACCCATTTGGGCCAAATAAGCTTTTCTCTGTAAATACACCTGCTTAATTTTTCTTAGCTTAAATACTTTTTCCTATCCCTTACCCCGAAAGCATGAAAAGTCATTGGATATATTGTGAGCTGTATGGGTATTAAGTGATTGTGAAGGAGTGTGTAAAAAAAATAAAAAAAATAAAAAAAAAAGAAAGAATGACGAAAAAAAAAAAGAGAGAAAAAGAACAAGAAAAGAAAAAAAAAATGCTTAGTGAAATAAATAAGTTTGGGGGAAATGATTAGAGCTCTTACATTAAGATCCTAGAAGTAATGCATGTTAAGGGGTAATTAAACCTAAATCGACTTTATCATACCTTAGCCCCAGCCTTACATTACAAGCTTAATGAAGTCCCTATTAATCTTTGGTTAAGTGTGACTACATTAGTGGAGAGAGAAGTGAAAAGGCAAACTTATGGGAATGATCACATGTCATTGACTTTGCATTCACTATGTTGCATAATCTGATCCGGATAATGTACTGTGAAGTGACTTAGACATCTTTCACACACTCACGAGGAGTCCAATTTGGGTTAGGACTTATGATTGAATAATTCTAAGTGTTGGACTTGTAATTGTGAGTCTTTGATTTCATAGTCTGTACTTTTTCTTTGAGGATGATATTGGGGAAATTATTATGTTTTTGTACTTGTCATTCCTACAATCATTTTGTTTTGCTTGAGGACAAGCAAAAGCTCAAGTTTGGGGGTGTGATAATTCTATATTTTTAGAATTATTTGTGCTTAATTTCCTAATTATTTATTTAAATCCCCAATTTATTTTGTTAATTATCCCCTTTATTTAATTAAAATTCTCATGTTTGCAGATAAATCAAATCCGGATGAATTTTGAATATTTCGGTAGAAAATGGACCGAAATTGGGCTAAAATCGAGATTGAGCCACGCGGACAACACGAGTCATGCCACCGAGCACATCCAATTGGACAAGAAGACCGATGACATGGACATATCTTTTCGAGGAGCCAATGGTGTGAAGACAAGTGGCCAAAAAAAATGCCAACTCATCAAGGATGTGAAAATTACCATTTTACCCCTAGTGTGTTTATAAATAGGAAAGGATGACAATTGAAAATGTTATGTAATTTTTAGGAGTAGGAGTAGTGTAATGTAGTTAGGAGTAGTGTAATGTAACTTAGAGGTATTTTTAATATAGTTTAAAGTTTTATTTCAAAAGCTTTGTTGTTAGATTTATTTTGTTTTTCATTTGCAAGGATTCCGGTTAGTTCTTAGTTAGCCACCATTGTTGCAATTTACAAGCTTTGTTTTATTTTCTTTAAATGAAAAAGTTTAATCCTAGTTGCTAATCTTCTTTTACAGCATTTGATCTCATTTCCTTGTCTTTGCTCTTCTCGGTTTCTCCTTCATTTTTCAAGTTTGTTTTTGTTATGTTTATAATTCTCGGTTGCTTCCATTGGTAATTTAGTTTTTTCCTTTTCGTTTGCTGTCCTTGCTACTCGAGAATGTGGGGAGCTAGGCTGATTTCATAAACCACCCGAGATCCTAGCAGCAGCCATGAACCGAGAGTGAAGCAGGACAGACCGAGAGCCCTCCTCTGTTCTGCCCTGTTATGTTGTTATTGTACTGTTATCATCTTCTATTTGCAAGAATGAGCAGGAAGCCATTGTTACGGGAGTGTGCTGAGCTGCGTGGCAGGGTGAAGCAAGGGCGTTGGTGCAGGGATCGGACAACTGAAGGCAGGAGCTGCTGCTGTGTACACCGATTGCATGGAACAGATGCAGGAGCAGGACGTGATGAATCAGTGCTGGGCTGGCGTGTCGATCTGCTTGATGCGCGTGGCTGTTTGCTGGATGAGTAGGCTGCGCTGGGTGTTGGAGCATGGCTTGCTGATGATAGAAGCAAGGCAGGAAGTGACGTGCAGTGGTACAGGCAGGGAATGGAGCAGAGTAGGAATGGACAGGCACCAACTGCCGAGTGCAGTGCACAGTCGAGGCATGGGCAGCACCTTACCAACCCGTGACCTGGAAACACCAGAAACAAACAGAGTGCAGCAGACCAGCAGACAAACAGCAAGCACCAACCCATGGACAAAACAGCAGCGGACCAGCGGGCAAAGCCGAGCAACCCGAGACTGCACCTGGAAACCGAGCAACCCGAGGCCTTACTGGAAATGGAAAAAACAAAATGAATGATGAACAGTATATGGAGGGAAGGTTTAAAAATGCTTAAGGCCTTGTTTGGCTTTTGCATTTTGGGCATTAACTCATTTTCATGCTTTTTAGTTTAGTTTATTTCCAATTAAATTAGTTAGCTTAGTTTAGATTTGTTAATTAAATTGCATGATTAGTATTCTAGTTTAATAGTGTAGAACTTAGTTTTATTTAGGTTGATAGTTAATTAAATGTTAATTTAGAATAGATTAGGGGTAAATTCATTTCATTAAGTCTTAGGTTAGTTTAATTGTAGTTTAATTTTATTGCTTTATTTTCATAATTGCATTTTATTTTAATTGCGTTAGTTAATTTTAACAGTTTTAATTTTCTTTTGTAGGTTGTTGTTTTTAATTGCTTGGAGTATTGTAAGTACTTTGAGCTCAGTTTTATTTTCTTTATTTTATAATTTTATTATTTTATTGCTTTCAGTATTTTCAATTATAGCTATGTAGATCACTCACCTTAATTCATAATTTGCTAGGATATACTTAGGGTAAATTAACCGGTACTTAATTAGGCTAGTCAACTTCTCTGTGGGACGATAACTCGGGACTCAAATCCCATTATTACTTGTACGACCCGTGCACTTGCGGATATATACCCTTAGGGCTGTCAACTAACACCGAGTCATAGCCCAACTGTTTGGTAAGATGGTCACGATGAGAGAAAGATAAGAATTAAATAATAAAAGAAAAAGCGAAAAATTTACTCTGATTTTTAGGTAATTTGGGTCGTGACATTTAGGGTTTAGGGTTAAGGGTAAAGAGTTAAAGGTTAGGGTTTAGGTTCAAGATTTAGTGTTCAGTGTTAAGTGTTTAGGGTTTAGGGTTAGGAGTTTAGTGTTTAGGTTTAAAGTTTTGTATTTTAGGATTAAGAGTTTAGAGTTTAGGGTTAAGGGTTTGTGCTTTAGTGTTAAGGGTTAAATAAATTTATCAAGTATGTATAAATTATTTTCACTACACTCAGGTTCCTACTTAAGTTTAGGACTTAAGGTTATAGGTTAGGAGTGTAGGGTTAATGGCTTAGGTTTAAGGGTTTAAGGTTAAAGGTTTGATGTTTAGGTTAATGGTTAATGAGTTAGGGTTTAAGGTTTAAGGTTAAGGGTTAAAAAAATTTATCAAATATAAATAAATTATTTTCACAACACTCACGCTACTACTTAAATTTTTATAGCAAGTTCAATTTTCTTATTACGTGTTGGGATTTATAAATTATATATTTTTAAAATTCTGGATAATATTTTTATATAAAAAAAAACTATTTATTGTGTATAGATACATATTTAAGATAAAAAAATGAATTATGAGTATATATATTTGAAATGGTGATTTATAGACTTATTCATAAATAAAAATTTTAAAATAAAAAAT